>JAAALK010000084.1:1302560-1430283 GCA_019279435.1 Zizania palustris | reverse complement strand
AAACACTTTATAAAAATGTCATGACAACTTATGATAACTTTAGAAAACCTAACAACTTGAGTTTACTATTTTTAATACAATAAAAATAGAATATTCATTTTACCCCACTTTGTTTCATTAATCATATTACACAAAGCCCTCTTTAATAATAACGATCCATACTTTATAACAAACTTCAAAAGACTTAATAGTTTTAAAGTCACTATCTTTGTTACCATGAAAACATCAAGGTTAATACCTTTTAGTTCATCTCTAACAAGAGGAAATAAAAACCCCTAGGAAAAATAAATTACATCAAGTCATAAATTCAGAAATCTCATTAGAATCAACCTTAAATATTTAGTAACAATACCTAAAAGTTAAGACTCTATCTCCTTTACTTAATCCAACATAAACATGTATGTTAGTAGGGTGATTGTTTTGGATTGTTTATTGAATGTTTATTTACTTTTCCGTATCGAGAAGACTACTACGACGTCGTCGAAGATCCGGAGTTCTATCCCGAGGTTCCACCTTCACCCTTTGCTGAGCAAGGCAAGTCATCGCCCACCTCTGTGGACACAGTTGATCATGTTGAGCCCATGTTTTAATAAATTATCGCTATAACACATAGGTTAATATTGCATTAGTCAAAGATCAAGCCCTACACTTATATTTATTAGATCCCCGTCCTTGTGTGCAAACCCAAGCCATGCTTATTGAGCCTTAACTCCTTGTCACTCTACAATATTATATTAGCTAGTGCCCATGTACCGCACAACTGCTATAGGATATAAAGAATGAGTCGTAGATTAGATGGATTCTGGTATATGAAATACCCTGTTATTCTTGCCTCTGGACTCTGTTGGAGTTAGGTATGTTATAAGTATGGTGGGTTCCGGGTGCAAGCTCGGAAACTGGTTGGTCGCAACCCGGGGCACTATAAGGACCGGTCTGCGGGATCTGTTGCAAAGCACTTCCGTACCAACCACAAGTCTAATGGGTAAGTCCTAACTGGAAGTGTGGAACACTCCGGCTCTATGCACCATAGTGGAGGGGTACAAGGGGCTAGCCCTCAGGGCGCTTTGTACCGACGATGGCTCAAGGGGGGGTATTGTGGAAACTCGACATGGCGAGACACGGTACGAAACCTATAAGAGGGTGCTGTTGAGTCGGAGGAGACCATATGGAAGGTTTTGGCACGAGTTCCCGTGAAATGGGTCATCTCGTTACACTTAGGTGTAAGTGATGAGTGCGTGCCTTGTGGGTACAGTGGTACATCTCTGATCAGAGTAAAATCAATCTTTTCGAAAAGCCGAGCCCACGGTCAAGGGCGGGTTGTGTGACTACTCGCAGTTAGTTTACAATTGTTTGAATGGATGAGTTATTCATGGCATGTAAGGACTGTTGTGCGGGGAGGTAAAACGTACTCCTCGAGTTAGAAGATGATGATGCATTCACATGTTACTTTTCCGTACTAATAAATTGCTCACATTAAATGCTTTACAAACATGCTTGCTTCCGCTAAACTAGCCACTATCTCCCTTGTTATTATCTTGCATTATATTGCATTCGGTGGCTTGCTGAGTACATCTGTACTCACCCCGTTGACTTACAACATCAGAGCCCGTCTACTACGAGGAGGATGAAGGTCTGGAGTAGCGACCCAGTCAAGGCGAGACTGGAAGGAGGCGTTCATCTAGGACCCTTGATTTTATTAGTTTCTCTTCATTTTCATTCACTTTTGTATTAATGCGGTCTACGAACCGTGAATGATTGCCCGTATTGTTCGTGGTCGCTTTATGAACGTCTTGGTTTATTGATTTTCTTTGGAATCTCAATAAAGGTCCTGATTTATTAAATCGGGGCGCGACACCCTTTCCTAAAGCCAAGCCCGGAAGGTGATGTGATCACGAAGATGATCCTAAAAGATGGCAATGAGTATCCAATCCAATTTGGCAAGGGGCTACCTTCGGAAATATCTACTTTGCTGGAGGAAATAGTTAAGGAAAACTTAGATATCTTCGCTTGGACTGATGAAGATATCCCCAGAGTTGACCGGAGCATCATCGAGCACAATTTGCTTGTCAACCCGAAGGCTAGGCCATTGCACCAGGGGCTCCGTAAGTTATCAATAGAAAGGGCAGACCTCGCCAAGGTGGAGGTGGAGAAGTTGCTGAGGGTAGGAATTATCAGGGAAGTAGCCCACACGGAGTGGTTGGCTAACCCCGTTTTTGTCAAGAAAAAGGGCTTCGGCAAGTAGCCATGTGCATCGACTTCACGTCACTAAATAAAGCATGCCCGCAAGACCTCTACCCTATGCCTCGAATAGATCATCTTGTGGATTCTACGGCTGGCTTCCGAATTATTAGGCTTCCTGGATGCATACTCCGGTTATCATCAGGTCTGGCTAAAGCGCGAAGACGAAGACAAGACAAGTTTTACAACTCCTTCCGGAGTATTTTGTTATGTTCGAATGCCTTTTGGCATGCGGAATGCCGGGGCTACCTTCTGACGTCTTATAGCTAAGGCTCTAGGTCACCAGATAGGCTGAAATGTCGAAGCCTATATGGATGACATTGTAATAAAGAATGTTGTAAAGCACCACCATAGCCTAGACTTAGTTGAAACTTTAGATTTCCTCCGAGCATGTGGATTTCGCCTCAACCCTAAAAAATGTATATTCGGGGCGCAAGCAGAAAAATTGCTAGGGTACTTAGATCGAAGCTAGCCCGATGCAGATAAGTGCACTGCAAAGAAGGGCTCCACCATAAAATCTAAAGCAGGTCCAGAAGCTGATAGGACAGCTCGCAGCCCTCAGTAGATTCCTGGCCAGATCAGCCAAACGAAGCCTCCCAATTTTTAAAGCTCTAAAGGGGTCTGAAAGTTTCAAGTGGACGTCGGAGTGCTAGAAGAGCTTCGATGACATTAAAGATTATCTCGGAAATCTATCAACGCTTATTGTGCCCCTCCTAGAAGAAACTCTCCTTCTTTATCTTGCAGCAATGGGCTCCGCAGTAAGTGCAGTGCTGGTCAGGGAAGTTGAGATTAAAGGAAAATTGGTGCAGAACCCAGTCTACTTGATCTCATAAGCTTTGTCCAGAGCAAATACAAGATACTCCGAGCTCAAAAAATTTGTTTATGCTTTGGTAATGGCCTCACGGAAGCTAAGGCATTACTTCTTAGCACATAATTTCATCGTTCCTACCTCGTATCCCCTTGGTGATATGCTTCGGAGCAAAGATTCCATGGGTAGGATCGGAAAATAGGCGATCGAGCTAGCCCCCTTTGGTATTTCCTTCACGGCAAGAACAACTATCAAGTCCCAAGTCATAGCTGACTTCATGGTCGAGTGGACTCCATCCGTAGTTTGGGCTCCAGAAGAAACCTCCGAAGGTCTGTGGACAATTTTTTCTAATGGAGCCTATCAAGCATCTAGTGCCGGAGCTAGAGCTGTGATAGTATCGCCGTCATGGTAGAAGGCCATGTATTCTGCAAGGCTCAACTTTAAGACCACCAATAATATCGCAGAATACGAAGGGATCCTGCTAGGCCTCCAAAAGGCAAGGGCACTTGGAGCAGCAAGGATTATAGTAAAAACAGATTCCCAAGTCATCGCAGGGCATGTTGACAAGAGCTTCCAAACCAGGAATCCGCATCTTGCAAAGTATTTAGAAGAAATCCACAAGACCGAAGCAATGTTTAAAGGATTTTCTGTTTGAAGCATCCCCCGAGCAGATAATCAACTTGTAGATATTCTAGCGAAGGTTGTAGCCGGAGCATTAGACGTCCCGGAGGGCGCTTTCTATGAAGAACTCATCAAGCCTACAGTGCATCAACTACCCTCCGCAGAAGTCCTTTGCATCCCAGTCACCGATTGGCGGACTCCGATAATTGATGTTTTGCAAAACAGTGCAGTCTCGTCAAAAGGTCCGGATTTTCGAAGGCTCCAAGCAAGGGCTCAAAATTATGACCGAAGAACTTCCCAAATTTTTTTGGTCCATTCAGACCACTCAAGCTAGGTCCACGGGCTTCACTCCATTTAGGTTGCTATTCGGAGACGAGGCCATGACTCCTATGGAGCTTAAAGGTGGATCCCTCCGCGTAATGGAGCCTGGGAATGACGATGAAAGAAACACTTCGTTGGACTTGTCAGAAGAGACAAGGCTTCGAGTTGTCGCCAATCTGATGAAGTACCAAGACCAAACGAAGGCATGGTATGACCCGAAGATAAAAGTGAACGAGCTTAGACTAGGTAATTTGGTGTTGCAAAGTGTAATCGCTCCGGGGAAGCTAGGAAACAAATGGGAAGGACCATATATTATCCTACGCTTAGGGCACCCCGGGTCGTTTAAGCTAGCTAATTTAGAAGGGGAAGAGTTGAAGCATGCATGGCATGCGGAGCACCTTAAACGTTATTACGCTTAGGGGCTCCTTGTAATCAATTGTAAAAGTACCTTTCTAAGTTAAATAAAGATGGAGATTCAAACTATGATTACTCTTCAAATATTCCTTACCCCTAGTGGACGCATCAGAGGAACGGAGATGCTTGTGGAGGTAAGCATCTTTCTTCAGAACCCAGCGAATGGCCTTTGAACCATCGGTTCAAGGATTCCGTAAAAGAGCCGAACGTGGACAAAACCTACGGATTCCAGGCTCTGGCTTGTTAGGATCCGTAGAAGAGTCTAAGGACTTTAAAAGAATAGATTTCCAGCCTCCGGGTTAGAAGTATCTGTAAAAGAGCCGTAGGTGGCCAGCCTACGGATTACAGGCTCCAGCTTGTTAGGATCCGTAGAAGAGTCTAAGGACTTTAAAAAGAATAGATTTCCAGCCTCCGGGTTCAAAGTATCTATAAAAGAGCCATAGGTGGCCAGCCTACGGATTCCAGGCTCCGTCTTGTTAGGATCCGTAGAAGAGTCTAAGGACTTTAAAAAGAACAGATTTCCAGCCTCCGGGTTCGAAGTATTTGTAAAAGAGTCGTAGGTGGCTAGCCTATGGATTCTAGGCTCCATCTTGTTAGGATCCGTAGAAGAGTCTAAGGACTTTAAAAAGAACAGATTTCCGGCCTCCGGGTTTGAAGTATTTGTAAAAGAGTCGTAGGTACCAGCCTATGGATTCCAGGCTCATGCTTGTTAGGATTCGTAGAAGAGTCTAAGGACTTTAAAAAGAACGTATTTTCGGCCTCTGGGTTCGAAGCATCTATAAACGAGTCGTAGGTGACCAAGCAATAAGGTTTCAAGGCTCCGGCCCAATGAAACACTTTTAAAAGTCCTAAGCGACTGTTATCGAATCTTACAAGTATAAACTTTGTTCTAAAACTTATAAACATCACAATACGAACGTACAGTTCGAAGAACTCTATGAAAGAGTAAAATATGATTACCAAGTGTTATGTGAAGCATCAGGTTGTTATATCAATCATTGTGTCCAACGGACCCTATCGCAATGCGTACTGGTCCCTTAGGGTTTTTTAGAGACACTAAAATATGATTGGGGTCCTATTTATAGGCTGCCCAACACTAGGAATATTCCACCAGCCCCTTAGGGTTTTTTAGAGACACTAAAATAAAGGAAAAGACTAAACTGCCCTTAGGATTTTTTACAGACTCAACTGACTGACTGTGGGCTTAGAGATACAGATGACTTATCTGGAAGCTAAGCTTTCGTAGTGACTACGACTTCTCTTTGGACAGTCCGATACAAGATCAACGGTTGTCAGTTTTGCGCCGAAACTGACAAAGCCTCCACCGACTTTGCACCAGGTACCCGGATTGGGCCGGCCCGATTCCGCAGCTCTCTCAGCCCGGCAATCACTCACCGCCCGTGTACCTGAGTCAATCCTAGTCAACAGTCCAGTGGGTCTTCTGCTACTTCTATCCCATGTACCCGGATTGGGACCAGCCCGACTTCGCAGCTCTCTCAGCCCGACAGTCACTCACTGCCTGTGTACCCGAGTCACACGCGGCCCATGAAACAGCAGATCTTCACTTTTCTCAGTCCTCTTTGACTATCGTTGACAATGACTCATCACCTCTGGAGCCATGAGGCCCACGCTATTAAGCATGGCTCCTCAATCTCCCCCTTGATGAGTGCATTGTCAACACTTCACTTCTTCAGCTCTTCAGTACCTGCAAACAACTGAGGAAAACACGAAAACAAAGCACAAGAAAAACAAAGAAGAAGAAAATAAGGTAAAAGTTTAACCCTAATGACCAAAAGCCGAACAAAAGCAAGAAGTGGTCATTATGGTTAACCAAAATGTAAAAGCTCAAAATGAGTGCGATCTCAGAAACAACAACAAGGATATCAAAAGAGTAAGCACAATCGAGACAAAACTCCCCCTTGAACTCTTATCCCAAAATTTCTCCCCCTTGTTGACAAGTGAACTCATCAAGCACTCTAAAAGGACACTGACTCCCCCTGAAACGCAACTCCCCCACAGAACGGCGTTGTGGAACGAAAGAACCACACGCTAGTCGAGATGGCCAGGATGATGCTCGATGAGCGCAGGACTCCTAGGCGTTTTTGGGCTGAAGCCATGAACACGGCTTGCTATCTGGCCAACCACATTTTTCTTCGAGCTTACTTAGGTAAGACTTCGTATGAGTTATGGTTTGGCAGACAGCCCAAGGTGAGCCACTTGCGAGCGTTTGGCTGCAAGTGCTTTGTGCTCAAGAAGGGAGGGCATTTGGACAAGTTTGAGTCTCGTTGCTGGGACGGTGTTTTTCTTGGTTATGCTTTGCATTCTCGAGGCTTCCGTGTTTGGAACCTCGAATCCCAGCTGCTTGTCGAGACTTGTGAGGTTTCATTTGATGAGTCCTTGCCTTCTTTGACTCCTTCTTTTGAGCCTTCTGATGGTGAGCTCGGAGAGTCCATCTTCGAGGAAGATGAGGATACTCCAGCCGCTAATGAGGGTGGGCCTTCTGCACCCCCTACAGAACCCACACCTTCTGAGACTTCGACTGAGGACGAGGGCGGACCTCTGATCACTTCTTCCACTTCGATCGAGCCCCCTGAGTCGAGTCCAGAGGTGCCTGCTGCTGACTCCGGTGAGGTGACTTCAGATCACTAGGGAACCCGAGCAGTTCAGCGTGATCACCCTTTAGAGCTCATCATCGGTGATTTGACTGAGAGGACTTTGCGTTCATCTGGTAACTCTCTTGCTTGTGTTTGCTGAATCTGCTTTTGTTGCATCTTTTGAGCCCAGAGACATTTCTCATGCTCTTTCTGATTCTAATTGGATTAACGCTATGCAAGAAGAGATTGAGAATTTTGTCCGTAATCGGGTTTGGACACTAGTTGAGCCGCCACCAGGATGCAACCCCATAGGCACCAAGTGGGTGTTCAAGAATAAACAAGGTGAAGATGGGGTTGTGGTGCGCAACAAGGCTCGATTAGTTGCCCAGGGTTTTTGCCAGAAAGAGGGTATTGATTTTGAAGAAACTTTCACCCCTGTTGCCCGTCTTGAGTCCATTCGCATTCTCTTAGCTTTTGCCGCTTCGAAGGGTTTTAAGCTTTTTCAAATGGACGTTAAGAGTGCTTTTCTGAACGGGTTCATAGAGGAGGAAGTTTATGTTAGGCAGCCCCCCGGTTTTGAGAACCCTAAGTTTCCTCGACATGTTTTTAAGCTGCAGAAGGCTTTATACGGGTTGAAGCAAGCCCCTAGGGCTTGGTATGACCGGTTGAAGCAATTTTTGTTGGGGAAGGGCTTTGTGATGGGTTCGGTGGATAAAACTCTCTTCTTGCTCAGAGTTGCTTCAGATTTCTTAGTTGCTCAGATTTATGTGGACGATATTATTTTTGGCGGTACTACTGATTCTCTTGTGTCCAAGTTCTCTGAGCAGATGCACAGCGAGTTTGAGATGAGCCTTATGGGTGAGCTCAAGTACTTCTTAGGGCTCCAGATCAAGCAGACCAAGGACGACACCTTCATCCACCAGGGTAAGTATACTAGAGACATGCTGAAGAAGTTCGACTTTGGTGGAGAGCTGAAGCCTCAGATGACCCCAATGGGTACGTCTGGGGGCCTGGACAAGGACGAGAGCGGCGTCAACGTCAATGAGAGAGAGTTTCGAGGGATGATTGGTTCGCTAATGTACTTAACGGCGACAAGACCGGACATTCAGTTCGTCGTGGGACTTTGCGCGCGTTTTAAGTCTTCACCACGCGCGTCTCATCGGCAGGCTATCAAGCGCATCTTCAGGTATCTTACTTATGCGCCTGATCTTGGTCTTTACTATTCAGCATCATCATCTCTTGATTTATCTGGCTTTTCGGACGCCGACTTTGGTGGGTGTCGGTTGGATCGCAAGTCGACTTCTGGTACTTGCCAGTTTCATGGTTCTTCCCTTGTTTCTTTGTCTTCTCGAAAGCAATCTGGAGTTGCTCTTTCGACCACTGAGGCTGAGTATGTAGCTGCTGCTCACAGTTGGTTTGGATGATTTCCACTCTGTGAGATTTTGGGTTGTTCTTTCCTACCAGAGTTCCTTTGTTTTGCGACAGCACCAGTGCTATTAGCGTAGGGAAAAACCCTTGTCTCCATTCAAAAACCAAACATATTGATGTGCGCTTTCACTTTCTGTGGGATCAATATGAGAAAGGTGTCATTGACCTTGTTCATGTTGATACCCATCATCAGTTAGCTGACATTTTCACCAAACCCCTAGATCAGTCTACTTTTGAGCGTTTACGAGGGGATTTGGGTGTTGTGTATCCTTTATAGGATATTTTGCGTCAGTTTTCTTTCTTCTTTACTCTTTTCTTGAGTCTTTTTGTGTGTGTTCACATCTCGCATATTCACATATCACACTTTAGAGCTGCTTCTGTTATATGATTGAACTGCTTTACTTATTCTAGCTGGTACATGCTTTTGAATACTTGTCATTGATCATGCTTTGGTTCAGTTCACTTCATATGTCTGATATCTGTCATATGCATGGCTTTTACGCTTTCAACTTGAAAAATGATCACCATTGCTTCTAGTAACTAGCATGTGTAGGCTGAATGTTTTTGCTATCTGTTACATGCCTTGTAGCTAGTTCCTGACTTAGATGCAAACATGCAACTTGGACATCTTTCTGCTTTAAAACATGGAAATGTGCTATAAAAATGATGAAAAATCAAGAAAAAAGAAAATTCCATGCCTCTTTATGCATAACTTGCAAAGATCCAGGTGGGTTTGTTTTGTCACATTGCATTGTTCTGGACTGCGTACCATAGCACTTTGGTATGAACTGGGACAATGTAGTGTATGCCAAGACCAATGTCTTAAGCTTCTGATGGTCCAGATCTGGCCTAGGCTTGACTTGGTTGGTCAGCATAAGGTTTGACATGCAAATAACCCCTGGCATAAATGAAAAAGAGAAAAGAAAAAGCCTGAAAATTGAAATGATAACAAGTTTGCTAAAGCACTTTGTTTTTGGACAATGCTTATCTTGGTAAATATCAGTTAGCTTCTACATCTCATGCTTTACCTTGCTTGTCAACTGGAAAATGTGGTGATACTTTTGTTTGCAAAATCTGAAAAATGCGTGCTAATTACTTTCTTAGATATCATCTGTTGCACTGATCATGCCATGAGTCTCACACAGTATGTCTTTCGCTATACTTGTTAGATGTTTGTACTTGCAGTCAATCATATCTGAGAAGCATGCTTTCTACACTCCACATGCACCCCTATTGCATTCATTGCATATTTTGAGGGGGAGTTGCGTTTCAGGGGGAGTCAGTGTCCTTTTAGAGTGCTTGATGAGTTCACTTGTCAACAAGGGGGAGAAATTTTGGGATAAGAGTTCAAGGGGGAGTTTTGTCTCGATTGTGCTTACTCTTTTGATATCCTTGTTGTTTCTGAGATCGCACTCATTTTGAGCTTTTACATTTTGGTTAACCATAATGACCGCTTCTTGCTTTTATTCGGCTTTTGGTCATTAGGGTTAAACTTTTACCTTATTTTCTTCTTCTTTGTTTTTCTTGTGCTTTGTTTTCGTGTTTTCCTCAGTTGTTTGCAGGTACTGAAGAGCTGAAGAAGTGAAGTGTTGACAATGCACTCATCAAGGGGGAGATTGAGGAGCCATGCTTAATAGCGTGGGCCTCATGGCTCCAGAGGTGATGAGTCATTGTCAACGATAGTCAAAGAGGACTGAGAAAAGTGAAGATCTGTTGTTTCATGGGCCGCGTGTGACTCGGGTACACAGGCAGTGAGTGACTGTCGGGCTGAGAGAGCTGCGAAGTCGGGCTGGCCCAATCCGGGTACATGGGCTAGAAGTAGCAGAAGACCCACTGGGCTGTTGACTAGGATTGACTCAGGTACACAGGCGGTGAGTGATTGCCGGGCTGAGAGAGCTGCGGAATCGGGCCGGCCTAATCCGGGTACCTGGTGCAAAGTCGGTGGAGGCTTTGTCAGTTTCGGCGCAAAACTGACAACTGTTGATCTTGTATCGGACTGTCCAGAAGAGAAGTCGTAGTCACTACGAAAGCTTAGCTTCCAGATAAGTCATCTGTATCTCTAAGCCCACAGTCAGTCAGTTGAGTCTGTAAAAAATCCTAAGGGCAGTTTAGTGTTTTCCTTTATTTTAGTGTCTCTAAAAAACCCTAAGGGGCTGGTGGAATATTCCTAGTGTTGGGCAGCCTATAAATAGGACCCCAATCCCTAGGGTTAGACTACCCTTTTGCTGAAATCACTTTAATCATTTCTTTGGGTCACTTCTCCTTGTTTCCTGCGTTTCTCTCTCTTGTTTGTGCGCCGCCAGGCTCCTGCTCACGCCATTTCCATCCCTGCTGTTCATAATGCTGAGATGAGTTATTCTTTGTTCAAGACATTCGGTGTGCAGTGATCTGTGTGGTTTTAATGCTTCAAACAACGTGCGGCTATTTATATTCTGAGTGTTTTTGTGCTTCTGTTGCTTCTGTTCTTCACGTGAGAAGTACTAGTTCTTGCTTGTAGCAAGTTGTACTACTTCACTATAGCAACAGCACACTAGTACTCTAGGCTTGCTTTTTCCCGCGTAGCTTTCTGATCGAGTTGTTAGGGCCAAAGCCCCTTTTCTGGTTGTTTCTGGCGAAGCCCCTTCTCTCTGTTCGAAGTCCTCTCAACTCCGTGAGGCAGGCTTTGATCTGACATCCTTGAGGGCTTCGCCTGAACTTCGACTTCGCTTTGTGTACTGTGTTTCTAGCTTCGAAGTACGTTTTGTGCTCTGTCAGCTTGACATATTTCGACAGTCTAAGCGAAGGTGTTCTCTGTCTCGAGCTGTTCGAAGTCAATACTTCGACAGGCTTCGAAGTTAGCTTCGAAGCTAGTCTCTCTGGTAGACTTCGCTCGACGTGAGTTCCTTCTTGCTGTCATTTTCGAAGGTCACAGTGTGTAAGTTCGGAGCTTCTTTTTTGAAGTTAACCCTCGGAGCGAAGGTCTCAACTTCGGTTTTCATACCTCGACCAACCTAGCTTCGAAGGTTGAGTGTAGGCTTCGATTTCGTCTTGTTGCCGTGTGTTTGGCTTCGCCTATCTTTCGGAGGTTGCTTTTCTGTGAGCTTGTTCTAACCTTTCTGTTCGAAGTCTAGGCTTCGAAGTACACTGTTCGAAGCAAGCTTCGATACTCTCATACTTCGCTTCGAAGCATACTTCGCTCTCTCCCACACTCGAACTAGGCTAGACCAAACAAACTTTCGGCACGTCAACGATAACCTTCGCTCGACTTCGACAAGCAACTCCGAAGTACGCTTCGACCAGCGAAGCAGGCTTCGCCAAGTTTCGAACAGGAGACAGATTTGGAACAGTAACTTCTCTTCCCACTCTTTGTGCACTTAGATCGTTGTACTGAGAAGGTTTTCTTGCCACGTCTTATGTATTCTGTTAATCTGTCTATTAGCACTGTTTTTGTGTGACTCTGTTGATTAAACACCAGTTGCGTCTAGGCTAGATACCTTTAGACATAGGCAATATGTTCATGCTTTGTTGTTTAGTTGTTTGAGGTGAGTTGGGTGTTGGGAGCAGGCCATTGATTCAAAAGAATTTTTTAGGCGCCCATTCACCCCCCCTCTAGTCGCTACTTTCGGTCCTACAAAAATAAACATCCAAACAAAGACTCCCCGTTTATAAACTTTTCATTCATTAAGATAAAGGGCTTTACAAGATTCTTGTACATGCTTAAATGCCCTATGAAGATAAACCTACGGGTCGGTTGGCGGAGCCGGCGGAGTCAAAGTTGGAGGCTTCGTCTGAGCTTGATCCTGCCGGTGAGCCTCGTCAATCCAGGTTTTGGCTGCAGCTTTGTGATCTGTTTTCCAGGTCGCCCGGAAGGCTTCCCAGGCAGAAGCCACATCCAAAGAAGGACGCAACAAGTCTTCATCGGCGAAGCCTACAGGTGTCGAACCCCCCACTGGAGCAACAGAAATCCCGAGGGTTTCGAGATGTCGAAGGACTCTGATTCCGGCTACCTGCCCAGAGATCTCTCCGTAGCAAATCCTGGAGCCCTTCATCATCTTCATCGCTGCCTAGATCATCTTTAGCTTTCTGTTGGGGGAAAATATCTCATCTTCGGGGTTATTGCCGCAACAGCATGAAAGCAGATAGTGGATTCGAAGGTTTCCAGACGTCCAACTTCGAAGATATCCTGAGTCTAGTTCGAAGTACGAAGATAGGCATTGGTTCGGAGTACATCTTTGAACTAAGGCAATTCAAGATCTTTATTACCAACTAAGATGGAAGATTTATCTTTTATATCATTAGATTAGTCTTTTACCATTTTAGCCCTATCAAGGGTACCGAATAGTTTCCACTATGTCGGTTGTAATAGAGGGGTAAATAGGTCTTTTCCTTAATATTTGGGCCTATAAATACCCCCTGTTTCACCCTGTAATAGGGACCGAATACAAGTTATTCAATACACACATTCGAACTATTCTAAGTTGTTATCCTTTTGGAGGCTTAGAACAGTTCTCTTCGCAAACACTTCGTTTGTTAGTTTCTTTTCTACAGAAACCTGTTAGCGTAATCTTTTACGCTAACACTTTCGCTTGAGGGGCTCGCTCACCGCAGTTGAAGACGAAGGGCACATCGTACCAAAGTATTCTAGGACACCCCGGAGGGTATCCATAGTCTGATCAACAACGACGATATGCTTCGTCTCGGCCTCCGTCAACTCAGAAGCAAAAGAAGAAACTTCGGCTATCCTTGATAACAAGGAATTCTTCTAAGCCAGCACTTATTTGATTGAGTCTTGGAGCTCTACAAGATGTGCGCTTGTGTCTGCCTCTACTCGCCGAAGCCTCTCAACCTTAGCCCTAAGCACCACACGCTCGGCTTCGATTTCTTGGACCGGAGCCTTGAGTGTAGAGTTGCTCTGTTGCTCGGCCCGGAGTGCTTCGTCTGTAATGGCCTTGGCCCTACGCTCCTCAAGGAGCTCCTCCTCTAGTTGCAATGTTTTGTCTTCGGAGCCTTTGAGGACAGTCTGGAGGGTGGTAACCTTCCTCTTGAGCCGATTAGTTTCGAGCTCATTGGAAGCCGCTGCCGCTCTAGCGAGGATAAATTGCTGCAAAAAGCAAAGTGAGTACAAAGTAATTTCATTAATTAAATACATTTACTATATGTTGCATACCTGAAGGGCAACCCTTTCGAGGGCCAAATCGAGCTCCAGTGCCCTGGCTTCACTTAAGATGGAAACCAGCTCGGAGCTCCCAACCTCTTGGCACTTATCTGCCAAGGGTTCTAGGAGCATTGGGAGCCCTGTCCGCCGCTCCACAAATGGAGTCGGCAGAGGAAGCCAGGACAGGGCCCGTCAGTCATCCACAGTAGGATCCTCCTCTGAAGCGCTCGCTGAAGGGTCATTGGAGGAAGATGTCATCGTCAAAGAAGGAAGAGGGCCGAAGCCTGTCGTGCTCTTGCCCCTCCCTGGTACAAAAACCGGAGCCACTGCCTCGACCGGAGCCTCAACTCCAAGTGTAGCTAAAGCCCCATCGGTGGCTAGAGCCACACCGCTCCTCGAAGCATCTACAAAGTCAAGGTATTCGTTAAATACTTATTGCACAATAAAGTCTTTTCAGGAAATTCGAAGGTAAAGTTCCGAGATTTACCTCCGTCCGCGCTTTGAGGGAGAATTTCGGGGTCCCCCAGAAATTCATACATCCGAAGATATTCTTCGAGGTCATCCCCCTAAGTTTGCACCGAAGCAACCGCAGTCGATGCCCTGACCTCCGTTGCTACCACTCTGGCCACGGGCGAGTTAGGATTTCCTAACTCTGGTTCTAAGTCAACCGCGCCAGGTCCAGAGGGGGTTGCTGCATCAACTTCTACAACCTCCCAGAGAGAGTCTCCGGCTGCGGCTTAGGACTCACCCTCGTCGTCTTGCAGCAGATAATCTTCTAGTGCTTTTACCATCTAGGCATTTGATTCCTTCTCTTATGTTTCCTCCGAAGAGGAGCTTTGAATGCCTAGGGAGGAAGGTGAAGACACCGGAGATGCTAGAGGAGGAGGCTTCGTTGTCTTCTTCCCCTTCCTGACGGGGGACTTAGCGGCCCTTTTGGAGGACTCGGTGGTGATTTTCCTTTTCGAGGGGACCACTCCCGTCGAGTCGAAGTCCGGTAGGGGAGGAGGCTCAATTCCAAGAGCGCTCCACACCCGGTTGAAGCGTTCCTAGCTTCCTACCAATTCTACCCTTCGTTGCTTCTCTGCCATTGTAGGGACTTCGAGCACCCGTTCTGTGGCTCTAGCAATCTGCTCCGGAGCTAGCGCCAATGGAGCCGCTGAAAAAAGGTAGCATTCTATTATGTTATCTATTTTCTAATCAACGTTAATGCAGAAGTTAGAAGGCTTTCCCAAGCTTCGAAGCTCTTCTTTCGAAGCATTCTGAAATGCTATCGGCCACTCCGCTCTGAGAGGAGGGATTCAGAGGGAGATGAATTCCTCCGTGAGGTCCCGCATGCTCATGCGGCTAGCCACCGAAGAAAGCAACCCTAGCCACATCGAAAGCATGCTAGGGTCCGAAGTGGCTTCGGCTTCCTTTCGGTACCAAATTTCTTGTAGGGGTCCCATGAGGCTAGAACCTTCTCTAACTTCGGCGTAGAACCATCGGAGTATCCAGTTGTTGTACCACCGATCGTTGAAGGCTGTTGGGGGAAAATATCTCATCTTCGGGGTTATTGCCGCAACAGCATGAAAGCTGATAGTGGATTCGAAGGTTTCCAGACGTCCTTCTTCGAAGATACCCTGAGTCAAGCTCGAAGTACGAAGATAGGCATTGGTTCGGAGTTCATCTTCGAACTAAGGCTCTTTGAGATCTTTATTGCCAGCTAAGATAGAAGATTTATCTTTTATATTATTAGATTAGTCTTTTACCATTTTAGCCCTATCAAGGGTACCGAATAGTTTCCACTATGTCGGTTGTAATAGAGGGGTAAATAGGTCTTTTCCTTAATATTTGGGCCTATAAATACCCCCATTTCACCCTGTAATAGGGACCGAATACAAGTTATTCAATACACACATTCGAACTATTCTAAGTTGTTATCCTTTCGGAGGCTTAGAACAGTTCTCTTCGCAAACACTTCGTTTGTTAGTTTCTTTTCTAGAGAAACCTGTTAGCGTAATCTTTTACGCCAACAGTTGGCGCCGTCCGTGGGGAACCTAGTTCGAAAAACTTCGTTCTCTACCAATTTCCTACATCATGCCTCCTAAGCGGAGCGCACCTCGTAACCCTGTTCGGAGGTCTTCTCGGATCTCCGGAGAGACCCCGTCCGACACGGTCGAAGTCGGAGGGCCTTCGACTTTCCCTCCACCTCAAACTCCAGAAGGAGTTTCCATCCCTCGAACATACGGAGCTTCTCCGCCAAATCCTTCCATACTTCGACCACCTGGAATCCCTCTTCCACCTTCCATCCCACTTCGAACTGATCCTACTAGCTCTCAAGACCCGGAAGATCCTTCCGGAGGAGGATAAGACAATCTTGGAGATATGGCCACTCAAATGGCCAACCTTCAAGCTGAAGTAGCAAGGTGGCGACAAGAAGTTGCGAACAGGCTTCGCTCTCAAGCCATCCCAACTATCCCAGGAGTGCCCGAAGACGATGAACCCGATTATCTCGAAGCCCCGGAGAACGCCTCCTTCGATAATGAATCCCCGCTGCATCCTGAGCTGCAGAAAGTTCGCTTTGATCTGAAGTTTAAGACTTCGAAGCTCTGTAAGTATGCTGGAGATGAAGATCCCGGAGAGTTTGTTCGTTCTTATGCCCTAGCAATTGAAGCTAGCGGAGGAGTTCGAGACACCATGGCAAAGTGCTTCCCCTTAGCTCTTCAAGGAGTGGCATTAAGGTGGTTCTGGTCCTTGAAGCCAGGATCAATTAATTCATGGGGGCAGCTGAAGAAGAAGTTTATAAGCAATTTTCAAGGCACCTTCGTGCCTCCCATGTCAACAGGAAGCCTTTTCCAGGTGAAACAGCTCCCCGGAGAGACATTGAGGCAATATTTCAAGCGCTTCGCTCATACGAAGTCGCAAATCCGGGGGTTGTCTGCATCTTCGGTAGTTGATGCAGCTCGGGAAGGCGTCACTCATCAAGGCCTCTTGGATAAGCTTCATCGGAAAAGCATCTCCTCGGTCTCTCAGCTGATGTCTTACTTCGAGGAGTATGCGAGGTCAGAAGAGGGTTGGCTTCGAAGAACTGCCGCTACTTCGTCCATATTGCAAGAAGTTAAAGTAGAAGTGAAAACTTCGGCACAGCCGCAAGAACCAGTCTTCGAAGTTCAACATGATCGGAGAAGAGGGCAAAAGCACCCTTGTTCTGAAGTCATGAATATTGCACCCCCACAGAAGTTTACACAGAGAGCTCCACAGTCTTCGGGGAACAAGACCAGCGACTGGAGGCCGCCAGGGAAAACGGCTGGCAAGGGCCAGACCCTTTTTTGCTGCATCCATGGAGAAAATCGAAGTCATGCAACTGATACTTGCAAGGCTATACTTACTCTAAGAGGAGAGTATTTAGAAAGAACTTCAGGTCGAGGTACTACCGACCGAGTTCCAGTTGCAACGCGCCCAGAGCCGGTCCAGGCTGTGGCGCGGATAGAAAACTTTGATGCTGCAAGACACCCTCTAGTGGCCAATGTTATGCCACCTCCGAAGCAAGAGGAAGGGCAAGACCGCGGGAAAAGAGTAGTTCTCCCCATCTCCGGAGGAGGTACCCTCGGAAGCATGTCAAAGAGACAGCGAAGAGACTACGTCAGAGAAGTAGGCCATATTGGGACTTCGTCGTCTGCAGCTGCAATGCCGGAGTGGTCTCATGTACCGATATCCTTTTCTGCGGAGGACGCAGCTGGCATTAAGTTCCCGCATGCAGACCCACTCGTTATCACTGCTGATATTGCGGGCACTGAAGTTCGAAGGGTGTTGATTGACGGAGGTAGTTCGGCAGACATCATTTTTGTTCAAGCCTTCGATCAATTGTACATCTCCAGAAAGCATCTTCTTCCAGCGGCTCGTCCTTTGCAAGGCTTCGCAGGACCTCCGCTCGATGCACTTGGTCAAATAGGCCTGGAAGTCACCTTCGGAGAGGGTTTGTTGGCCCGAACTGAGGAAGAATCTTCGATGTCGTAGATGCCACGTATGCTTACAACGTCATCTTCGGAAGAGGCATGCTAAACCAGTTCGGAGCTGTGGCGCATCACAATTATTTGTGCATGAAGATGCCCACACAAGCAGGAGTCCTTACTGTCTTCGGAGATCAAGCCATTGCTCGGAGAGCGGAATATGGTCATGGTCCCCCTCTTGATCCAAGACAAGTAAACAATGTACAAGATAATGAAGAAATTTTTTCAGCCTCCTCCGAAGCTTCGAAGAAGTCCTTTCCGAGACCAAGTCCTGAAGGAGAGATTGCAACGAAGGTCATTGTTAAAGATGGTAAAGAGTATACATTTCAATTTGGTAAAGATTTACCTCCAGAAGTTGCAACCTCCTTGGAAAAGGTGGTGGAAGAGAATTTGGATATCTTCGCTTGGTCTGACGAAGATATCACCAGAGTCGATCGGGATATCATTGAACATAGTTTACTTATAAACCCGAAGGCTCGGCCTGTTCGGCAAGGACTCCGGAAAATGTCTGCAGAAAGAGCTGCTCTAGCGAAGGACGAAGTTGAAAAATTGTTGAAGGCTGGGATTATCAGAGAAGTGGCTCACACAGAATGGTTAGCCAACCCAGTCTTCGTCAAAAAGAAGTCTTCCGGAAAGTGGCGCATGTGCATTGATTTCACATCCTTAAATAAAGCATGTCCTCGTGACCCCTACCCCATGCCCCGAATTGATCAATTGGTTGACTCCACCGCAGGTTCGGAGTTATTAAGCTTCCTTGACGTGTATTCTGGTTATCATCAAATATGGTTGAAGCGCGAAGATGAGATCAAGACAAGCTTTGTAACTCCTTCGGGAGTCTTCTGTTATGTAAGAATGCCCTTCGGCTTAAGAAATGCCGGGGCTACTTTTTCGAGGTTAGTTGCTAAGGCTCTAGGTCATCAATTAGGTCGCAATGTGGAGGCCTATATGGATGATATTGTAATAAAGAGTGCTTTAAAGCACCAACATAGCCTAGACTTAGCAGAAACATTCAATAGCCTTCGGGCATGTGGGATCCGTCTTAACCCCGAAAAATGTATCTTCGGAGCTAAGGCTGGAAAATTGTTAGGGTATTTAGTTTCAAGCAGGGGAATTGAAGCTAGCCCTACTCAAATAACTGCGCTACAGAAGATGGCTCCTCCGGAAAATTTAAAGCAAGTGCAAAAGCTGACTGGGCGTCTGGCAGCACTTAGCAGGTTTTTATCAAGGTCTACGGAGAGAAGCTTGCCTATATTTAAAGCATTGAAGGGGTCCGAAGATTTTGCATGGACACCGGAGTGTCAGAAAAGCTTTGAAGATATTAAAAAGTATCTCAGTAATCTTGCTACACTCACGGTGCCTACTGCGGATGAAACCCTACTCCTTTACCTTGCAGCTACAGGTTCTGCTGTCAGTGCAGTCCTTATCAGAGAAGTGGATTTCAATGGGAAGTTGGTCCAAAATCCTGTTTATTTTGTATCCGAAGCATTATCAGGAGCGAAGACAAGATACTCCGAACTTGAGAAGTTCGTTTATGCTCTGATAATGGCTTCGAGGAAATTAAGACATTATTTTTTGGCCCCCTATGTAATTGTACCAACTTCGTATCCTTTAGGAGATATGATTCGAAGTAAGGATTCCACTGGAAGGATTGGGAAGTGGGCAGTTGAGCTAGCACCTTTCGTCATATCTTTCCTGGCAAGGACAGCAATCAAATCACAAGTTTTAGCAGATTTTGTAGCAGAATGGACTCCACCTGCAAATTTGGTTCCGGAGAAGTCAAGCGACGGAGTTTGGACGGTTTACTCCGATGGGACTTTCCAAGCATCCGGAGCAGGCATCGGAGCAGTATTAATTTCGCCTTCAGGGCAAAGAGCAATGTACTCCGCAAGACTCAACTTTAAGTCTACCAATAATATAGCGGAGTATGAAGGGATTTTATTGGGACTCCGAAAAGCACGTGCTCTAGGGGCTACAAGAATTATTATAAAGACAGATTCTCAGATAGTAGCCGGGCACGTAGATAAAAGTTTCCAGGTTCGGCATCCACAGCTTGCAAAGTACTTAGAAGAAATACGTAAAATCGAAGCACACTTCAAGGGTATTTCCATTCGGAGTATACCAAGAGCAGAAAATGTGCAAGCAGACATCTTAGCAAAAGCTGCAGTCGGAGCTGTGGATGTGCCAGAAGAAGCTTTCTATGAGGAGCTCAGTATACCTTCGGTGCCACAAATTCCCTCTGCAGAAATTCTTTGCATTCCTAGTGTAGATTGGAAAAATTCAATCATGGAACTTTTACAGGGAGGAACAAATTTGCCCGAAGAGCCACAGCTGTCAAGATTAAAGCTTAGAGCTAGAAATTATCAAATAATCAATGGTATTTTATACAAGGCCGGAGTATGTTCCCCTCTACTCCGATGTATATCTCAAGCCGAAGGTCAAGAAATTCTTCGAGAAATTCATGAAGGCCTTTGTGGTAGCCATTTAGCCCCGCGAGCTTTGGCAGGAAAAACACTTCGCCATGGGCTTTACTGGCCTACAATAACAGCTGATGTGGAGAGCTTAGTCCGCACTTGTCAAGGATGCCAGTGGATGGGTCGACGAAGTCATCGCCCACCAACAGCTCTTCAAGTCATTGCTCCAGTATGGCCTATGGCCAGATGGGGTATGGATTTAATTGGACCCTTTCCAGTAGCCAAGGGAAATATGAAGTTCGCAGTGGTAGCTATTGAATATTTTTCTAAGTGGGTGGAAGCAGAGCCCTTGACAGCTATCACTTCGAACAATGTACATAAATTCTTTTGGAAGAACATCATTTGCCGGTTCGGAGTGCCTAGACAACTCACAGTTGATAATGGAACACAGTTCGATGCAGAACCCTTCAGGAAGTTTTGCGAAGATCTAGGCATTCAGTTATGTTTTGCTGCAGTGAGGCATCCTCAGTCTAATGGAGCCGTAGAACGAGCCAATGGAAATATTTTGTCAGGGCTAAATCGAAGGATAGTAGGATTAGCCAAGGGACTGTGGACCGAAGAGCTTCCGAAGATTTTGTGGTCCATTCGGACTACGCAAACAAGGTCCACAGGTTTTACTCCATTCAGACTACTATTCGGAGATTAAGCTATGACTCCAACGGAGCTCAAAGGAGGATCGTTTCGCAGCACCGAACCGGAAATTGAAGAAGAAAGACAAGCTTCGTTAGATTTATCAGAAGAAACAAGACTTCGAGCTGTGGCAAATTTATCAAAGTATCATCAGCAGACGAAGGCTTGGTTTGACCCGAAGGTTAAGCTCAATGAACTAAGACCGGGTCATCTTGTTCTACGAAGAATTATAGCGCCAGGGAAGTTAGGAAATAAATGGGAAGGTCCATACCTAATTGTTCATTCAGGACGCCCTGGCTCTTTCAAATTAGCTAATTTAGAAGGTGAAGAGTTAGCACATACTTGGCATGCGGAGCACCTAAATCGATACTTCGCATAAGGGCTCCTTGTAACTCACTTGTAATCATCTTCCAAATTAATAAAGCATATGATCCTGATAATGCCTTCCCCTAATAGTCTTCCAGCTTCCGAGTGGACGCACTGGAACCGCGGGGTCGACCGAGAGGGAAGTGTCATGAAGCTGGATTGTATTTTCGGACTTCGAACCATTGGTTCGAAGCTTCCGACGTGGGGGCTGACATAATCCGGAGTCCAAGCCACCGGCTTGTAGGCATCCGTAAAAGAGCCCAAAACAACATCATACGGAGTCCAAGCCATTGGCTGGTAGACTTCTGTAAAAAGAGCCGAAGGTGGCCAAAACATGCGGAGTCCAAGCCATTGGCTGGTAGACTTCCGTAAAAAGAGCCGAAGGTGGCCAAAACCTGCGAAGTCCAAGCCATTGGCTGGTAGACTTCCGCAAAAAGAGCCGAAGGTGGCCAAAATATACGGAGTCCAAGTCATTGGCTGGTAGACATCCGTAAAAAGAGTTCAAAGAGACCATTGCAAACTCTGAACCATTGGTTCGACAGAGATCGCAAAAAAGAGCCGAAGGTGGCTAAAGAAAAACAGAGTTTGAGACATGAGCTTCGAATGTCTGTTAGCATAGTCCCAAGTGACAAATTATCTAAGATACTAAGGTATCTTGAAAGTTATCTCAAATGATTTCTTTCAAAAAACAAAGGTACTAAGTTGCCATTCTTCCGACTACAAATAGTCGAAGACATTTTATAAGATTTTAAAAGATCTTTAAATTACAGAGGGGCTCCGAACCCCCAAAAAATTGTACTCCGAAGTTTTTTCTTTGCGCATAACCATCTTTGAATACACTTCGAAGTTGCCTATACCCAAAGAGGGGCTAGTAAATATGGAGACAATTTTAAATCGGTATTCATTATTCAAACAAATATGTTTACAGATTACATTATGAAAAATTGGTATCTATACCAAGAAGGAATCGAAGACCTCTTCGGTCTCTAGAGCTAGGGTTGGAACGACTAGTTCCAGCGCCGGGAGTTCTAATAACTTTGTGTTTAACTCTCTTGCCCCCCTTCGAAGCTCTAAAATCCTTCTATTCTTGTTGAAGCTCGGCCCAAGTTCGAAGCCGTTCGGGGCTCCTTTCCCAGCTTCCAAGTTCTTCAGGCTTTTTACTCTGAGCTTCATCTTCGTCTTCAGACCATATAACGTCTTCAGAAGACGAAGTGTTTAAGTTAACCTCTTTTTCTTCCTCTTTAATATAAGACAGTATATCTTTGATTACTTCGGGCGCAATTACACCGAAGTCATCTCGAGGAATTAGAAATCGAGGACGTTTATAAGCTTTTAGAAGATCGAAGGTGGTCCATAATGAGCGAACTTCGTCGTTAAGGTCTAACACTTCGATATCTTCCGTAAGAGGCAAAGCCTAAAAATATGAAACAAATTTTCATTGATAAATGTTTATAAGCATAAAGCTTTACATGGCCAAAAATCCTAAGGTATTTCTAAACCTGCGGGATCGGAGGAGGCTGACTGCTTGAAGCTTGGGTCCGAACTTGCTTCTGGCGTTGACCTTCGTCGATCCAAGCCTTGATCGCGGAACGACCTTCGGCTCTCCATGAAGTTTGGAAGGCTCGCCAGGCAGCAGCCACACCTTCGGAAGGTGTCAGAAGTCGCTCGTCGTCGAAGGTGATTGGGCCCCCTCCTGCATCCGGAGTTATCGATCGGCCCAGATCTTCGTAGTAGCGAAGTAGGCCGACAGCAGCCACTTGTCCGGAGAGTTCTCCGTATCTAATGCCCGATGTCTTCATCTGCTTCGCCACTCCTTGAATCCTTTTCAACCGGCGCAGAAGAGTGATGTTATCGTCAGAAGGAAGTATCCCAGTAGTACTGAAGTACTCCAGGACACCTAACAACTGATTCATAACTTCCACAGCCACCTTCTCAGACTTCAGCTTGTCTTCGTTCAACGCGTCCTTCGTCGAAGTGACTTCGCCCAAAACCCTAAAAGTCTAGCATTTTCAGTGGTCAAAATATTCTTTTGGTTTAACAGCTGGCTAGCTTCCTCTTGGAGTCTAACAAGCTCGGACCCCGCAGTAGCATGCTCCGCCCGCAATTTTTCAACTTCTGCTCGAAGCACAATTCTCTCTGCTTCGAGCTCTTTATTCGCAGCTTCCAAACCTTGTCTGGCCCTTCGTTCTGTTGACACTATGTTGTCCATCTGAGCCACTCGACTTTCAGAGATGCTAAGATTCCTTTGAAGGACGTTATTTTCCTCCCGAAGATGAGCTGATCTCTTCGTCATTGCATATATTCGCAGCTCGGGCCAAGACAGTTTGCTGCAAAAATAAAAAATTAAGGTAAATGTTTATTCGTAGATGAATTCTATGTTATTTCACAGTTGCTTCGTACCTGATAGGCTGCACGTTCTATAGCAGCATTAAGCTCCGTCCTATCCGCCTTGCTCAAAATGGCCACTAAGTTGGTCTCCCCAATGTCACGGCTAGCTCGATCCAAAGGTTCGAGCAAAGTCCGAAAGACCAGTTGTTTGCCCTAAGAAAGGAGCTAGCAAGGGGAGCATACTTATTGCCTGTTGGTCATCTTCGTCCAGCGAAGGACCGGAGCAGTTGGTTTGTGGTCTTCGGAGCCACTGGAGACTGGCCCTCCCTGGAAGATTGGCTCTCGTCTGTTGAATCAGACGGAGTTGATCCGGAACTCACAGCAGGGAGGGGCTCTATATGTCTTTTGCCTCTTCCAGGTCCCATTTGAGTAACTCTCTGGGCTAGCTCCGAAGTCGTCGAAGGTCCAGGAATTATTTCTTCTTGGCGGACCTCTTCAATAGGAGTGGACTCTATAAAAAAAGAGTATTATACATTGTATAAATATACAAAATAAACACAAAAGAGTTATTCGAAGTCAACCTTCGACATTTTGCAGAGGAGTCATCATCGGACTGTTCGGCGGATCGAAGGCTAGATCTTCATCCGAATCAGCCGTTAAGTCTTGGACTGAGCAGTCCTCATTGCCTCTTCAGGAATTGAAGCCATAGTGACTTCGACCCCACTTTCATTCACAGGAACTTCGTCCTGAGAAATATCTTCTTGAATTGCCGAAGTCCTTGGTTGCTCAGGATTTTCTTGGGACTCCGGCACGTTTGCAGGTACTTCAGCTTGTGCAGTCCTTTGAGTTTCATCTTCTTCTATTAGACGCACAAGTAATCTCCCTTCATCCTCTTGGGAGTCGGAAACTGAAGCCCTTGAGCTCGAAGGTGCAGGATTCGAAGTTGCAAGATTTTTTAGCTTCCAAGCCACCTTCTTCACCGGAGTCTTCGCAGAGCTCGAAGTCCCAGCTTCGGCTTTCCTCTTCTTGGGTCCTTTCTCCGAAGGCACCCAATCCATCAAAGGGGGCGGAGTGATTTCCAGCATTCCCCATACTCTGTTAAATCTCTCCCAACTCCCAACCAACTTGATTCTCCATTCTTTTTCGGTCGGAGTTGGAGCGCCCAAAATCTTCTCCGAAGCCCTTATGATTTGCTCCGAAGTAACCGGGGCTGAAGAAGCTAAAAAAATAAATCAAGTTAGTTTTTTCTTTGAATGAATATGCATAATACATGTTGTCTTCGAAGTTACCTGCAGGGCTTGAAGTCAATGTGATCTTTCGGAGACCGCCTTCCGAATCCTCTTCGAAGATGATAGGCCAGTTGGCCATCAATGGAGAAATTTGTAACCCAAGGAACTCTTCGGCTAAGTCTCGCATGCTCAACCTTCGGCTGATCCTCTGAAGTAGGTTGAGACGAGCTTCGAGCTGACCTTGGCCGGGATGCACTAAGGCTTCCTTACGGAATTAGATCTCTTTCAAAGGTCCTGCCAGAGGATTGCTCGCCCCAACTTCGGCATAGAACCACCTCATAACCCAGTCAGTGTACCATCTTGCATTGATGGCCTTAGCAGGAAATTGTAGGGCATATTAGTCCCGAAGCCTAAAATTGATGCTTCCGAAGGCTACTACTACTTTTTCACCTCCGGGGCCTACGAAGGTTTTAGGCTGGCATGAAGCCATATGTAGTGCAGCGAAGATCTCTGCCCTCCCTTCACAGCCTTCGGCTCTCAATGCCCATTCGAAGATAGCCAGTCGAGCTACTGCGTTTGGAGATAATTGAGGGAGGGTGACATGAAATAAATCGAGTACCTTCGCCAGGAAGTCAACTGCTGGGAGGCCCAAGCCGGCTTCGAAGAAGGCTTCGAAGACAACCACTTCTCCGGGCCTTGTTGACTGGAATGAGTTCTTTTCCGGGCTTGCGAATCATAACTCCGGTACTGATCTTTCCTTCTACTGCAATTGCCAGCGATTCCCTCTTGCAGGTAGAAGATCCCAGTTGGAAAGACTGGTCCAGGTACTTCGTTGATGGCGGGCAGAGACTTTGATCATCGACATTTTGGGGATTTCTCCCTCCTGCCGCCATGGATGTCGTTGCCGATGCCGGAAGTGCCGTCGCCAACGTCGCAGCCGCTGCTGCTGCAGCCGCCTGCTGCCGAGCCAAGGTCGACGGAGCTCCAGAACCCTTGGTCTTCACCATTGCAGTCGCTGGGTTACTTTGGGGAGAATGGAGGCTACGGCTCAAAGAACTCAAAGGGCTCAGAAGGTGTTTGTTTGCGAGAAAGCAGTGAAAAGGTAACCGGGTAAGTTCTAGGCCATATATTTATAGCCTAGACTTTACATTTTTACTGTTAGTCCATGCCGTTTCGCATTCCTGCCCGTTACTTTTCTCCGAAATTAACGCTTTTTACAGTTTCCGTTAGGAACAGAAAGCTAACGGCTATTTCCTCTAAGTCTAAAAGACTTTCACACTTCCTGAGTCGGTTCTAAGATAGTTCGAAAGTAATTATCTTAAGATTGATTCAGAGTTTATATCTTCATACATTTTAGAGATGAATTGAAATTTAATAACCCCTATGCCTGGTTATTTTTTCCTTCCGTATACTGCTCTCCTAACATTACAGGTTAAACGGAGAAGCGTATTCGAGGGGCTACTGTTGGGGGAAAATATCTCATCTTCGGGGTTATTGCCGCAACAGCATGAAAGCTGATAGTGGATTCGAAGGTTTCCAGACGTCCTTCTTCGAAGATACCCTGAGTCAAGCTCGAAGTACGAAGATAGGCATTGGTTCGGAGTTCATCTTCGAACTAAGGCTCTTCGAGATCTTTATTGCCAGCTAAGATAGAAGATTTATCTTTTATATTATTAGATTAGTCTTTTACCATTTTAGCCCTATCAAGGGTACCATTTTAGCCCTATCAAGGGTACCGGTCGGCGAAGCCTACAGTTGTCGAACCCCCCACTGGAGCAACAGAAATCCCGAGGGTTTCGAGATGTCGAAGGACTCTGATTCCGGCTACCTGCCCGGAGATCTCTCCGTAGCAAATCCTGGAGCCCTTCATCATCTTCATCGCTGCCTAGATCATCTTTAGCTTTCGCTTGAGGGGCTCGCTCACCGCAGTTGAAGACGAAGGGCACATCATACCAAAGTATTCTAGGACACCCTGGAGGGTATCCATAGTCTGATCAGCAACGACGATATGCTTCGTCTCAGCCTCCGTCAACTCAGAAGCAAAAGAAGAAACTTCGGCTATCCTTGATAACAAGGAATTCTTCTAAGCCAGCACTTATTTGATTGAGTCTTGGAGCTCTACAAGATGTGCGCTTGTGTCCGCCTCTACTCGCCGAAGCCTCTCAACCTTAGCCCTAAGCACCACACGCTCGGCTTCGATTTCTTGGACCGGAGCCTTGAGTGTAGAGTTGCTCTGTTGCTCGGCCCAGAGTGCTTCGTCCGTAATGGCCTTGGCCCTACGCTCCTCGAGGAGCTCCTCCTCTAGTTGCAATGTTTTGTCTTCGGAGCCTTTGAGGACAGTCTGGAGGGTGGTAACCTTCCTCTTGAGCCGATTAGTTTCGAGCTCATTGGAAGCCACTGCCGCTCTAGCGAGGACAAATTGCTGCAAAAAGCAAAGTGAGTACAAAGTAATTTCATTAATTAAATACATTTACTATATGTTGCATACCTGAAGGGCAACCCTTTCGAGGGCCAAATCGAGCTCTAGTGCCCTGGCTTCACTTAAGATGGAAACCAGCTCGGAGCTCCCAACCTCTTGGCACTTATCTGCCAAGGGTTCTAGGAGCGTTGGGAGCCCTGTCCGCCGCTCCACAAATGGAGTCGGCAGAGGAAGCCAGGACAGGGCCCGTCAGTCATCCACAGTAGGATCCTCCTCTGAAGCGCTCGCTGAAGGGTCATTGGAGGAAGATGTCGTCGTCAAAGAAGGAAGAGGGCCGAAGCCTGTCGTGCTCTTGCCCCTCCCTGGTACAAAAACCGGAGCCACTGCCTCGACCGGAGCCTCAACTCCAAGTGTAGCTAAAGCCCCATCGGTGGCTAGAGCCACACCGCTCCTCGAAGCATCTACAAAGTCAAGGTATTCGTTAAATACTTATTGCACAATAAAGTCTTTTCAGGAAATTCGAAGGTAAAGTTCCAAGATTTACCTCCGTCCGCGCTTTGAGGGAGAATTTCGGGGTCCCCCAGAAATTCATACATCCGAAGATATTCTTCGAGGTCATCCCCCTAAGTTTGCACCGAAGCAACCGCAGTCGATGCCCTGACCTCCGTTGCTACCACTCTGGCCACGGGCGAGTTAGGATTTCCTAACTCTGGTTCTAAGTCAACCACGCCAGGTCCAGAGGGGGTTGCTGCATCAACTTCTACAACCTCCCAGAGAGAGTCTCCGGCTGCGGCTTAGGACTCACCCTCGTCGTCTTGCAGCAGATAATCTTCTAGTGCTTTTACCATCTAGGCGTTTGATTCCTTCTCTTCTGTTTCCTCCGAAGAGGAGCTTTGAATGCCTAGGGAGGAAGGTGAAGACACCGAAGATGCTAGAGGAGGAGGCTTCGTTGTCTTCTTCCCCTTCCTGACGGGGGACTTAGCAGCCCTTTTGGAGGACTCGGTGGTGATTTTCCTTTTCGAGGGGACCACTCCCGTCGAGTCGAAGTCCGGTAGGGGAGGAGGCTCAATTCCAAGAGCGCTCCACACCCGGTTGAAGTGTTCCTAGCTTCCTACCAATTCTACCCTCCGTTGCTTCTCTGCCACTGTAGGGACTTCGAGCACCCGTTCTGTGGCTCTAGCAATCTGCTCCGGAGCTAGCGCCAAAGGAGCCGCTGAAAAAAGGTAGCATTCTATTATGTTATCTATTTTCTAATCAACGTTAATGAAGAAGTGCGAAGGCTTTCCCAAGCTTCGAAGCTCTTCTTTCGAAGCATTCTGAAATGCTATCGGCCACTCCGCTCTGAGAGGAGGGATTCAGAGGGAGATGAATTCCTCCGTGAGGTCCCGCATGCTCATTCGGCTAGCCACCGAAGAAAGCAACCCTAGCCACGTCGAAAGCATGCTAGGGTCCGAAGTGGCTTCGGCTTCCTTCCGGTACCAAATTTCTTGTAGGGGTCCCATGAGGCTAGAACCTTCTCTAACTTCGGCGTAGAACCATCGGAGTATCCAGTTGTTGTACCACCGATCGTTGATAGCTTTCACCAGGAAGTGCTGTGAGTACTCCTTCCGAAGTTGGAAGTTCACACTTCCGAAGGCCACCAGTACTTTGG
The DNA here is from genome assembly GCA_019279435.1 of Zizania palustris. NCBI lineage: Eukaryota > Viridiplantae > Streptophyta > Magnoliopsida > Poales > Poaceae > Zizania > Zizania palustris. Next base: position 1,401,642 of record JAAALK010000084.1, on the reverse strand, counting down.
TGTCTCCTGGTCCGTCTTGCGGTTTCGGCTGGCAGGAGGCCTCGTGGGTGGCTGCGAAGACTTCTGATCTCCCTTCGCACCCTTCCGCCTGAAAGGGCCCATTCAAAGATGACCAATCTTGCGATGGCATTCGGTGACAATTGAGATATAGTGATATGAAACATGTCTAATACCTCGGCTAAGAAATTGATTGCAGGCAGCCCTAGCCTAGCCTCGAAGAATGCCTCGAAGACCACTACTTCTCCGCTCCATGGTACTGGGGTCACTTCCGTTCTAGGGACCCGAGTTCTCATCCCTGGGCCCAGCTTCCTATTCACCGCTTCTTCGATGGAGTTCGCCGTACTCGCCGACTGCTCGAGGAGGAAACTTTGCCTCAATGGCTTCTTGGACGGTAGGCAGAGTTCCCATGGGTTCTTGGGCCAAGAACCCCCTGGGGCTCCTGCCATTGCCGCCGCTGCTGATGCCACCCAAGATTGCCTCTACACCAAGGTTTCTGCTGCAGTCGGCACCATTGCACTAGTTCTCGCCATCATTCGATTGCTCAGGAGATTGGGGAAAGCATGAAGGTTGAAGAAAGAGGGCTTAGAACCAAGGCTTTGTAAAAAATTCTGCTGAGGTTTGAGTCCCCCTTTTATAACCCTTCCGCCTCCACTTACTGCGTTTCGAGTATGCATTCACATTGCAGGTTCGGCTTCTGTCACTGATGGGTGGGGCCAAAAAGTAAAAAAGGTGTGAATTCATGGTTAAAATTATGTTTGTTTCTTTTTCCTGGAAGCATATCGGGTACTTAAAGGGTAACGACTTAAAATTAACGGCTCTCTACAATGCTTTACCTCTGCAACGGTTCGTTTCCTTGCGAAGCTTTCACACGGAGTCCAAGTTCGAAGCTTCCATCAGACATACCTCCGATGCCGAAGACACTTCGAATGGTTACAATACCTTCAAATTTTTCTAAGTCCCTGAGCATGAAAATATTTCTTGCGTATACTGCTCTCCTGCTATACAGGTTAAATTGGAGAAGAGTATTCGAGGGGCTATTGTTGGAGGGAAATACATCATCCCTAGGACCTTTAAGATCAAGAGACAAAGACAACTCATGCAGTTCTAAGATAGAGACTTGTCCCCGAATTGATGAAGTTTCTTAGCCGAAGGGTCTGTCTGAACCCCAGTTCGAAGATACCCTCCGAAGGCTTCGTCTCTATAGTGGGAAACAGTAAGACTGACGGGACGTCTGCCTTATCTATCTTCTTCGGACATATTTTACTATTTTAGCCTTATTCGGGGTACCGAATAGTTTCCACTATGTCGGTTGTAATTGAGGGGTAAAAGGTCTTTTCCTTAGAGTTTTTACCTATAAATACCCCCTTTTCACCCTGTAATAGGCATCGAATACTCAGATATTCAATACACAACTTCGAACTACTTCGAGCTATTATCCTATTCGGAGGCTTGAGATAGTTCGCTTCGCAAACTCCTTGTTTGTTAGTTTTTAATCTTAGAGAACCTGTTAACGTAATCTTTTACACCAACTCACTTCTTGAACTTGTATTCTGTGTTACACTGCATGCTTTGATTCGTCTGTGCATCATTTCCTTCTGTGTTAAGTTTGTGCACTGGTTCTTCTCTAGAGAAGTGTGTGTGAGCTCTATGCGTGCGAAGTGTATGTTTTTCAGTGTGCGTTCGCTATGTATCAGACCTAACCGATGAAGCCTCAAAGTATCACACCTAGATTACATCAATCTAAGAGATCAATCTGATGCAGTCTTAGACCTAGCTAATACACCGAGGACAACCGGTGACCGTACTATTTTGACGTTCACTTCAAGAGATCAAATTGATGCAGCCGTGAGGATATTGACCTAGTCGATACAATCGTCGGGGGTGGAGGGACTCACCTCTTCGTCGGAGATCGGAACGATGCTGCCCAACTTCGAGTGTCGAATCCCGCTAGGATTAACCTTGGAAGCCAAGGGTGATGATGCGTTGAGTAGTTGTTTAACAGAGATGTGTCCTTTTCTAAGCTAACTAGGGGTGCATATTTATAGTCGAAAAACTTTTTGTCCAAGCACTCTATCATAACCGATTCTGGATAATCCTTATCTTCTTTTTATCTTTATCTCTATCGGCTCTTTTGCGTCTGGTCATCTTGTAACAACATGGACGGGCTTACTCGACCATATTTAACTGTATTATCTTTGACTTCTATTGACCGTGTGACATCTTTAGTAGGCCTGGGCTTTACCAGATTTTGGCGTCAACAATTGTAAAGGGGCCAATTTCAACATCCATTTCCACCCTAAACATCCATTCCAACATCCTTATGTTCAACATCAGAAATGATGACCCACCTTCGTATTACGCGACCCTTGCTTGTGAAGCCGGTTTCTTCAAACCACCTTCCTCCCACATCGAACTAATCTTCATCTGATACCACGTGGACAAAATACATAATTCGTTAGAGAAGAAGAAAGAAAAATCCTTGGCTTAATGAACTACTATAGGTACACATCCGAATATTGAACACAAAATCCAAGGTGGTGGAGATAAAAATTCATCGGCTCCAAGACAATGTCCACAGTTCATACGAATGAAACGTTTGTAAACACTGCATTAGCAAGAAATGTTCGAACAAGACCAAACATGTAACTAAAATGCAGAATGACAAAATTAAAATTCACCTAAAATTGCATCCATTTTCTCGATCCGTCACTATAAAAATGTGACCTTTTACCTTAAGCCGCTTTGAACTTTACATCTGTTACCAAAAAAAGAAACAAAACCCAAGAACACATTCACGGAAAAGAAATAAAACAAAGACCAAAATGGAAATTTTCACGTGCCCGTACCCTTGCTAGAACAGATCGAGGTTGTGGAAGCGGGCCACCTCATGCACCGTCTCCATCATGTCCGGCAAATGGAAGTGGAAGCCACTCTTGGCCCTTATTCCGACGGCGGCGTTGTGGACTCGCGTTGAAGCCAGCCATACCAACGGTGAAGCGAGGCGCACGCTTCGAGAAGTTACTGGGGGAGTAGATGGGATCATGGGAGTGCGATGCAAGGCCATCGTGGGAGTGCCACATGCGACCAGCGACGACCAGATGTGGGTGGGTCGAGGCAACGACCAAAGGTGGGGAGGAGTTAGGTTTACGAGGGTTTGTGGGATGTAGGATTAATTGAGGGCCATGCACGGTGTGCTGGCAGTACCGATGTAACGACTGAGATAATCTAGATAGTTGATGTGGGGTTTACGACAGTAGTACAGATTCGACGACTAACAATTTAGATTAGTGAATGAAAGGTTAGGATCTTCCAGATAAGTGAGTAAATAAACATTTAACTTCGCCAATTATATAGTAGGATTTGCATTATATTGAATTAAAGACTATGATTAATTAGAAATATTATCTCCTTAGGAGGTACATGTTGCACCGCATACCCTCTATTATTTAACAAACAAAAAATTATATATAACCATTTGAACTATTGGACTTAGATACTCTATAATATTATTTAAATAACAAGTTTTAGAGGTAGTTTTGAGTAGTGTTTGGTTCCCTATATGAGGAGGAACAAAATATAGTGGTTCCTAGATATGGGGTGATATTATTGTTTGGTTCGAGAGATGAGGTGGAATCAAGTGAAATCAAATTGTTCCTCGAAATAGAATATTTGTTATAGATGTTGAACCATGTGGTACTGATTTTTTTATGAACGAGATAATTCAAAATCATCTGGTTCCATTCCTCATCGTACACTAAACCAAATACTACCTTGATGTATCAAAAGTGACGACATGTATATGACTCAACAAATGATCCGTAAAAAGAATGATGTGATCTAATTATATATAAACTATGGATCCATTGATCATATGGACAATTGACGCTTATATCTAAATGCTTAGATGAGTGTTGAGTCAGATATATACTTATATAACACACCACATCATTAAAATCATCTCTAAAACCTTCGACTACAAACTAGTTAAACAATTTTTATTATTTGAGAAGATAAAATACCCGATTTATCATAAAATATTTAATCATATACCCTCTTTAGATTAAAATCAAGGATTTATACATATCACTAATATGTGGAGGCCTCTCAAGTTATTGACATGTGAATCATGATGATAAATAGAAGATTTATGATCAATTTTTTATTTATAATTAAGGGGTTATCCTCGAAGAAATCGATCTATGCTCATCATGTAGAATTGCATAGCAGGAGCAAATCTGATGCAGAATCTGCTGCCCGGTATAGGTTACTCACCAAACATTAGTCGGCTTCAACAAATGAACAACAGAAGTAAGTGGACTTCTTTATTGGTGGCCCAAGTTTATCAAGTTCATGCCATATCCAATCTAAGGCCGAATGGTTGGGAATTAAATCCTATAAATTCGTTCAGTGACTACCATTTTCGGTCACCATCTTTATATCGTCGATTGAACAATACAAAGCCTCCTCCAAGAGCTAGGTTTCACCACCGTGCGAAACTCGTGAGATTTGCTATTTTAACACTCTAAAAAGTGATTTCACATTTTTAACATATGTACCCTTTTTCATTGACTTTAAAGTGTTATAATAAATAAATTATATATTTTGGAGCGTCAGTATAAAATCTCGATGGTGTGGAGAGAACACAATATTGAGGCCATGTTTGGATGACCTTGCTTATTTTTAGGGACTAAAACTTTTTTTATTTTAGTAGAGACTAAAGTTTAGTACTCTTGTTTGGATATAAGGACTAAACATCATTTAGGCCCCATTTGGATTAGAGTTGCTTATTTTTAGGGACTAAAGTTTAGTCATATTTAGTCCCTAAAATCCCAAACATGATTGTTTATGCGGACTAAACTTTAGGGAGACTAAACTTTAGTCCCTAAAGTTTAGTCCATTAGTCCCTTGGATGTTGCTTATTGGGACTAAAATTGTAATGCACACTCTATCCTCATTTATGAACCCTCATTAAATGATGTGAGAAACCAAGGGTTGGTTTCGGTGTTTTGTGATGAGTGATTGACAGGATTTTACCCTCTGTTCGAAGGGTACCTCCGAAGGGGCTTCGGAGGTGGGACCTCCGAAGGGTGTTCGGTGTTGCTTGCTGCAGCTGTGCAGCGGAGTGTGCTCGTCGGAGGGGTCCGACAGTACGCGTTGACTGGGTTCGTACCGAAGGCTTCGGTACTTTGGGCGGTACACCGGAGTGTGTGCCGGAGGTTGATAACCCGGAGAGGTCTCCGGAGTACTGGATACATTTGTCTGCTTGTCTGTGGTGCGCAGGGACTTCGGAGGCGACGGACAAGGTTCGAGCCGGGTGAACCTGGGTCAAGCGGGAGGCTTGATGCCAGGGGAGCGGGGAGCTCCGTCACGGTGGCTGCGAAGGTGGTCCGGGTCGGTCCTCGGGTCGAGGCGTGCCAGGTGAAGGCAGAGAGTGCGGAGCGTGGCTCCGGCTGAAGGTACTCCGAGACAAAGTCCTCGGAGGTGAGGCACTTCGAAGGTACTCCGAATGGAGTGACTTCGGAGTTGGTGGATCAAGTCCTCTGCGGAGGCAAGGTGTTCGAAGTGTGCTCCGGAGGGAGACACTCGAAGGTGGCCCGACGAAGGTCTCAGAAGTCGAGGCGCATCGAAGGCATGGTCCGGGTGAGGCTCGTCGAGGAGTGTGCTCGGGAAGAGGCACTGCGACGGAGTGCTCATGGAATGCTTCATGCGGAGGCCTTGGACGAAGGAGGGACTTCGAAGGGTGGTACTCCGAAGGTGGGGCTTCGGAGTGAGGTTGACTTGAGGTGCTTCGGCCATGCATGGCTTCGGTACACGGACGGACGGTGTTCGAGCTGGGAGTAGCTGCGAAGCCGTGGTGATCCACTCCGGAGGTGGTGGTGCGAAGGCCCAAGGGGCTTTGACGGCTTCGGCTCAAAACCGTCACTGTATCGAAGGACTTCTTCGGCGGAGCGAAGGCCAACAGGCTGCAGGCTTCTCGCCGAAGCTACCGCACCCTCCGGTGCGAAGGGAGGTTCCAGAAGTCAACACTGTAAAGGCTGGACACTGTCTGTTCTGAAAAAGGCTGACACTGTCCCCTCTGCAGCTGACAGAGAAGCCTCCAGAATAAAGGTGGACTACCTTTTGTACCCCTTAGTTCTGAAGAAACAAAATGAATGTAAACCCTAGGGGTAATGTAGTCACTTCCTTAGGATGAAGCCGTGGGCTATAAATATGGGGGCTCGGTAGGTAACATTTAACACTTTGAGCATTTACTGTTGAGCTCCTGTACACAGACCTCGCTGGTTTTCATCCAGAGTTCAATATATTTTTGTGTTCCTTGTTCAAGCGGCGAAGCCCTGCTTCTGTGTGCTTTTGCTTGAGCTCGCATTGCATACCTCGCTAGTTTTTAGTTCACCGAAGCCTGTCTTGGCGAAGGGTGTTTCTCTTGCGAAGTGTGTTTTTCAGTGTGCTGTCGCTCTGTGTAACACGAGGCAAGACCTCGCTGCTTACTAGCGAAGCCCTGATCTTTTCCCGTAGTGCTTCTTGTGTCGAAGCCCTTAGCGTGGTCCGTTTTGTGTGCGTGTAGACCTTCGCGTACGAAGCCCAGCACCAGTTGCTGTCGCCAAGTACTTGGTCGAAGTCCTCAGAGGGCTGTCCACTCTTGCGAAGGGTGAAGTGCGAAGCCTGCTCGAAGCACCTCGTGTGCGGAGCCTGCACTGACTTAGCAGAGTAGATTTTCGAGGGTTGTTCGTGGAGCGAAGTCTTCTTGGCTTCGAACTTTTGCTCCTGCGAAGCCTGTGTTCGGAGCTGTCGAAGTACCTCCGAACCAGACCTTCGAAGGTAGTGTTCGAAGCCTGTTCCGCAGAAGACAGAACAGAACCGAAGGCTAAGTTTTTAGCCCGAAATTTTAAAAGCTCCCATTCACCCCCCCTCTGGTCGCCGTTTCCGGTCCATCAATTGGTATCAGAGCAGGTTAAGATCACCAGTTGACCTTAACCGGTTTTGTGATCTTTTGGCGACATGGATAGAGGCAGTAAAATTCCTCTGTTCGATGGGACAGACTTCGCATACTGGAAGGTGCGCATGGAGGCTTACTTGTTAAGCCAAGGAAATGCAATTTGGGAGATTGTGGAATCACAATACTCCATCCCTGAGACTCGCACCTCTCAAACAGAGAAGGATCAGTATAATGCCAATTCCAAGGCAAGAAATATACTGTTCATCGGTTTGAGCCAGAGTGAGTTCGATAGGGTGCAGCACCTTAGGACTGCTAGGGAAATTTGGACAACGCTCACTATTTTTCATGAGGGCTCTACTCAGATTAAGGCCAGGCGCCAAAGCACCTACAACCAACAGTATCAGCTGTTTGTGCAGGCACCTGGTGAATCTATAGATGCCATGTTTTCGCGCTTTGATGCTATAGTGAGTAACTTGCGATCCAACGGGACGCTTGCTTACAGTGATCATGATAGGGCTATCAAGCTTCTCTATGCACTTGATCGTAGCATATGGGAGGTGAAGATATCCAGCATTGAGGAGTCCACAGGCTATGACACATTGACCTGTGACGAACTCTTTAGCAAGCTGAAGTCCACAGAGATTGCCAAGGCGTCTCTTGCTGTGCACAGAAGCTCTTTGCCACAGCCATTGGCATTGGTTTCTAGCACTAGTCGTGGCACCACTGCAGAACCAAGCACATCAGGCACTTGTGTTCTTGTAGATGGTTTTGCTTTGTCCTCCCTGGTCTCCGTCACAAAGGAGCAGGTGGATACTCTAGCTGATGATGAGCTTGCTCTCATTGCCCGGAGGTTCACCCGCTTTCATCATGAGAGACGGGATCAGAGGAGAAGTGGTTTTAGTGGTTGCTATGAATGTGGCGACACCTCTCATATTAAGGCCAATTGCCCCAAAATCAAGAAGAGAGATGAGAGTGACCGCCCCAAATACCACAAAAAGGAGAGGAAGCCCTTTGTGAAGGGAAAGCGCGGCAAGATGGCTAAGAAAGTAGCCAAGGCCGCTTCCAGAGCTTTTGTTGCTGCTCTCAGCGACATCGACACTTCCTCAACTGAGGAGTCGAGCTCTGAGGAGGAGGAGTCCCCAAGGAAGGAGGACAAGAAGGACAAGAAGGGACGTGACTTCACCGGCCTTTGCTTCATGGCCGACAGCGATCACAGCGGCGATGAGCTTGACTCATCTGAGGTAAACCTATCATCTGACCAGCTACTAATTAAATTAGATGAGCTGAATGAAGTAGTGCTTGGTCAGGATAGATTACTTGTGCAAGCCGCTAGAGAAAGAAAAGACCTTAGACTTAGGCTAGAAAATATTTCTACTGAGTATGCCATGCTTAAGTCTAAATTTGATGATGCTGAATGTGAATCATGTTCTGTTGTCATGAGTGAGCTTGCTCAGTTGCGCTCTGTTCATGCTCAAACTCTCTCTGAGCTTGAGACTGCACAGAAGCAGCTTTTGGAGGTGGATTCTAGACCTCATGATGTTATTGATTGCATGAACTGCTCTTTATTGCGCGATAGCATTAATTTACGTGATAAGCATGTTCATGATTTGGAGGCTAGATTGGAGAGGGCCGGTAGTTCTAAGGATGTGCAGCCTGTGTGTGACACATGCATTACCCTTAAGGACCAGCTAGGCACTGTTAGAGAGCGAGCTGAGAACCTCATGTCTGAAAATGAATACCTTCTTTCCGTGGTAAACAAATGCACTGAGGGAAAGGGTAGGATGGATTTGCTCTTGGCCAAGACCAAGTTGTGTGCTGACAGAGCAGGGGTAGCTCTAGGTTTGGGTTTTGAGAGGATACCTTCAGACAGTAAGACCAAAACTGTTTTTACCTCTCCCACCACCCTAGAGAAAGAGAGAACTCTGTTGGACACCCCTCCAGCCAAAAAGCCTATCCATCCACCAAAGAAAACCACTCCTCCTACCAAGAAAAATCCTCCCAAGAAAACCACTCAAAAGAAACCCAAGGAGCCTGTGAGAGTTGCTCCTGTGACCCATGAGAGTGCCCCCAGGAGAGTGTTTCATTGTTCTTACTATCAGCGGGCGGGTCATTTGATTGGTTTCTGTTTCCGTCGCATCAAGGATGAGCGACGTGCACAGGCGATGAGCTACCAGGACATGCATTACCCATCTTTAGGTATGCATGAGTCTGAGATGTACTATCGTCCTGCTTTTGAGGCTCCTCGTGCTTCTCGGAGAGGTTTTGCTCCTCGAGGTCTTCACCATGTTCCATATGATGGTAGACCTCGGGCTGGCAGATTTGTACCTCGTCAGAGTAGGAGACCTCGACATGCTTTGCATTCCTTGCATGTAGGTAGACCTCGCACTTTGCATCATTCTGATTATTATGTGCGTAGACCGTCTGCTTTTACTGTGCCTACTACTCGTGTCACTCAGTGCTGGATGCCTCGTCATTATTTTACTCACCCAGCACTGAGCGATCGAGACGTTCTTATCATGTGTAGGCGACAGATCGAGGCTTGGAGGGCACGTGGATCATGGACTCCGGTTGTTCGCGCCACATGACCGGAGATGCAGCTTGGTTCTCCAGCCTCACCACAACCAAGCAAAGGGAACATATCACCTTCGGAAACAATCGAAGGAGTAGAGTGAAAGGTAAAGGTGTGGTAAGAATTAATTCGAACTTCACTCTCAAAGATGTTGCTTTGGTTGAAAACCTGGGATACAATTTGCTGTCTGTATCTCAGTTGCTTGATGAGGGCTTCGAAGTGCGATTTCATCGCGATACTTCGCAAGTGCTCAATTCTGATGGCGTTGTGGTGTGTAAGATCTTTAGGGTTGGGAGAGTTTTTGGAGCTGATTTTTCAGAGTCGTCTGGTTCTTCTCATTGTCTTGTTGCACATTCGACTTCTGAGCTTTGGAAGTGGCATAGGAGACTAGGGCATATGAGCTTTGAATTGCTCGCTCGTCTGAGCGCCCTAGGCCTGATCCGAGGATTGCCCAAGCTCAAGTTTGAGAAGAATTTAGTTTGTGCTCCTTGTCGACATGGTAAAATGATTGCCGCTTCGCATTCGCCAGTCACCACAGTGATGACTGAACAGCCCGGAGAACTTCTCCATATGGACACTGTAGGTCCTTCTCGGGTTAGTTCTTTAGGCGGGAAGTGGTATGTTCTAGTAATTGTCGACGATTTCTCTCGCTACTCTTGGGTCTTCTTTCTTGCCAGCAAGGATGAAGTGTTTTCACACTTTCGGAGCTTGGCTTTGAGACTTTTTACTGAACTCCCTGGTGCATTAAAATTCATTCGAAGCGATAATGGCACCGAGTTCAAAAATAGTCTCTTTGTTGACTTTTGCATGGAGCATGGCATAGAACATCAATTCTCTGCTCCGCGGGTTCCTCAACAGAATGGTGTTGTTGAGAGGAAAAACCGCACTTTGGTTGAGATGGCCAGGACGATGCTCGATGAGCATAGGACTCCTAGAAAATTCTGGGCTGAGGCCATGAACACTGCTTGCTACATCTCAAACCGAATTTTCTTGCGCTCAATTTTAAATTTGACATCTTATGAGCTGCGTTTTGGGAGACAGCCCAAGGTTACTCATCTTCGAGTTTTTGGCTGTCGGTGCTTTATCCTAAAACGTGGTAACTTGGATAAATTTGAGTCGCGCTCTTCTGACGGGATCTTTTTGGGTTATACAACTCATGGTCATTCTTATCGTGTTTATAACTTGGAAACTAACACTGTCATCGAGTCATGTGATGTGACTTTTGATGAATCAACCCCCTCTGTTAGTTCTGCTTTTGAACAGGCAAATGAACACGACATGGGACAGACCATATTCGAAGAAGAAGATCCTGGAGAATTCGAGGATGATCCCCTATTACCCTCAACGTCAACCCCCGAAGCTGACCCCGCTTCTACTACTTCGGCACGAGGTCCCGAAGCGACTACCTCAACATCGGTCATCTTGGACCACTCCAACGCACAAGTTGAGGGGGAGACTGCATCCCGCCGAGAGGCTCCACATCATGTTCAAAGGATGCACCCTCCCGAGCAGATCATTGGTGAGCTTGATCAAAGGGTAACTCGTTCTCATGCCCATTTCACTAATGCTGCTTTTGTTGCTTCTTTCGAGCCTTTAGATGTTAGTCATGCACTTTCTGATTCTAGTTGGATCAATGCCATGCATGAGGAACTTGAAAATTTTGAGAGAAACCAAGTCTGGACTTTAGTTGACCCTCCTCCAAATGTTCATTTCATTGGTACAAAATGGATTTTCAAAAATAAACAAGGGGAGGATGGGACAATTGTTAGAAATAAGGCTAGACTTGTAGCTCAGGGCTTTTCTCAACTAGAAGGGATTGATTTTACTGAAACTTTTGCACCTGTTGCTCGCCTTGAGGCCATTAGGATTTTGCTTGCCTTTGCAACATCCCGGGGATTCAAACTCTATCAAATGGATGTCAAAAGTGCGTTTCTTAATGGCTTCATAGGTGAAGATGTTTATGTAAAACAACCCCCTGGTTTTGAAAACCCCAAGTACCCACATAAAGTCCTTAAACTTCATAAGGCTCTTTATGGACTCAAGCAGGCCCCTCGGGCGTGGTATGATAGACTTAAGTCTTTTCTGCTTGAGCGAGGGTATTTGATGGGCTCTGTTGATAAAACATTGTTTACTCTCAAGCATGGCAAAGATTTCCTCCTAGTGCAGATTTATGTGGATGATATCATCTTTGGTGGCTCTTCTCATGCTTTGGTTGCCGAGTTTGCAGATACCATGAGCAGGGAATTTGAAATGTCAATGATGGGTGAACTCACCTTCTTCCTTGGTTTGCAAATCAAGCAAAGCAAACAAGGTACTTTTGTCCACCAGACAAAGTACACCAAGGACCTGCTCAAGAAATTCGACATGTCCGATGCGAAGCCCCTCGCCACTCCAATGGCTACATCTGTAGCATTGGACCCTGACGAAGATGGAGAAGCCGTAGATCAGAAGGAGTTCCGGAGCATGATCGGCTCCCTCCTCTACTTGACTGCCACGAGGCCGGACATACACTTCGCTGTGTGTCTGTGCGCTCGTTTTCAGGCTTCACCACGAGCTTCGCATCGCCAAGCGGTTAAGCGCATCTTAAGGTATCTCAAACACACCCTTGAATTTGGCATATGGTATTCATCATCTTCATCTTTATGTCTTAGAGGTTATTCAGATGCGGATTTTGCTGGGTGTAGAATTGATAGAAAAAGTACCTCTGGTACTTGTCATTTTCTGGGTACGTCTCTGGTTTGCTGGTCTTCCCGCAAACAGTCTAGTGTTGCTCAATCGACGGCTGAGGCCGAATATGTTGCTGCAGCTAGCTGTTGCTCTCAGATTTTGTGGATGGTTTCCACTTTGCGGGATTTCGGGTTAGATTATAAGAGTGTTCCACTTTTCTGTGATAACACTAGTGCTATTTGTATTGCAAACAACCCGGTTCAGCACTCCAGAACCAAACACATTGATGTACGGTATCATTTTCTCAGAGACCACAATGAGAAGGGTGATATTGAACTTCAATATGTTGATACCCAACACCAGCTTGCCGATATTTTTACAAAACCCCTCGATGCTTCTCGATTTGCTTACTTGCGTGGGGAACTTGGTATTTGTCATCCCTACAACATTTTGTGAGGGGGAGCTGATTTTAAATTGCCTTGCATATGCTCATTATGTGTGGAATTGCATTTACATCTTTTGCTATTATATGCCTGCTTTTAGTTCAAGAAATCATGACAGCTCAGCTCTATGAAATATGTCTGGAACATTGATTGTGCATGATGTTTTATTTTCTAAAATCAACTTGCTCACCGCACAATCGTGTATTTAGCTTGTTTAGGCAGGACTGCTGTTAGCTATCTTTTATCTACTTGACAGCAAGACACTGTTCCTTGGATGCTACAATTTGCAACTTGAAAAAAATGTGTTCATCATTCATGGATATTCATCAAAATTTTTAATTCATCTGAATCAAAATAAAAAAAAAATCCATGATTTGCCTGGTTTAAATGAAAAGATCCAGGAGGGTTTGTTTGTCGCACTACTCTATTCTAGACTGCTTACCATTGCACTTTGGTTTGAACTGGGATAGTGTAGTGTATGCCAAAATCACCGCCTTAAGCTTCAGATGGCTTTCTTGCCTAGGCTTGGCTTGATTGGAAAGTATAAGGTGGACAAACAAATAACCTCTGGCATTAAGAAAAGAACAACAAATTTAATTGCTCATCAAGTTTGCTTTCAAAGCTCCTTTTGAACAAGACTTGTCTGTCTAGGGTAGAAATTGTTAGCTTTGAGCAGTCCTTGCCTTCCCATGTCTAGCTACTGTGATTAAGTGGTGATGCTTTTACTTCAAAATGACAAAATCACATGCCATCATCTTGTTTCACAGAATGTTAAATTGAGCTGAGCACATGATCATTGATGTTACTGTTGGCATATTTTTGCATTATATGTCTTTGCAATTCTATTCACTTCGAAGCTTTGCATCTTTTTTTCATGCTCCTTGATGCTTGCCTTGCCAAAGGGGGAGAAATTCCGGAGAGATTTGCTATGTTCTCTGCCGCAAGAAGGCATATTCTCTAAAGGGGGAGAAAAATTTGCTCAACTCAGGGGGAGTTTTTATCAAAGGGGAGTTTTGCCAAAGGGGCTTGTACTCTTTTACAAAGGGGGAGAAAATTTCCTTTATCAAGTGACATGCTTTGGCTCTTTTCTGAGTTTTTATGGTCACTTGTGTGCTGAAAATTTTTACATTTTCTTGAACTCGAATTTGGTTGTCAATGCACTCATCAAGGGGGAGATTGAGAAACCAAGGGTTGGTTTCGGTGTTTTGTGATGAGTGATTGACAGGATTTTACCCTCTGTTCGAAGGGTACCTCCGAAGGGGCTTCGGAGGTGGGACCTCCGAAGGGTGTTCGGTGTTGCTTGCTGCAGCTGTGCAGCGGAGTGTGCTCGTCGGAGGGGTCCGACAGTACGCGTTGACTGGGTTCGTACCGAAGGCTTCGGTACTTTGGGCGGTACACCGGAGTGTGTGCCGGAGGTTGATAACCCGGAGAGGTCTCCGGAGTACTGGATACATTTGTCTGCTTGTCTGTGGTGCGCAGGGACTTCGGAGGCGACAGACAAGGTTCGAGCCGGGTGAACCTGGGTCAAGCGGGAGGCTTGATGCCAGGGGAGCGGGGAGCTCCGTCACGGTGGCTGCGAAGGTGGTCCGGGTCGGTCCTCGGGTCGAGGCGTGCCAGGTGAAGGCAGAGAGTGCGGAGCGTGGCTCCGGCTGAAGGTACTCCGAGACAAAGTCCTCGGAGGTGAGGCACTTCGAAGGTACTCCGAATGGAGTGACTTCGGAGTTGGTGGATCAAGTCCTCTGCGGAGGCAAGGTGTTCGAAGTGTGCTCCGGAGGGAGACACTCGAAGGTGGCCCGACGAAGGTCTCAGAAGTCGAGGCGCATCGAAGGCATGGTCCGGGTGAGGCTCGTCGAGGAGTGTGCTCGGGAAGAGGCACTGCGACGGAGTGCTCATGGAATGCTTCATGCGGAGGCCTTGGACGAAGGAGGGACTTCGAAGGGTGGTACTCCGAAGGTGGGGCTTCGGAGTGAGGTTGACTTGAGGTGCTTCGGCCATGCATGGCTTCGGTACACGGACGGACGATGTTCGAGCTGGGAGTAGCTGCGAAGCCGTGGTGATCCACTCCGGAGGTGGTGGTGCGAAGGCCCAAGGGGCTTTGACGGCTTCGGCTCAAAACCGTCACTGTATCGAAGGACTTCTTCGGCGGAGCGAAGGCCAACAGGCTGCAGGCTTCTCGCCGAAGCTACCGCACCCTCCGGTGCGAAGGGAGGTTCCAGAAGTCAACACTGTAAAGGCTGACACTGTCTGTTCTGAAAAAGGCTGACACTGTCCCCTCTGCAGCTGACAGAGAAGCCTCCAGAATAAAGGTGGACTACCTTTTGTACCCCTTAGTTCTGAAGAAACAAAATGAATGTAAACCCTAGGGGTAATGTAGTCACTTCCTTAGGATGAAGCCGTGGGCTATAAATATGGGGGCTCGGTAGGTAACATTTAACACTTTGAGCATTTACTGTTGAGCTCCTGTACACAGACCTCGCTGGTTTTCATCCAGAGTTCAATATATTTTTGTGTTCCTTGTTCAAGCGGCGAAGCCCTGCTTCTGTGTGCTTTTGCTTGAGCTCGCATTGCATACCTCGCTAGTTTTTAGTTCACCGAAGCCTGTCTTGGCGAAGGGTGTTTCTCTTGCGAAGTGTGTTTTTCAGTGTGCTGTCGCTCTGTGTAACACGAGGCAAGACCTCGCTGCTTACTAGCGAAGCCCTGATCTTTTCCCGTAGTGCTTCTTGTGTCGAAGCCCTTAGCGTGGTCCGTTTTGTGTGCGTGTAGACCTTCGCGTACGAAGCCCAGCACCAGTTGCTGTCGCCAAGTACTTGGTCGAAGTCCTCAGAGGGCTGTCCACTCTTGCGAAGGGTGAAGTGCGAAGCCTGCTCGAAGCACCTCGTGTGCGGAGCCTGCACTGACTTAGCAGAGTAGATTTTCGAGGGTTGTTCGTGGAGCGAAGTCTTCTTGGCTTCGAACTTTTGCTCCTGCGAAGCCTGTGTTCGGAGCTGTCGAAGTACCTCCGAACCAGACCTTCGAAGGTAGTGTTCGAAGCCTGTTCCGCAGAAGACAGAACAGAACCGAAGGCTAAGTTTTTAGCCCGAAATTTTAAAAGCTCCCATTCACCCCCCCTCTGGTCGCCGTTTCTGGTCCATCATGATGTTTAGTCCTTACATCAAACAAGAGAACTAAATTTTAGTCCCTACTAAAATAATCAAGTTTTAGTCCTTAAAAATAAACAAGGTCATCCAAACTGGGCTTTAATGAGGAGTTCATAAACGAGAATAGAGTGTGCATGACACTTTTAGTTCTAATAAGCAACATTTAAGAGACTAATAAACTAAATTTTAGGGACTAAAGTTTAGCACCAATAAGCAATCTTGTTTAGGATTTTAGACACTAAACGAGAGTAAACTTAGTTCCTAAAAATAAAAATCTTAGTCCAAACGGGGTGAATCTGATTTGCAATATCGGCTATTAGTTGGACTCTAAGCTTGACTGGCCAGACCGTACTCGCGCGCGGCGGCGATGGCGTCCACCGGCGTCAAGCTCATCGGCGAGTGCTCTTCTCTCCCTTCCATCTCACTCGTCGCTCTACTATTGTTACCCGGACTGACCTTCCGTTGCCTCGTTCTCCTCTAATCTTCTTCTCCGTCTCCGGTGACACGCTGCCACCAGATATCGCCGTCAACTTCACCGGTAGCGCCTCTCCCACACCAACACCCACCCAATTCTAGTATCGTTTCTTACTTAGGGCATAGCAACTGACTCTCACCTTTTCCTTGTGTCTTGCTGCTGCGAAGATGGCATGTTCAAGGGCATCTACCACGGCAAGCAGTGCCACGCTACCGACATCCCAACCGTCCTCGCCCGCGCCTGGGCTGCTGGCGTCGACCGCATCATCGTACGCGCCCCGGCATTCCCTTTCGCTTATTCCTTGCTTGGTTTCTTGGGCATAAACTTATGAATAGGCTGTGCTTACTCTCTTGCTTTATTGGTCACCGGAAGGTCACCGGAGGGTCGCTGGAGGAGTCCAGGGAGGCTCTCGAGATCGCTGAGACCGACGGTGAGCTCAGCTGTTTTTATGTGGTGCCGGACCATGTTCTCCTTAGTGTCTTCAAGGTGTTTGTTGTAATGTGCCTGAGAAGCTGTGATGTGCTTGTGCAATGTAGGGAGGCTGTTCTGCACGGTGGGCGTGCACCCAACGAGATGTGGGGTAAGGGTGGATTGTATTTCCTTCCTCTTTCATTGCTGGCATCGAGTTTGGTTTGTGTTCTTTTGTGATTGTTTTGTAATGGGTGCTTTTTGAATGTTAGGAGTTTGAGGAGAGTGGAGACCCAGAAAGGCATTTCCAGGCACTGCTGTCTCTAGCAAAAGAGGGCATCGCGAAAGGCAAGGTGTGTGTATCACTTGCTTTTAATGTCTATCCTGTGGTGAATGATGTTCTTACAGCCTTCTCATAACATAGTTCCTTTGCTTGACAATAATTGGACTCTTGCCTGTAGTTCAGGATCAAAATCATTATTTACGAGAAAAACAGTGAAGTGCAGAGTTCTTATCTCCCTAAGTGCTCATGCAGTATGCAATTTTTGTTGTAAACAAGATCACAATGCAATACTATCTAGTTATAGAGATGTTTTGACTGTATTCCATGAACATGTGATCGTTTTCAGAATAAGTACTTCACTTGTTATTTTACTTTTTTCTTCTGTCTTTTATACTTAAAACTTGCAATCTTGTATATGGAAATCAATTTATGCAGGTTGTAGCAATTGGTGAGTGTGGTTTGGATTATGATAGACTTCACTTTTGTCCTTCAGATATGCAGAGGAAGTATGGTCTCACACAAGTACTTAGAAGAAATGATAGTTATTTGCATATTTTCTGAGTGGTTTTTATTGTTTTAGGTACTTTGAGAAGCAATTTGAATTGGCCGAAGCAGTAAAACTACCGATGTTTCTTCACATGCGGGCTGCTGGTGAAGACTTTTGTGAAATTGTATCAGAAAATCTGTACAGGTAATGTTCAATCTGTATACCACAGTGGCAACTGAGACATAATAATATTGGTAAGGAGTACTGCTTGATACTCCTACAATAGACCAGACCATTTAAAGAAACTGATCATAGGATTGATTATGTTCTTATTATCACATGTTTGCATATATGAAGGCCTGAGAACCCTATTTCTCTTACTGCAGATTCCCTGGTGGGGTTACTCATTCCTTCACTGGCACTGCAGAGGATCGTGACAAGCTCCTTTCTTTTGAGAAGATGTTTATAGGTCATTTATCTCCCTTGATGTTACATATCTGCATGTGATGTAATTTGAAGACTCTAAAACATAGGTCACCATGAACACACTTTCATTTGTAGTCAAAGATCATATCAGTTTCTGTTATAAGTTCTTTCTTCTCTGGCGAAAACCACCATTTGGCCAATGAGAATTGAATAAACAGTAGCACTTAATATTCCCTCATTCCATTATAATTATAATCCCATAATGTCAGGTAAATTATAAAGAGTTCATGCACCAATGCAGGTCTAAATGGGTGTTCTCTGAAGACTAATAAAAATCTCGAGGTTCTAGAAGGCATTCCTGCAGAGAGAATGATGATAGAGACAGATTCTCCATATTGTGAAATTAAAAATACTCATGCTGGAATCAAGTTCGTAAAATCGATCTGGCCATCTAAGAAGAAAGAAAAGTATGAGCCAGATTTAACAGTTAAAGGTCGCAATGAACCTTGTTTAGTCAGGTAATTCGAGACAGTTATGCATAAACTCTAATAAGGTTATTGTTCAGTAAGTATTTGACTAGTCTGCAAGTAACAAATCTGTATGTCAAGTGTGCTTAAACACCTGAAATTATTATTTGCTTTTCACATGCCTTTTATTCCACTCTTTTTTCTGAAAAAACAGACCAAAACTAATGATCTTCATTATAGAATATTTTTAAACTAGTATGATATTATTATGTGTATGTTTGAAATGTCTTCTTGACTAATAAAGTCCTGACCATTTACAATTTAATATGATGTTATGCAGACATTTATTTGATTAGCATTGTCCATAGATGCAAAACAAATTTTTATTGTTGCACTGTGTCATATGGGGTCGGCACTACTAGCGCCAGCCCTGGCCCAAGGAGGCCGCACGGCCTAGTGCAAGAGAACAGGCCAGCCCTTGATTAGGGGTATTAGTTTCCCTAGATAACTATCCTGGTTAGTTAAGATTAGTTATTCCTTAACAAACAAGATCATGGTTGTCACGGCGTCGCCTAGGCGCCGACTAGGCGTCCAGGCGGTCACCGCCGGACGCCATGGTCAATCGCCTCGCCTGGTGGAGTTAGGCGCTCGCCTGGAGCTTCTAGGCGTCGCCCATGGCGACTAGGCGGTCGCCAGGCGTGTCTGGGCGGGCGCCTAGGGCAAGTTGTAGTGTCTGTCCCTTGCGAGTTGCGCCGCCGCCTCTGTCCCTTGCGCCGCCGGCCGCTGGATCTGTTGTCCCTTGCGCCGCCGGCCACCAGATCTACTGTCCCTTGCGCCGCCGGCCGCCGGATCTGCTTCCCCTCCGCCGCCGGCCGCCCGGATCTGCTTCCCCTCCGCCGCCGGCCGCCCGGCCGCCACTGCTTCCCCTCCCCTTGCGATTTGCGCCGCCGCCTGCCTCTGCTTCCCCTCTGTTGTCTGCTTCCCCCTCCCCTGCTCCCTCGCCGCAGCAGCAGCAAGCAGGCAGCAGCAGGCAGTCTGCCGACGAGAGGGGAGGAAACCGGAGGAGGAGGAGGAGGCGGAGGCGGGGGGTGGCTAGGGTGCGTCTATGTTGCGAGCCCTTTTATAGCGGCCAGTGCGTGAATCTTCTGGGCCATGCGTGAATCCTGCGGGGAGTTGGGCCTGATCTTCTGGGCCGTGCGTGAATCCTGTTATCCTGTATGCTATGCCAATTTTTGCCCGCCTAGGCGCCCGCCTAGGCGCCTAGGCGTCCAGTCGGTTCGCTGGCGACTGGGTTCGCCAGGGCGCCGTGACAACCATGAACAAGATTAGTTTCCTTTCATATCTCTTATACCCTATAAATAAAGATGTAAGTCCTATGGACAGAAGGCAAGCAATAAAGTATCAATCTTGAATCCCTACCTCAATTCTCTAGTCTCCCCCGTTCTCCAATCATAGTGCGACAAGGGGTTTAGCCCCACGCCGACTACGAGCTACACAGTCAGGGGCCTCTAGCCTTAGGGGCTGACGCTCTTGACAAGTTGGTATCAGAGCATCTAGAAGGTCCTCATCAACCCCTACCACCGGACGGTCTGATGACGCCACCACCACCGCCACCATGTCCGATCTCACCAACATCCAGGCTTCTATGGCCAAGATGATGGTCCAACTTCGGGTCCTCTCTACTATCGTCCAAACCCTGTCCACCACTACCGCTGACAATTCCCAAGCGATCTAGCGCCTACTGCCATCGTCGAACCTTGGGGCCCGCCTTACCGATCAACAACACCTGAGTGAGCACCACAACGATCGACCACTATGGTTCTAGAAGATGGATTTTCCCAAGTATGACGGCAAGGTCGACTTGCTGCCTTTCCTCAACTGTTGCGAGTCGTACTTTCGCCAACAGCGTATCACCGAGGAAGAGAAGGTATGGATGGCGTCTTACAATCTCCTCGATGTCGCACAACTTTGATATATGCAGATCCAAACATACGAGGGCACTTCAGCTTGGCGAAGGTTCTCGGAGCTCCTGTACCTGTGTTTTGGACCACCCCTCCGTTCCAATCCCCTGGGCGAGCTAGCTACATGGAAGCGCACGGGGTATGTGGAGGAGTTCGAAGATCGCTTTCAGGCCCTCTTGCCTCACGCAGGCATCCTCACTGAACAGTAGAGT
The DNA here is from genome assembly GCA_019279435.1 of Zizania palustris. Taxonomy (NCBI): domain Eukaryota; kingdom Viridiplantae; phylum Streptophyta; class Magnoliopsida; order Poales; family Poaceae; genus Zizania; species Zizania palustris. The sequence continues at coordinate 1,381,170 of JAAALK010000084.1, read as the reverse complement.
GTCCAGCTGTTTAGCCCTGGCCTACAGCCTTCGCTCAGCCTTGATGTCGAACTGCATAATCCGCAGTCCCTTGCCGTCGCCATGAGCTTGGCTTCGCAAGTTGGAGCTCCGCGATCAGTACGTCGCTGCCTTGGTTTTGGGTTCACCCAGTTCCCCACCAACAGGCCCGAGGTATCCTATCAATGTCGCTGGCCCGGGTGGCCTTACCGGCACCTACGACCCTATCGTCTAGTCGACACTAGTCGTAGGGGCACTGACTAATCGATTAGTCGTGACTAAGCGCGACTAATTGTAGATTAGTCGTTGTACTGCATAAAGATAATATTTATATATTTCTACACACACAAATATTAGCAATACATGTAAAAATTTCTTTGTTCAATATTAGTAATACTAGGATGTACTTGAACCATTGAATCCTAATCCATTGTTACTATCCATCAATCTACAAATTTAACAGTCAAACACAACAAGTACAAAACAAGACCGAGTGAAGAATGTAATCTACAAATAGCAATCTACCGTTTTCTACACATATTGACACAACTTGACAAGTGAACAAACAAGAGTACAAGACTATGCTGTGTATTGAGATGTGTATTGAAGTCCATGGACTAAGTGCAAAACTCCAGACGTTAAGAGAAACAGAAAGAAGACTAGTCCATGGCCAAAAAGCCAAACACTATGGGAAACAGAAAGAAGATAAGAGCGAACCTTGTATCTCTGTACTCGTGCGTGGATCTATTCACTGGGTGGACTGCTGGAGGATGCGATGGCCAGCGACAAACCAAGCCGTGTTTCCTCAAAAAAACAAACCAAGCCTTGGTGGTGGCCCCAAGCCTTGGTGGCGGTGCGATGTGCCTTCGAGGCGACGAGATCTATGCAGCTGCGTGTGCGCGGGAGAAAACGCGACGGCAGTCGGCGGCAAGATGGGAGGCAGCGGCGTGTCACGACTAGATCTAAAGACTGAGACTTTGTGAGTAAATCGATCGGGATTGGAAGAGTATTGAGAAGAAGTATTCTACGCCGCGTTGTCGCTGGATTTGGAGTGTCACCACCCTCTCATTCCCTCTCTCCTGTTTTCAACTCGTGACCTTCCGCCCACGTGTTTTCAACTCGCCTAAACAAGTCGGTCTTCTATTAGTCGGCTGACTAATCATGATTAGTCAGCCGATCAGGTTTCTAATCGAACTAGTCGTTCATCATAACCTGATCGCCCTAAAAATACCGATCAGGCCAACTAATCGCGATTAGTCGGCTGACTTGTAATCAGTGGTCCATGGAGGAGTTCCAAGATCGCTTTCAGGCCCTCTTGCCTCACGCATGCATCCTCACTGAACAATAGAGTGTCTAGCTGTTTACCCCTGGCCTGCAGCCTCCGCTCAGCCTTGATGTCGAACTGCATAATATGCAGTCCCTCGCCGGTTCCATGAGCCTGGCTTCGCAAGTTGGAGCTCCGTGATCAGTACGTCGCTGCCTTGGTTCTGGTTCACCTAGTTCCCCACCAATAGGCCTGAGGTATCCTGCCGATGACGTCGGCCCGGGTGGCCTTATCGGCACCTATGACCCTAACTTCTACAATAGCACCACTCATGAGGGCGAACCGTCTGATCAAACGGTTGTCTCGGGTAGAGATGGAGGAGCACCATTGACTCGGCCTTTGCTTCAACTACAATGAGCGCTTTAGCAAAGGGTATAATTGGGTCTGCCAACGTCTCTTCCTCCTCGACCTTGCCTTCAACGACGACATCATCGAGCCAGTTGTGGAGTAGGCGGTTGATCCACAGATCTCCCTGCACGACATCGCAGGCGTTCGAACAAGCGAGACCATGCAGGTTCCTCTCTAGTTAGGGAACATCTCCCTGTTGGCACTCCTTGACTTGGGCTCCATGCACAACATCATCTTCGATGAGGCTGAGCCGAACCATCTGTGCATGAGGCCACACGGCCGGATGCTGGTTACGGTGGCTAACGGAGAGTGTTTATCATGCCCAGGCATGTACCATGTTGCCCCATTCCAAATCGGCCAGGAAGATATCAAGGCCGACTTTTGCACCCTTCCTTTGGTCGGCTATGACATAGTGCTCGCCACCTAGTGGCTAGCTTCGTTGGGACCAATCACATGGGACTTTAGTGCTCTCACTATGTCCTTTTGGCACAGGGATCACATCGTATGCTGGCAAGGCGTAGCCAGCTCTTCTGGGCTAGGGTTGCGAGATTGCTCCGATGAGGAACTACTGACAACCATACTCGACGAATTCTCTTCCATCTTCATCGAGCCACAGGAGATGTCGCCGCCACGGTCATAGGATCACATCATCACGCTAGTGTTGGGACATGAGGAAGCTATGCTAGTCGGCAATTTAAAAAATTCGTGTCCAAATGCTTGATCTCACGTCGGCATGCTAGCACTGATCATGAGAACCGGGGAGAAATCTCAATCTCAACTATTGAGATCAAGAAGGAAAAGGAGAGGTATTGTAACGACCGAATGTAATAAATCCGGACCTTTATAGAAATTCCATAGAAAATCAATAAAACCAAGACGTTCATCACACGACCGCGCAAAACACGACAAGCATTCATGGTTCGTAGACCATATTAGTACAAAAGTATTTGAATAAAGAGAAACTAATAAAATAAGGGTCCTAGATGAACGCCTCCTTCCAGTCTCGCCTTGACTGAGTCGCTACTCCAGACCTTCATCCTCCTCGTAGTAGACGGGCTCTGGTGGTGTAAGTCAACGGGGGTGAGTACAATTGTACTCAGCAAGCCACTGAATGCAAATAAAATGCAGAGTAATAACAAGGAATGTAGTGGCTAATTTTGCGGAAAAGCATAATTTGTAAAGCTGTTAATGTGATCAAGTTATTAATACAGAAATGTAAACATGTGTATGTATCATCTTCTAACTCGAGGGGTACAGTCAGCCCACTCTCGCTCAACAGTCCTTACATGCCATGAATAACTCAACCATTCATACAATTGTAAATTAACTGCGAGAAGTCACACAACCCGCCCTTGACCGTGGGCTCGGCTTTTCGAAAATATTAAAAACTCTGATCAGAGGTGTACCACTGTACCCACAAGTCACACACTCATCACATACACAAAAGTGTAACGAGATGACCCATACCACGAGAACTCATGCCAAAACCTTCCATATGGACCGCCTCGACCCGACAGCACCCTCTTATGGGTTTCATATGGTGCCCCGACGCGTCGAGCCAACACCATACCCCCTTTGAGCCACGTCGGTACAAGTCACCCGCAGGTTGCCCCTTGCCCCCTCCACTATGGTGCATCGAGTCGGTTTGTTCCATACTTCCAGTTAGGACTTACCCATTAGACTTGTGGTTAGTACGGAAGTGTTTTGCAACAGATTCCGTAGATCGGTCCTTATAGTGCCCCGGGTGCGACCAACTAATGCCCTAGCTTGCACCCGGAACCCACCATACTTATAACATAGCCAACTCAAACAGAGTTTAGAGACGAGAATAACGGGGAAATACATATAGTAGAATCCAGATATCTACGACTCATTCTTTTTATCCTAAAGCAGTTGTGTCGGTACATTGGACACTAGCTAATATAATATTGTAGAGTGACAAGGAGTTAAGGCTCAATGAGCATGGCTTGGGTTTACACACAAGGACAGGGATCTAATAAATATAAGTGTAGGGCTTGAGATTAGACTAATGCAATATTATCTTATGAGTTATAGCGATAATTTATTAAAACATTGGCCCAATGATGATCAAAATGGGGGTTGTGACTTGCCTTGATCAGCAAATGGTGATGGAGGGACTTCGGGGTAAAACTCCGGCTCCTCGACGATCTCGTAGTCTTCTCGTTACAGAAAAATTAAACATAACATTTAATAAACAATCAAATATCACAAAACATAAGCATACAAGTTTTATGATTTTAAATATGTGAATTAAGCTTTATTATTCTGAAGTTATATTGAATAATATTAAAGGTTAAAGTTTTGGGGTTTTCCAGATTTATTTTATGAATTATCAATTTATCCCTAAGGGGTTTTTATTTATTTCATTAATAAGAATATTTTGTGCTAAAGTAACATACTGTTTTTATGGCATAAATCAGTAGAGAATAAAAAGATGAATTTAACAAAATTTGAATGGTGAAATTTGGAGTTAAAATGAGCAAGTTATGAATTTTCAAAGTTTAAACAATTTTCTTGAATTTTATTTAAACTGAAAAACAGTCCCTGGTCCATGGTGAACCATGTTCACCGTGAACTGGGTTACTGTGCGCGTGGACCGGTTTACCCAGAGCCGTTGGATCTGGATCCGGCGATCAGGCACGAGGTGAGAGGTTTAAGTGGCAACAGACAGATGAGATTAAAAGGGGCCGAACCGGTACGCGTGGACGCACGAGATTGAGTCAGGGTTTTAAATAGCGATCAACGGCCGAGAGGGCTTCGTACCGGTTTGACCAGATGGATGGCCCAGATTAAACCCGTGCGGGTTATAATCCTAGCCCTCCATCTCGGATCGAACGGACGCGAGCACGTCCGGCACGGTACGCGTTAAGGAGGCTAGTACCCCCTTCGTTCCTAGCTCCGGCGGGCTCGGGCGTGGCGGCGACGGCGAGGGGGCTAGGCCCTAGCTCTAGGTAGAAACGAAAAGAGGAGGGGATGAGGGTCACGACTGTACCTGCGACGGCGGCAATGGGCGGCTGATGGCGACCGACGACGAGGGTAGACGAAGGAGAGCTCCGGGTCGACGACGGCGATGGCGATCCTGTGGTCCTCACGGTCAACAGAGACGTGGCCGAGGATGAGTGGGCTCTGGCGGAAAGGAAAGGGGGGATCCCCTTCCATCGGAGACGATGGATCTGACAGGTGGCCCCCACCTGTCGGCGGGTGAGCGAAAAAGGAAGGGCCGATAGGCGGGCCCGGGTGGTCAGTGGCCGAACACGGGGGAGGGAGAGGCTGACGCGTGGGGCCGAGGCGGGGCGCGGGTGGGAGAGAGAGGAGGGAAGCAGCGCTGACACCTGGGTCCCACATGTCAGCGACGCATGGCTTGGACTGGGCTGGGCCGGAGCAGATTGTGGGGTGGCGGCCCAATAAGATTTAAAATTCATTTTCTAATTAAAATAATTCCAGTAATTCATTTATTTGATACATGGTTTATTCACTGTTGATAAAAATTTGTAAAAATTCCTAAAATTATATCTTGGCCTCTAGATTCCACCATAAATTTTCCAAGTTAAAATTTTAAGTATTTCCTCCTGTTTGGCTTTATTAGGACTCTTTGTATTTTCCTTAATTTCATAAATCACTTATTTCCCAGAAAATTCATTTCTTTATTTTATTTATTTTTAAATGTCGGGATGTTACAATCATATCCCCTTACAGAGAATCTCGTCCTCGAGATTCGGATCAATCCTCGAATAGCTTTGGATGCTGCGCCTTTAGTTCTTCCTCTTTTTTCCATGTAGCTTCTTCTACGGGATGATTGCTCCACTGAACTTTACAGAAACGGATGACACGACTCCTGGTGGTCCTTTCCTTGACTTCCAAGATTCTGACGGGCTTCTCAACATAGGTCAGATCCTCTTGTATATTCAACTGCTGAAGGTCAACTTGCTCGGTTGGGACTCGAAGACACTTCTTTAGCTGTGACACATGAAACACGTCATGCACCTCAGCCAATGAGGGTGGTAGCTCTAACTGATAAGCGACCTCGCCTTGACGTCGAACAATGGGGAAAGGTCCAACGTATCGAGGTGCCAACTTTCCTCTCATGTTAAACCGTTGAGTGCCACGGAGAGGAGTAACTCGGAGGTAGACATGGTCTCCCTCTTCAAAGGCTAAATCTCGACGACGATTGTCCGCATAACTCTTCTGTCGAGATTGGGATGTCTTGAGTCAGTCTCTGATAATCCGTACTTTCTCTTCAGCTTCCCGAAGGATGTCTGTTCCAAACACTTGGGACTCACCGGTCTGATCCCAAAGTAAAGGCGTTCTGCACTTGCGTCCATATAAAGCTTCGAACGGGAACATCTGAAGGCTGGCTTGGTAACTATTATTGTACGAGAATTCGACGTATGGTAAGCTCTTGTCCCAAGTTCCTCCAAAGTCCAAGGCACATGCCCGGAGCATATCCTCTAATATCTGATTTACCCTTTCAGTTTGTCCATCTGTCTGAGGGTGGTACGTTGTGCTGAAGTTTAGTCTCGTTCCCATTTCCTCTTGAAGGTTTTTTTCAGAATCGAGACGTAAACTGACTCCCTCTATCGGAGACTATCTTTTTAGGTACTCCATGAAGACATACTATGCGGGTCATATACAACTCTGTTAGTTTAGGGCCACTGAAGGTCGTCTTGATGGCTATGAAGTGAGCTACCTTCGTTAGCCGATAAATGATTACCCATATAGAATCATATCCAAGTTGGGTCTTTGGGAGTCCGGTGATGAAGTCCATACCGATTTCTTCCCATTTCCATTCAGGCACTTTAAGTGGCTGTAACAGTCCTGCGGGTCTCTGATGCTCTGCCTTCACTCGTAGGCAAGTGTCACATTATGCGACGAACTGGGCAATCTCCTTTTTCATGCTAACCCACCAATCTCGTTCCTTCAGGTCTTGGTACATCTTTGTACTCCCGAGATGGATGGAGGACAGAGTATCATGGGCCTCCCTTAGAATAAGGGTCTTTTGGTTTATCGGGTACACAGATCTTGGTTCCGAACCATACAGTGCCATTCTCATCCTCTGAAAATCCTGGGGCCTTGCCCTGCCTCATGTTCTTCTTAATTGCTGCTATGTCCGGGTTTTCTAACTAAGCCTCATGGATCTGTTCGAACAGGACTGGTCGGGTCTCAAGGGTGGCTAGATAGGCTCCTGTGGTTATCCCAAGGTTTAACTTTTCCATCTCCTTATACAACAAAGGTGCGAGATCCTGAATCACGATGGCGGTGCAATATCCTTTACGAGTTAATGCATCAGCTACCACGTTTGCTTTGCCGGGATGGTAGTGAATGCCTAGGTCGTAGTCCTTTATCAATTCTAACCATCGCCTTTGCCTAAGGTTGAGATCCGGTTGCGTGAAGATATACTTCAAACTCTTGTGGTCTGTAAAAACTTCGCAGCGGTTTCCGACCAAATAGTGTCTCCAAATTTTCAAGGCGTGCACTACAACAGCCAACTCTAGGTCGTGTGTAGGGTAGTTTAGTTCATGAGGTCTCAATTGCCGAGAGGCGTACGAGACAACCTTCCCGTCTTGCATAAGAACACATCCCAATCCCTGGCGAGATGCGTCGCAATAGACATGGAAGTCCTTCCTTATATCGGGTAGGGTCAGTATAGGTGCTGACACCAGCCGTGTCTTGAGGGTGCGAAAACTTTCCTCACATTCGGGAGTCCATTCAAAATTCTCTCCCTTTTGCAACAACTTGGTCATAGGCTTGGCTATCTTGGAGAAATTCTCGATAAATTGTCGGTAATATCCTGCTAGGCTAAGAAAACTCCGTATCTCGTATACGTTGGTGTGTGGCAGCTAATCAGTAACTGCTTCCACGGTGGCAGGATCTACTGCGATACCTTATGCGGAGATGATATGTCCTAGGAACTTCACTTCCGCCGTCCAGAATTTACACTTACTGTACATGTTCCCTTAGTTTTCCTAGGGTCAATCGGATGTGTGTCTCGTGTTCTTCTTTGTCCTTGGAATAGATGAGGATGTCATCTATAAACACCATGATAAACTTGTCCAAGTATTCCATAAACACCTTATTCATCATATTCATGAAGAAAGCCGGGGCGTTGGTCAATCCAAAAGTCATGACGGTACACTCATAAAGTCCATAGCGAGAAGTGAATGCCGTCTTAGGTATGTCCTCTTCTCGAATCCTTAGCTGATGATAACCAGACCGTAGGTCGATCTTGGAGAACACAGTGGCTCCTTTCAGCTGATCAAATAGATCATCGATCCTGGGTAATGAGTACTTGTTCTTGATGGTTACCTCATTCAGAGCTCGATAATCTACGCACATACGCTTAGCCTTGTCTTCCTTCTTCTCAACGAAGATGACGGGGGCTCCCCACGCGGATGTGCTGGGTCTGATGTAACCCTTCTTCTCAAGGTCTTCAAGTTGCTTCTTCATTTCTGCTAGCTCATTGGCGGCCATCCGATATGGTCGCTTGTAAATGGGAGTGGTTCCGGGTACTAGATCAATCCTGAACTCGATGTCCTTTTTGGGTGGCATCCCTGGTAAATCCTCTAAGAATACGTCCGGGTACTCGTAGACTACTGGTATCTCTTCCAAGGTAATCTGGTGTAGACGAGGTTTACCGGGCTTCCGATTCGGCATCTGAAATTTGACGACAGTCCCTTCTTCACTGGTCACGGTCACTTGCCTTCGGGCACATCTTATCACTCCTTGGTGTTTGTTGAGCCAATCCATTCCTAGAATCAGATCCAAACCTTAGCATTCTAATAGAATGGGGTCGACCCAGAATATTGTACTTTGGATATCTATCCATACCCTTGGACTATAAGAGTGGGCTTGGGTTTGTTTGCTAGGGGTGGCTATCAATACTGGTCTTGCTAATTCGCATTTGTTCAGATTATATTTTTCCACAAAAGTTGTTGAAATGAAGGAGTGCGTAGCTCGAGTGTCAAATAAGACCACTGCAGGTGCTGAATGTACGGTGAACTTACCCATGACAATCTCTGGTGCAGCCTGGGCCTGGGAAGCTCGGATACTCCAAAAAACTCGCGTACCCGTATCGGATTCGTCTCCGGATACGGATACATATCAGATACGTCCGGATACGTATCTGGTGCGTATCCGCTATTTTATTTCCAAAATGTGTTGTACTTTTACTATTACATATAGATCCTTTATTTAGTCTTCACCCATGCCTTATAGTTGACATGAGTGGCAATACAATCAAAACAATGAAAACGAAACAAATAACCGCAAAACTACGTCTAAGGCAGCTCGGGGGATGACTCGATCACGGGCTCGGCGGAGAGGGCCGGTGCAGGGGTGGTGGAGCTGGAGGGCCCGGCGGGAGGGGCACTACGGGAGATCCTCTTGGGCCTAACTGTGGGGATCCGGAGTGACTTCCGCTTGCGGGGCGGAAGGGGAGCGACCTCCTCTAGATCCTTCTGCAACTCTCCGACCTGGTGGCGAAGCTGGGTGGTGTCGGCGACACTCTGGCGTAGGAGCTCATTCTGGCGCCTCAACTCCTCCACCTTGGCAGCTAAACGGTGCCCCTGTTGGACACGGCGACGAAGCTCTCCGTTCTCGCGGTTCAAATCCTCTAACGAATGGCGGTAGAAGTCAATGGTGTCCCGCTGGCCGTTGGCATCAAGCAGAGCCTCTGCGTGGAGCTCGTCCATCGCCTCCAATAGGCGTATAGTGTGGCCGACGACGGAGTGGCGCTGGGAGAGTGTACTGACGTAGACGCTGTGTGGGCTTCCCGGAGTGCGCATGGGCACGAAGCGATAGTTCGTGTCGTAGAGCTGGCTGTCGTAGATCACCCGGAGCTCGGTGAGGGCCTGAAGTGCGGTGCGCTGACTGGCCACCAGAAAGGTGGGTCCTTCGGCTCGGTAAGTGTGGGCTGTCTGTGTGGAGGGGCGGATGACAATGGTGACCTCGCAGTAGCTCTCGTTCTCGTCGGGGAAGACTCCGTGGAACATTGGCTCGTGCTCGAACCCGAGGAAACTGACGAGCATGCGAAGCTCGCGGACGAATCCAACCTCATCGCGGAGAGTCCCACTCATGGTATGGACCGACATCTACAAAAGAGAGAATTTTTGTGAAACTCCAGAAGATGAGAGGGCCAGAAGATGAGAGGGTAAGTAGTTTTGTATGAAAATATGGTTAATATAAGTCCTAGGGTCAGGTCTGTTTGGCTTCCTACAGTCAAGTCGGCTCTGATACCATCTTGTAACGACTGAATTTAATAAATCCGGACCTTTATAGAAATTCCATAGAAAATCAATAAAACCAAGATGTTCATCACACGACCGCGTAAAACACGACAAGCATTCATGGTTCGTAGACCATATTAGTACAAAAGTGTTTGAATAAAAGAGAAACTAATAAAATAAGGGTCCTAGATGAACGCCTCCTTCCAGTCTCGCCTTGACTGAGTCGCTACTCCAGACCTTCATCCTCCTCGTAGTAGACGGGCTCTGGTGGTGTAAGTCAACGGGGATGAGTACAATCGTACTCAGTAAGCCACCGAATGCAAATAAAATGCAGAGTAATAACAAGGAATGTAGTGGCTAATTTTGCGGAAAAGCATAATTTGTAAAGCTGTTAATGTGATCAAGTTATTAATACAGAAATGTAAACATGTGTATGCATCATCTTCTAACTCGAGGGGTACAGTCAGCCCACTCTCGCTCAACAGTCCTTACATGCCATGAATAACTCAACCATTCATACAATTGTAAACTAACTGCGAGAAGTCACACAACCCGCCCTTGACCGTGGGCTCGACTTTTCGAAAAGATTAAAAACTCTGATCAGAGGTGTTGTAGCAATTTTGTTAGCTACAACACAGGTTTTGTATATGTGTATACGGAGTGTAAAATGAACCTCAAAGGGTTCTATCATAGGGAGACAAGATTTATACTGGTTCGGACCTCCCCTAGGGGATAATAGCCCTACGTCCAGTTTGTGGTGGATTTGGCATGGTATGCCTCAGTATGGAGTAGTAAATTCTAGGGTCTCATGCCCCCCTGGCCCCGGTCCCCTTTACAAGGCTCACAGGGGTAAAAAGGGAAAAAGAGCTAGCTAGAGTACAAAAGTGCTTTACAGCTTTACAGACGTGTCAGACAACGTCACACTTAACCAGCTAAGCGACATACCAGGGGCGGAGGGGCCCCCGGTATGGCCTTTACACTGTAGCGAGGTGTAGATATTTATTGGGTTCGGAGTAGGGGCCGGAGCTCCTGGCGCAGGCTACGAAGGAGGCTTCGAAGTATACTCCGAAGGGGGCTTCAAAGCATACTCCGAACGGGGCTCCGAACTGGACTCCGAACTGAGGTCTCGGAGACTTGGCTTTGAACTGGCCGGAGAGGGTCCGGAGGCTTGCTCTGAGGAGCTCCAAAGGGAGCCCAAAGGCTAACTCCGGACAGGGCTCGAAGGCTAACTCCGAAGAAGGCCCGGAGGCTGGCTTCGAAGTTAGCCTGAGACTTAGCTTCTGGCGGTCTTCAGGGGATCTCGAGGGCTTAGCCTCGGAGGGCTCCGAAGGACCTCACTCTAGAGGGCTTCGACGGGGCCCTGGGGCTTCGCCCCTGCAAGCTCCGGCATAAACCTTGAGACTTGGGAACAGTTCTTGGGGAGGAAACAGTCTTCGACAGTGTTGGGCTCCGGGCCGAAGGCTGTCGGAGGCTGATGTCATTTGGTCCCTGTTCAGGGGAAATATATTGCGCCAACAAGAGGTGTACCACTGTACCCACAAGGCACACACTCATCACATACACAAAAGTGTAACGAGATGACCCAAACCACGGGAACTCGTGCCAAAACCTTTCATATGGACCGCCTCGACCCGACAACACCCTCTTATGGGTTTCATATGGTGCCCCAACGTGTCGAGCCAACACCATACCACCCTTGAGCCACGTCGGTACAAGTCACCCGCAGGTTGCCCCTTGCCCCTCCACTATGGTGCATCGAGTCGGTTTGTTCTATATTTCCAGTTAGGACTTACCCATTAGACTTGTGGTTAGTATGGAAGTGCTTTGCAACAGATCCCGCAGACTGGTCCTTATAGTGCCCCGGGTGCGACCAACCAATGCCCTAGCTTGCACCTGGAACCCACCATACTTATAACATAACCAACTCCAACAGAGTTCAGAGACGAGAATAACAGGGAAATACATATAGTAGAATCCAGCTATCTACGACTCATTCTTCTTATCCTAAAGCAGTTGTGTCGGTACATTGGACACTAGCTAATATAATATTGTAGAGTGACAAGGAGTTAAGGCTCAATGAGCATGGCTTGGGTTTACACACAAGAACGGGGATCTAATAAATATAAGTGTAGGGCTTGAGATTAGACTAATGTAATATTATCCTATGAGTTATAGCGATAATTTATTAAAACATGGGCTCAATGATGATTAAAATGGGGGTTGTGACTTGCCTTGATCAGCAAATGGTGATGGAGGGACTTCGGGGTAAAACTTCGGCTCCTCGACGATCTCGTAGTCTTCTCGTTACGGAAAAATTAAACATAACATTTAATAAAAATCAAATATCACAAAACATAAACATACAAGTTTTATGATTTTAAATATGTGAATTAAGCTTTATTATTCTGAAGTTATATTGAATAATATTAAAGGTTAAAGTTTTGGGGGTTTCTAGATTTATTTTATGAATTATCAATTTATCCCTAAGGGGTTTTTATTTATTTAATTAATAAGAATACTGTTTTTATGGCATAAACCAGTAGAGAATAAAAAGATGAATTTAACAAAATTTGAATGGTGAAATTTGGAGTTAAAATGAGCAAGTTATGAATTTTCAAAGTTTAAACAATTTTCTGGAATTTTATTTAAACTGAAAACAGTCCCTGGTCCACGGTGAACCAGGTTCACCGTGAACTAGGTTACTGTGCGCGTGGACCGGTTTACCCAGAGCCGTTGGATCTGGATCCGGCGATCAGGCGCGAGACGGGAGGTTTAAGTGGCAACGGACGAACGAGATTAAAAGGGGCCGAACTGGTACATGTGGACGCACGAGATTGGGTCAGGGTTTTAAATAGCGATCAACGGTCGAGAGGGCTCCGTACCGGTTTGACCGGATGGATGGCCCAGATTAAACCCGTGTGGGTTATAATCCTAGCCCTCAATCTCGGATCGAACGGACGCGAGCGCGTCTGGCACGGCACGCGTTAAGGGGGCTAGTACCCCCTTCGTTCCCAGCACCGGCGGGCTCGGGCGTGACAGCGACGGCGACGACGAGGGGGCTAGGCCCTAGCTCTAGGTACAACGGAAAGAGGAGGGGATGGGAGTCACAACCGTACCTGCGACGGCGGCGTTGGGCGACTGATGGCGACCGACGGCGAGGGTAGACGAAGGAGAGCTCCGGGTCGATGACGGCGATGGCGATCCTATGGTCCTCACGGTCAACGGAGACGTGGCCGAGGATGAGTGGGCTCCGACGGTCTCGACGGTGGTGGTGGCGTGGACGGCGGTGGTCTGTATCGGCGGCGAGTGGTGGCCGGAGGCAAAACCGAGGCAGCAGGCGTTTTGGCGTCGTAGGGCTTCGGCAGTGCGCGGAGAAGGAGATTAGGGGTGTGGCGGAGTGCGGTGAGCAGGGGGGTTCTTATAGGGTCATCGGCGGCGTGTTTGGAAGGCAAAAAGAGGGAAACCCGAGGAGGGGTTTCCAATTTTGCTCCGGCGACTACCATGCGCACGAGCACCTGCCTTACAAGGCGAATCCGCGTCAGCCAACGGTTGAAAGAGATCGCCGGTGTTAGGGGGAAAGGAATCCGGGCTCGGATTGGCAGATAAGGGCGGCCAGCGGCGGGAATTGGAAGGGGGTCGCCGGAAAGGAAAGGGGGATCCCCTTCCATCGGAGAAGATGGATCTAACAGGTGGCCCCCACCTGTCGGCGGGTGAGCGAAAAAGGAAGGGCTGACAGGCGGGCCCGGGTGGTCAGTGGCCGAACGCGGGGGAGGGAGAGGCTGGCGCGTGGGGCCGAGGTGGGGCGCGGGCGGGAGAGAGAGGGGGAAGCGGCGCCGACACCTGGGTCCCACATGTCAGCGACGCACGGCTTGGACTGAGCTGGGCCGGAGCAGATTGGGGGGTGGCGGCCCAATAAGATTTAAAATTCATTTTCTAATTAAAATAATTCCAGTAATTCATTTATTTGATACAAGGTTGATTCACTGTTGATAAAAATTTGTAAAAATTCCTAAAATTATATCTTGGCCTCTAGATTCCACTATAAATTTTCCAAGTTAAAATTTTAAGTATTTCCTCCTGTTTGGCTTTATTAGCACTCTTTTTGTATTTTCCTTAATTTCATAAATCACTTATTTCCCAGAAAATTCATTTTCTTTATTTTCTTTATTTTTAAATCTTGGGATGTTACAGGTATGGAGGCTAGGGTTTAGATCTAATCTAATCAACAATTGATTTGTATGCACGACCTCCTCTTCCCTTTATATAGAGATAGGACCTTGGGCCCAAATCCATATTAAGACCTAATAGATTTAATCTATTTCGTCCACCTCAAAACTTTCGATCCTGGATCGGAACTTCTGATCTGGACTCTCAGTCTGCAACCCAGAAATTATCGAAACTTCCGATCGTCCCAACATCGGAACTTCTAATTCTAGATCGGATCTTTCGGTTTGAACTCTCTGTCTCTAAATCAGAAATAATCGGAACTACCGATTCCAAATCGGAATTTCCGATTTTAGCTCTCGGTTTCTGTTGGTGCGTTTTTTGGTCACACTTTGACACATGCCTGGCCAATCATGAATAGCCTGAACCTTGGCCGGGTCCATGGTGACACCTGCCTCAGATATCACATGACCTAGATAAGCTACTGAGGTGACGCGCCAAAAGCACATTTCGACCGCTTGACGAAGAGCTTATGTTGTCGTAACATGGTGAGCACGGTGTGTAGATGGCGAAGGTGGTCAGCCCACGTCTTGCTGTAGAGAAGGGTGTCATAAAAAAACACAAGGACAAATGGCGAAGGAACGACCGCAAGACATCGTTCATAAGAGCTTGAAATGTTGCCGGGGCATTGCACAATCCGAACGGCATCACCAGAAATTCATAGAGGGCCTTGTGTGTGCGAAATGCCGTTTTGTGGATGTCCCCGGGCCGCATACGGACTTGATGGTAGCCCGAGCGAAGGTCCAATTTGGAAAAGAACCTTGCGTCGTGAAGTTCGTCAAGTAATTCGTCAACCATCGGAATGGGAAATGCATCCTTGACCGTGAGAGAATTCAAGGCTCGGTAATCAACATAGAAGCGCCATGAGCCATCGGTTTTCTTGACAAGGAGCACCGGTGAGGAGAAAACGGACGTGCTGCTGCGTATAATTCTCTGCTCCAACATGGTGGCACATTGTCGTTCCAGTTCATCCTTGTGCGATGCTAGATACCGGTAAGGTCTCACTGCCACAGACTGTGCTCCTGGCTTGAGTGTTATTGCATGGTCGTGGCCCTGCTGGGGCGGCAGCCCCATTGGCTCGGCGAAAACATCTCTGAAGCACTCAAGCAGTTCGTCCAGCAACGAGCCACTTGCTGTAATTGGCTGGACACAGGAGGTACTAGGCGTGGCCAACCCAAACCAACACAGCGCCCGACCATTGTGCTGGAAGGACATTTTCTGAGAGCCAAAATCCCAGAGCACTGGCCCCAACGTCGCCGGCCACTGTGTCCCTAAAACAAGATCATAGCCGGCAAGGGGTATGACAAAAAGATCGACGCAGAATGTACTGTCGTCGATGGAAATTGGGGCTTGTCGGATGACCCCCGAGCAGGTAACTCATTCCCCGTTTGCCACTGTCGCAGTAAGCCGAGGCCGGTGTGTCACAGGAAGTTCGGAACGTATCGCCTCTTCCACAATGAAATTGTGCGAGGACCCTGAGTCCAGGAGCGCGATAAAAATCACAGACCCTACTGCCACCCGGATCTGCATCGTGTTACTGGAGGACACCCCGACAATTGCATTGAGGGAAAAATGAGGTGTGTCCTCAGTGGCGCCCTCATCGTTTTCTGTTGCCATGTCGGCTTCTTCTTCGATGGCCCCGTCAAGGAGGAAGAGCCGCTTGCACACCCGGTTATGTCCTCTGCCAAATTTTTCATCGCAATTGTAGCATAGGCCGAGGCGGCGACGTTCCTCCATTTGTGCCTGTGTCAGCCGGTGAACTGGCCGACCATCGACCGTGATGGTAGCCGGTGTTGCCTTTTCTGTTTTTTTCGTATGGGGGTTTGTAGGGTGGTCTTTTGCGCTTGTAATGGCAAGAGCGGCCGATCGCGCTGGGGCACGCGTGCTGGCTGAGCAACATAGTTGTTCCGCAGCTCGATCTTGCGGGCCAAACTCATAGCCACCGCCAGTGATTGGGGGTTGTGAATTTCCACATCATGGCTGAGCGGAGGGACGAGGCCTGCAGTGAAAAGTTGGACGCGCTGTGCTTCGTTGAGACGCCCAGCCCGTGGAAGCAAAGCCTGGAATGTGTCATGGTAATCTTCCACCGAGCTTGTTTGATGGCAGGCCGCCAACTCGCCCATGGGGTTTGATCTGAGGGGCGGACCGTAGCGCAGATGCAGGAGTTCTTTGAAGCGGCGCCAACCCGGTGTACCCTCATCTTGCTGTATTTGGTAGTACCATAATTGAGCTCCTCCCTCAAGACTATATGACGCCATCCAAACCTTTTCTTCCTCCATGATTCTTTGCTGTTGAAAATAAGATTCACAGCGGTTTATAAAGATCAGGGGGTCTGCTTTGTCGTCATAGCGTGGAAAATCAAGTTTTTGAAACCGTGGTGGTCGGTCCTGGTGGCGGTCGCTCTGCCCATGGTGAAGGGCAGAAAACGACGATGCGGTCACCGGTGGTGGTCGCACTGACTCCAGCTGCTGGATTGCCTGAGCATTATCCTCTACCGACTTCTGGAGGGTCTGGATGGAGGTAACCAGGGAGTCCAAGGTGGCCTGGAGCGCAACCATGTTGTCGCCCATCTCTGAATGTTGCGGTGAAGAGGAGCAGGGGCTACTGGTGTTAGTTAATTAAGATCTCATGGGAGGAGAGGGAATTCCCTCTCCTCCCCCTTTTGACTCGGACTCAGCCTAACTACTCCTCTGTTCTTCAGGCGCCCTGATCGGGGGTGCCCCAACCCATCTGGTTGAGGGGCCACTGCCGCGTAGTGCCATAGAAATAGGGGAGAGGTTCTCAACGCTAGGGTTGATGCTCACGCGACGAAAAACTCTCCCAACACCCCTAAGATACCCGATCTACTAAGACACTACAGCGGTGGGAAGCCTCCCTCGCCTCCACACTGCCGGACGTCGGACTTCAACGATGCCACAACACCGCGCCATGGCGTCCCCACTGGCAAGAAGAAAAGGTACGCCATACCTAAGTTTTTTACCCTACTAGTCGTAACCCTAGACGATCCCTAAGACCCTAAGAGGATTAAATCTAACAATGGTATCAGAGCACTGGTTTGTTCTAGGGTAGGCTAGTTAGGGTTAGGGTGGCGTCGGGCTCCGTTGAGCCGACGCCACCACGCACTCAGAACCCCTCTGCATAGCCCGCTAAGAAACCCTAAGAATCCCCTCAGAACCCCTCTCCAAACCCCTAAGAACAAGCTTCGGTTTCGGCCATAAAACTCATAGAAATCAGAACAAAAAAAGGTGGGCTCAGATCCGAAAGTTAGGGTTAGGGTTAACCCTAGCTAAGAAGAAAAGGGGGGGGGGGCGGACTCCTCAACGTGCCCCTCGCCTCGCTGCGCCGCCGCTCGCTGGAGTGCGCATAGCCGGCCGAGTGCTCGCCGCCGCGGACCGCCTCGACGGAGTGCCGCTCACCCTCGGGTGAGCGCGCGCACCGGCGAGCGGGCCCGCGACGGCGCCCTCCGCTGCTCAGCCACCCTCCCGCACGCTCGGCCGCCTCGCGCCGCCGCGTGCGTCGCCGTCGGGGGCCACCGCTCCGCTCCGCGCCGCTCGCGCCACCACCGTCGCTCTCTCTCTCGCGCCCCTTTGCTCGCTCGGGCCCCCGGGGGGGGAATGCGTTAGGGTTTTGCGGCGCTGCGGCGCCCTAGCGGTTTTGTTCGGGCGAGATTAGCGCTCAGCCGTCGGATTTGATCCGACGGCCAGCGTCAGTCGGGCCGCTTTTGGCCTAGGCGGGGGCACGCTTTCGCGGCCCAGGCCCAGGTTGCGGCCTGGGTCCGCTCGCGCGCGTGAGAAGAATGTGGGCCGAGCCCGATTTCGCATGTGGGCTGGGCCCTTTTTGCACAGTACAGGCCAAAATTTATTTTCGAATTTTCAGGATTTTCAGATTTAGTTTTTCATTTAAGTATTATCTGGAAATTTATAAAAAATGCCCAAAATTAAGAAAAGATAATTTATCCGCGAGGAAAATTTTGTATAATTTTGTATAGACTCAGTAATTTGTGTTCTGAATTTTTTCAGCATTTTAAGTATTTTTGTGATATTTAATTTTGCTGATGATTAAACATTGTATTATTTTAGTTTGAGAATTCCGCTGTGCCATCACTGTTAATCATATCACTTTGCAGCATTTTTAGGCATTTTCATAATGTTTTCCTTATTGAATTTAGTCAAAGGACTATATTTAATTGGGAAATATTAATTTAGAACCTTTTGTTTAAGTTTAAATTCAAGTTTTATTATTGTTTTAAGCAGTGTATTAATTAAAATTAAGTCTTCCGCTGTGCATGTTTAGATTAAGTCTTTCATTGTGCGTACACTATTTAAAATTAGTACTATGCTGAAAATTCAGAATTTTGTTATTGATTAAGTAGTGTATCAATTAGTTTTAAGTATTCCGCTGTGCATACACTGTTTTAAGATTAGTACCATGTTCATTCTGTGAATTAAGTAGCATTTATTCTGTCAATTAAATTTGAACCAACGAGATAATTTAATTTGGCATTATAATATTTTATTTTGTTAATATAATGATTTTATCTCCTAACCAACGTTGGTGATGAAATTACTGTGGTTTAGTTGAATTGATTCTATTTCTGCCCAACGGTGATGTAGAATTAATTTACCTTTTAAGTATATCACATGTTGATTTTGACCAACGTTAAATTTTCATGTGTCATATTATGTCTGTTATAATATACTTTGATAATATTCCTTATTAGAAATTTGCTAAGTCATATCTCCGGCATTGAGTCTCTTAATGGTAAGAACTACGGTTCCTAGAGATGAGATATTAAGATAGCGATTGTGCTATAGGACATAGATCTTGCTTTAATGCTTGATTGTCTAACTAAGCGTGCGAAGCCTGTGATCTGAGAGGATGAAAGCCAAGAGGCTTTTGTCATAAGGTTACGTGACTTCGCCGAAATAAGAATAAAATAAGATATATCGTACTAAATGAAATCAGTGGAAACACAAAATGTATTATGATTAAGAGCTCCATTATGGAGCTAATTAGTGGGTTCTATCCCACGTCATGATACTGCAAAGAGTATCTGAAGGTGACTTTTCTAAGGCGTATGCTAGCACGCTTATTAAGAAAAACTTAGTAAGTTTTTGCGACATGGTTTTCAAAGCTGAAACCCATGAATAAAGAGCTCGAGGACGATATTATCGTCCAATTTTTATTATGACGTCACACTAAGTTTTTCTGATCATTTTGTGATCAACTACAACTTACAGCGAGAGTGTTGGAGTTTGTAGATGCTGATTTCAAACTATGTATAAGGATTAAGAAAGCACACAATGATTTAGGTCATAATGTGCAACACGAATAAAGGAGAAGAAACATTATAAAACTTATTCTAATGATGCTAAGGACTCCTCTTATAAGCTCACATAAAGGAACATGATGTCCTGAAGGGCATGTACAGACATGTAAGGAGGAACACCACATGAAGGAATATGTGGAGTTCCCAAAATGGATGAACAAGAATGGTAATAGATGAATTTTCGCACTTAGAAATAAAGTCTTTAGTCTTGCTTTTGAGCATGACAAACTTTATTTATTTTCTCAAGATGATTTTATCATCTAAGAATAATGATAAGAGCAAAAGAATTGATGACGTATTTTCAAAATTATGGCACTATCTAATGGGCCATATTTTGAGGGGGGGATTGAACGTTTAGTCAATTCTTCCGCTTTAGTTTCTTTAGACTAAGTTTCATGCATATATTGCATTAAGATAAATACGTCAAATAAATTAAGAATGACGCGAAATTAAGTTTAATATTGTAGTAATTTTTATCTCCTGACCAACGTTGGTGATAATGTTATTATATTTAAGTTCAATTGATTCTAATTCCGCCCAACGGTGATTTAGAATTAATTGATTAACATTTATCCAATCTAAGAGCGATCAGATCATAGCGATCAGATCATAAGTTGCTCTGGATAAATTTAATATGTTTTTAAGGCTGATTCTTATATCAGCATGATCTAAAGTTTAAAAGAGTAAGATCTAACCGTGCTACGGTCAATATACCCCGTATGGCCGATTTCTTGAACTCTTTTGTAAGGTTCTATAGAAAATGACAAAATAGCTCGGTATTTTATATCGGGTGTACCTTAGCAAAATAGAGTGGCTATAAGATGCACTCGCACCTCAGTGGACATAGTAAGTAGTATGGTAAGTTATTCCACTCTACCGATTAATTTATGGATGGAGGCATTCAAACCACCATTCATAATTTTAATTGGATCCTTAATAAGTCTGTGCCTAAAAGCACCATAAGAATTATGGACAAGACGAAAACCATTTTTTAAATTATTTTAGAATAAGGGTATGTCGTCCTGCTAAGGCTATATTTTAACACAAATATTAATAAGTTAAAGTCCTAAGACAGTAAGTTGTCAATTTTATTAACTACAAAGATAAGTCTAAGTGATCTTGTTTTTTTAATATCCTAACAGACATGTTAAGTTTGTAGAAACGAGACATGCATTTTTAGAAGATGCTTTAATCAGGGGGAACGGTACTTAGAGAAATTAATCTTAAAGAGAAGTGAGTTAGAGAATCCACTCCTATGATTCAAGAGCAATTTTTCCATGTACCTGTGGTAGTGTCCTTTGTCCAACACTTGAGTTTGGACCTTCATTAGCGACATCTATTGTACATGAGGCTCCTGTTATTCAGGAATCTGCATTTCTAAATGATGCTAATGAAGAAGTAAAGGAACAACTCTCTAACTTAGTAAATAATGCGCCAACTCAGATAAGAAGCAGATTAAATGAGTCATTTTTGTATGTCTTATTTAAGGATTCTTTAAGAATCATTAAGGCATATTATGACTTAGAACTGCATCAGATTGATATAAAGACGACATTTTCAATAAGTTTTGAGTGAGAATGTCTATATGACATAACTAAGTGTTTTGTCGTAGAAAGGAAAAGAAATTTTAGGATGTTGTTTATCTAAATCCATTTATGGACTTAAATAAGTTTAAGTAGGGGCATCTAAAATTTAATTAGACTATTAGAAAATTTTGGGTTATTAAGGAGAATGAAGAGGACAACTGCTTGAAGTTAAAGAATAGGAAATTTATTTTCTATTCTTGTATGTGGATGATATTCTACTTGCAAGTAGTGATGTCAATCTAATATTAGATACTAAGAATTTCTTGTCCTCTCGTTTGATATTAAGTATCTTGGAGAAATTTTCCTATGTGTTAGGATTAGAGAATCTCTAAGATATCATTAAGGGGGTATTAAGATTATCGCATACGGCATACTAGAAGATATACTGATAAAGTATATAGTATGCATCCATATAAGCTATCGCCTGATCCGATAGTCAAGGGTGATAAGTTGGGAACTTTTAGTATCCCAAGAACAAATATGAGATCGATCAAATGAGATTGGTTCCATATGCTTCTGCTGTCGGAAGCCAATGTATGCTCGATTATGTGCTCACCCTTACTTAGTTTATGCCATCGGAATGCTTGGCAGAAATCAGAAAATCCATAAATAGATCACTGGATTAAATTAAGAAAGCCTTGAGTTTTATGTAAGTCGCAAAGGCCTCATGCTAACGTATGTAAGATTAGATAACCTAGCGATTGCAGGTTATTCAAATTAAGTTCATGCGAGATTTGTGAATACTAAGTAGTCCACATTAAGTTATATATTCACACTCGCAAAGGGAGCTATGTCGTGGAAAAGCTCCAAACAAACTATGATGGCATCTACCACGATGTATGCCAAATTTGTAGCAAGTTGTGAGGCCGCCGGACAGACACTATGTTTTTAAGAAATTTATTCCGGTTTTAAGAGTGGTCGACAGCATTTTAAAACCACTTAAGTTATACTATAACAATGAGTCAACAATATATTTCTCCTATAACAACAAGAAGTGTGTTGCTGCCAAACACATCTAAGTTAAGTGTTATATTGTTGAGGAGAGAATCCAAGATCAAACAATAAGTAGAGCATATAAGTGACAAGCGAATGCTTGCGGATCTGCTCACAAAAGGCTTACCTCCCAGTGTGTTCAGAGAACACTTAGTCGACATGAGTTTAAGGTAAGCCTATGATTTATGGATTCATAAGGGCCCAAAATAAGTTGAGAAACTATTTCAAAATAGAAATGTGCATTGTAGTTGTTGAGTCATATAGTACGTAACTGACTATTATGATGCAGCATACTCTATGCATTGATCTATAATGGAATAAGTGTGTAATGTTAAGTTAAGTTAAGAACTAAGTTGAGATCTAGGGGGAGAATGTTAGTTAATTAAGATCTCATGGGAGGAGAGGAAAACCGAGTCCCTCTCCTCCCCCTTTTGACTCGGACTCAGCCTAACTACTCCCCTGTTCTTCTGGCGCCTTGATCGAGGGCGCCCCAACCCATCTGGTTGAGGGGCCCCTGCCGCGCAGTGCCATAGAAATAGGGGAGAGGTTCTCAACGCTAGGGTTGATGCTCACGCGACGAAAAACTCTCCCAACACCCCTAAGATACCCGATCTGCTAAGGCACTGCAGCGGTGGGAAGCCTCCCTCGCCTCCACACCGCCGTACGTCGGACTTCAACGACGCCACAACACCGCGCCATGGCGTCCCCACTGGAAAGAAGAAAAGGTACACCATACCTAAGTTTTTTACCCTACTAGTCCTAACCCTAGACGATCCCTAAGACCCTAAGTGGATTAAATCTAACAACTGGAACCCCCGGAGTCTTGCGGGGTGGCTGACGGCGAAGAAGACGGACAAGAACGCCTGGAACCTAATACCAGGTTGTCAAGCGCAGCGGTGATCAGGGAAGGAGGACCCCGGCTACGCAGCTCGTAGCCGTGATCCGTTGTTGGGGCGAGGTTTTCCCCCTCAGCACCCGGGTAGACAGAGGTAGGAGAAGAAGAGGTAATTTGATCTTTCTTGTTCTACCAATGTTTTTTAACAGCCCTATATATAACCCATGCATGCTAACTACTTTTCTAACAACCTGACAACAACCCGCTGCATGGTAACTACTTCCCTAACAGCCCTGCTCTCCTCACATCTCTGGCCCGGCGCCTTCTAGAATAGGTGTGGCCGTACATTACAGTACTGCTTTTTGGCCCACGGGGCCATAGACCGGGACCTCTGTTGTGATCGTCGATCTTCCCGGAGTACTGCTGGGATTATCTCCCCCAACAAGACCTGTTGATCTCTCCTGCGGGTTATTCTCAAAAAAAAACAAGACCCGTTGATGGCTTTGAGGCAAGCTGTACTGGAGGAGAAAATAGCCCCAAAATCATAGAAGTCCGAACATATGATAGGCCAGCAGGCTTTGTAAAAATGACCATTAAAACCATCTGGTCCTGGTGCTTTGTTTGCAGGAAGCCGGCGGATAACTGCATCAATCTCGTTAGGAGTGATAGGAACTGACAATTGTTCAAGATCTGGATAACGGGGGGTCAGGGAGTCTAGCTCGAAGTGCATTCTGGGTGTGGAGATTGAACACACGTTGTATTGATTATTCATGAGTATATATACACGTACAGGAGAGAGCTCCAGAGAGCAACTATCCTATACATGATGCATGGCGCACATAATAGGCAGAATACTAGGAACGTTACAACTGACTCAAGGTGTTAGACCAGGAACAATACAACAAAAAGAGAATTAGAGTTATCTGTTCCTACACCCCCTCAATTGATGCGTCGGCTTCTCCAATGGATAGACTGCGACGAAAATCTTCAAAGAGTAGTTGCGGTATTCCTTTTGTCATAATATCTGCGAATTGATGTTGAGTTGGGACGTGAAGTACTTTGAGCTGGCCAAGCTGCACTTGTTCACACACAAAGTAAATGTCAAGTTCAACATGTTTGGTTCACTGATGATTGACTGGGTTCTGGGATAAATACACTGCTGAGACATTATCACAGTAAATTATCGTTGCTTTGTCAACGCCCAATTGTAGCTCGCGTAGCAGATTGCGAATCCAACAACATTCAACAGCCGCGTTGGCAACAACACGATATTCGGTTTCTGCGCTGGAACGCGAAACCACTGTCTGTCGCTTTGAGGACCATGAAATCAGAGAATCACCAAAGAATACACAATATCCAAATGTTGATCGTCGAGTATCGGGACAACCAGCCCAGTCCGCATCACTGTAAGCAACCAATTCAAAGGAAGAAGGTTGAATGCGCATACCGTGACTGATGGTTCCACGAATATAGCAAAGTATTCGCTTGACGAGAGCCCAATGATTATTGGTGAGTGCATATGAAGACAGACTTGATGAATGGCATAAGCAAGATCTGGACGTGTTAATGTTAAATATTGCAATGCACCAACAATGCTTCGATAGAATGAACCATCGGAAACAGGAGAGCCTGCTTGAGTGGAGACCTTTGGCTTTGTGTCCACTGGTGTAGCAGATGGCGTGTAATTCAGCATTCCTGCACGTTCTAGGAGTTCTTCAGCATACTTTTCTTGGTTGAGAAAGAATCCAGCAGATGTGCGATGGACCTGTATGCCAAGAAAAAAAATGCAGAGGGCCAAGGTCGGTCATGTGAAATTCATGGTGCAGGCGCACAATGATTCGATGAAGCAAGGTGGTTGAAGATGCAGTGAGGACGATGTCATCGACATATAGCAGAAGATATGCAGTTTCATTGCCATGCCGGAACACAAACAGTGAACTGTCTGAAATTGTTGCCTTGAAACTGATAGTGTTGATGAAGCCAGCGAAGCGTTGAAACCAAGCTCATGGAGCTTGTTTGAGGCCGTAGAGAGATCGAGAGAGGAGGCAAACATAGTCCAGGTGTTTGTTGTCGATGAATCCAGCCGGCTGTTGACAGTAAATGCGTTCGGTGAGGTGGCCATTGAGAAATGCATTTTTGATGTCAAGTTGATGCACCGGCCATTCTCGAGCAGTTGCAATGTGAAGAACTAGACGAATGGAAGCAGGTTTCACCACTGGCGAAAATGTTTGATCAAAGTCGATGCCGATGCGTTGAGTGAAGCCACGAACAACCCAACGAGCTTTGCGGCGTTCCAACGATCCATCTGCATTGAGTTTGTTACGGAATATCCACTTGCCAGTAATGACATGAGCATTAGGTGGTCGGGGCACTAGTGTCCAGGTGTGATTATCACATAGTGCCAAAAATTCAGCTTCCATGGCTGATTTCCAGGCCGGATCTCGCAATGCAGCTCGGACAAAAGAAGGGATTGCAGGCAAAGTAGAACTGACAGCAAGATTGTTAGTGTAACGAGGATTTGGCTTGGAGATGCCAGCACGGGATTGAGTAACCATGGGATGATGATTTGGTGAGGGAGGCAATCGAGTGGGTTGGGAATGAGAATCTGAAATCGTCACAGATGATTGTACAGCTTCGCCGGGAGAGGTAAACTAGCAGCAATGGGAGTGGCAGGTGAAGGAGCGATAGGACCTGTTGTCGCAGTTTTTGCGGGAAGCTTAGGAATCAGAATAGGAATGGGATCTTGAATGATTGGAACTGAGATGTTAGATGGAGAAGGTGTCGATGAAGATACCAGAGTTCTGTAGGGGAAAATGTTTTCATCAAACTGAACATGACGAGACACCAGGACACGAGCAGAAACTGGATCGTAACAGCGACATTCTTTTGAATCAGTTGAATAGCCAAGGAAGATGCATGCAAGTGATCGAGGGGAAAGTTTGTGAGGTGCAGTAGCAGTGGTATTTGGATAACAAAGACAACCAAAAACACGTAGTGCACTGTAATCAGGAGACCGAGCAAACAAAAGCTGGTATGGGGATGCTCCGGTATGAGATCTGCTTGGACGACGATTTAATAGATAAGTGGATGTAGCTAGTGCATCTGGCCATAAAGTGTGAGGAAGATTAGCATGAATTAATAAAGTGCGAACGATATTATTGAGAGTGCGGAGAATTTGTTCAGCTCGTCCATTTTGTTGTGATGTGTAGGGGCAAGTAAGACGCAGGAGTATGCCATGGGCAGAGAGAAAATTGTGAAAAGCAAAATTGTTGAATTCTCTGCCATTATCAGTTTGAAAACACAAAATGGGCATCTGAAATTGAGTAGAAACATATGCATGAAAGGAGATTAGAGTGGGCAGGGCGTCAGATTTGTAGCGCAGGGGAAATGTCCAGACAAAATGAGTGAAATCATCCAAAATGACTAGATAGAATTTGAATCCAGAATTGCTAACAATGGGTGATGTCTATACATCACAATGTAAAAGATGAAAAGGGAGATGAGCTACATTATTTGAACTAGAAAATGGAAGACGAGCATGCTTTCCATGACAACAGGCATGACAAGAATGACGGCGTGGAGGAGGATGATCAGGAGGGTCCCCTGCCTCGCAGCCAGGAAAGCAGGTACCTAGATCCGCCACCGCGCAGCCATGGAGGAGGGCGGCAGGGCCTAGATCCGTCGCCGCACAGCCAGGAGGGAGGGCGGTAGAGCCCCGAGCCGCCTCCACGCCACCAAGGAGGGAGGCAGCCAAGGCCCCTCCGGTGGCGGTGTGGTCAGCCTCGGCAGGGCCAAGTCAGGCGACGACGGCTCAGTCAGCGACGTCAACAGTGCTGCGGAGGCCAACGCTACTTTCCTGACCGCGCAAAGCACACCCTCACGAGCACGGATGGCGGCCTGGCTGACGGGTGGGGTATCAACGTGGGCTGCCTTGATGGCACCAGCAGCCCAGCTCGAGGACGAGCTGGTTTTCAAGGGGGGGGAGAGATGTCATGGCCTCAGATTATGGGATGAAGGGCCTGGCCCGCCTGTGAACAGTACCGCGTGGTACTGTAGATGCGGGATTAGTTAAAGTGCAGGTTAATTAAAGAGTCCAGGTGGTTAGGGAGTCAATCTGCAAGTACTTAATTAAAGAGTCCAGGTAGTTAGGCAGTCCAAGTAGTCAAAGTTATTTATGGAAGTTTGTTAGAGTTGTATTAGATTAGATCGGTCTTGTGCTTATATAAACAAGACCGATGCCTAGAGGGAGTTGTCGAGTAATCAGTTTAGGCTTTGCTATCTGTATCCCCTGCCTCCTTGTCGCGTCGCCGCAACGGCGCCGCCGCGACGGAGAGGTCTAGGCCCTCGACCAACTACCTCGTTTCCTTATCAATTAAGAAGTTTAGTTCCTTCTAATTCCCTCGAAATCCCTGTCGGTGACAGCCACGAAAGACGTGTTGGGGAAGGTTGAAGGCCAGTTGGCCGACGTGAAGCACCGGTCCAATTGGTTTATCTCTTAGACTCTATAAATAAAGATGTAAACCCTATGGGCAGAAGGTAAGCAATAAAGTATCAATCTTGAATCCCTACCTCAATTCTCTAGTCTACCCCCTTCTCCAAACATAGGGTGGCACGGGGTTCAGCCCCCACACCAGCTACGAGCCACATAGTGAGGGGCCTCCACCATTAGGGGCCAATGCCCTTGACACACTGCCTTTTAGCTAAACAAATTTGAATTTCAATACTTGCAACTATTGATGGACTGGAAATTGGTTTCATCAGCCTTTCCTTTTGTTTATACTTGCAAACTACCTTTTCCTCCAAAAAAGTTGGTAATCAGATATACATCAATATTCAGGCAAGTCCTTGAGGTTGTGGCTGGATGCAAAGGAATTGCTGACATAGAAGGTTTAAGTAAAACTCTGTACCACAACACGTGCAGGTAGGCTGTTTGTGCATCATCCTGAAATTTTTCACTGTGCCTACTTAATACTCATCTAATGCAGCTAAGTTCTGTAAATGTTAAAGAGATAATTTTGGTATTGACGATAGCTCCAGCTCCGTGTCTTCAATTTTTTGGATAATATGACTAAGAGTTTTTTGGTCTTTCTACCTTGCAGGCTCTTTTTCCCTCAGGACCTGGATGCTTCTGCAGATGCACAGCTTGAGAGTGGTATCGCTGTTGAGAATAGTTGATGCGACAAAGCGACTGGTTACAAAGCATATTGACTTATATATGTTTTTTTATGTTCAAATGTGATAATCTATCCATTTGTGTTGAGTTCTTGTACGTTGACAATTCCATTTTGGCAATTGGCATGCTACCACAACAGCATGTTCATGTTCTATAAATGTCAATAAAGAAGTGCATTCCTGCTTTGTCTACTTTAACTGCCATGTTGCATTACTTGAGTTATAATCTGAAAAAATAGCTTTTTAAATGGAAACAAGTTGGAGAAAAAGAGAACTAACACTATGATGATTGACAATAGCCGATAACGTGAGTATCACTCCAGGAGTCCAGGTAATGAGCGCAACATGTCAATAAATCCCATACTTTATTTTATATTATACATAAAACATCTCAACTGAATATATTTTCTGCAAGCAAAAGGTTGCACTTTATAATTACATAATTTCGGCACAATATGTTTCAATAATAACCGGAGCACTTCTACTCCTAATATTCTATTGGCTGCCTGAAATGTCACTTTAGCATGTGTCAAAATTTTCCATTGGACCAGTACAATTTATATTGGAATGGCAGAATAAGTAAATCAGTGCACCACAGCTTATAGCTGACTAGTTGTAGCCATCAATTAGGTGCTAATAACTGGCAGCTGTCTGCAAGTTGCCTTCTTCCATCTCAGCTTCAGAAGGTTCTGAAGTACTGCTGGATTCTGTCTCTGCATCAGATGGTTCTGAAACAGTTTCTTCCTGCTGTGACTGCACTGTGCTAGTAGAACCATCTGGTGGGTTCTGTTCAGCCAGACTCAGCCGGAGCGGCCTCCCTTCTAGTTCCTGCACATCATATAATCATGTTAACCACATGTTTTTGTTCACGAGCCTCATGCATGATCGTGAATCATCAAAGATCATAATTGTACAATGTACATAATGTAGGTTATCCACATGGTTATTATTTATCCATGACATAAAGCAAAAAAAGAAGTCATCAGTCTGATCATCATTTGTGCACACAATACTATGACAACCAAACCTAACCTTGTTGCTGCATTCCATAATGGAAGCTTAAGTACTCACATTTGCACACTAGTGCTCCATTTATACTATTGTATCAGATGACATTAGCTAATGTGGTACTAAGAGTTATTGTTCAAAATTTAGATAAAGCATACCACTCCATCCAATGCCTCCAATGCAGCCTGTGCATCCTCTCCAGTCCTGAAAGAGACGAAGCCGAAACCCCTGGACCGACCGGTGTCGTGCTCAAAGATGACCCGGACATCAAGCAAGTTAGACTGCCCCTCAAACGCCGCCCTCAGGGCATCGGCCCGCACACCCCACCCCAGATTCCCGGCATAGATCTTGTAGGTACCATCGTCTCGCCTGCTGCTTCCCCTTTGAGCTGCCATTGATCCTACTGTCCTACCTACTGTCCTTTCCCCTCCTCGCGGCACCTCTGGATAGTTCACCCTTGCAGTCCTCCCTCCCAACAGCTACACAAAAAACACAATGGCACAATGGCACAACATAGACAAGCTTTCATGCACTGCCCAAGAGCCCAAATTTGTGAAGTGGAGCAGAATTATTTCCATGGGTATTAAAAACTCACGGCCCCATCAAACATCTGGATGGCCTTGGTGGCCTCCTCGGCAGTGGCCATGGTGACAAAGCCAAAGCCACGGCTCCGATCGGTGACCTTGTCATAGATTATCTGCACCGGTGTGAGCCATCAGACCAAGATTCTACTCCTAAACGGTGGAAATTCAATAGAGTTGAATTTTGATTGGTTTCTTGTCATCTTGTGTGGGGCACCTGGACGTTGTCCACCTTGCCGGCCTCAGAGAAGGCCTGGGAGAGCTCTCCGGTGGTCATGGAGTAGGGGAGGTTGCCGACGTAGAGGCGGCCGAGCTCTTGGCCGGGCACCGGCCGGCTTCTTGGAGGGTAGTAACCGCGAGGCGCCTGCACCTCGGCAGCTAACTCCTCTTCGTCTTGCTCCTCCACGTACTCCTCCTCAGCAACCTCATATCCCTCCTTGTAGGCGTATTCCTCCCCTTCAGAAGAGAACTCCTCACCAGCGGCGGCGGCGGGAAGCAGAATGGAGTGGCGGCAACGGGAAGCGGAGAGGTGGAGGCCGACGCGCTGGCGCTGCAGGATATGGAGTCGGAGGCGAGTAGGAGGAAGTGGTACTCGTTTAGGGGGGCAGGCAGCCGGGCGCAGTAGCGAGCGGAACACGACGGCGGCAGCAGCAGCGGCAACAGCAACGGCGGCCATGGCGGGAGAAGCGCTGCGAGGAAGCCGAGGAATGGTGGTGGTGACCGGTTGCGGCTAATCTCTTATCCTATTTGTAATGGGCCGCGTTTAAACCCATCCTAATTACTAGGCCCATAATTGTTCGGCCAATCTAACTGGGCCCAGTGTTTTGGGCTGAATATAACTGGGCCTAGCTTTTCGGGACGAATCTAAGTAGGTCTTTTTCCTTGCACACACCTTCCCAAACTTGCGCCCCGTTCGACAATGCGTCTTCCTTAGCTATCCATTCCATCACAAAGGGTATCAGTGTTTGATCTTGTCACTAATAGGGTCCTTATTTCGAGGCATATTGTGTTTGATGAGTATTTGTTTCCATTTGCTGAACTCACCACTAACTCTACTGTTTGATCTGGATTTTTTAGAGGATTTTACTGTTCCTACACAGGCACAGAAGACAAGCATCGACCTTTCCAGCTGACTTCGCCCTTGGGCCGGCTATCTCCTTTGGGACGGCCTTTCCTGCATCATCTCCGGCCCATTCACTTGGGTGGGCCTTGCAGTCAACTGGGTCGGCCTTGGCAGGGGACGCCTCGCCCGCCATGGCCTCGCAGTCATCTAGGCCGGCCTCGGTTGGAGACGCATCTCTCGATCTCTCCTCTGCAACAAATCAGGTGTTAGTCCAGTCGACACATGAGTAGGCCCCTATCACCGGATCTCCACCCTGAGTCCGGGTGTTGCCTCCGCCTGATGCTATACCTACATGGCCCCACTCGGTGCGCCGAGGTGGTCCATCCTTGCCTCTTTAGATCGGCGTATCCGTGGTCATCAACGAGCATGCCATGATAACGACCCCATGGCGCCAATGTCGTCACCAGCAAATGGATTTTTAAGCACAAGTTTCATGCCGACGACACCCTTGATCGCTATAAGGTTCGCTGGGTTCTATGTGGTTTCTCACAACGTCTCGGCATCGATTACGATGAGACCTTCAGTCCAGTTGTGAAGCCCGCTACTATTCAAACTGTACTTAGCTTAGCGGTGTCCTACAACTGGCCCATTCATCAACTGGATGTGACAAACGCCTTTCTCCATAGCACTCTCCAGGAGACAGTATATTGTATCCAACCACCAAGTTTCGTCGACCCTTCTCGTCCTAACATGGTGTGCCACCTCAATATGTCCCTGTCTGGTTTGAAGCAGACCCCTCGAGCTTGGTACGACAGATTTGC
The DNA here is from genome assembly GCA_019279435.1 of Zizania palustris. Taxonomy (NCBI): domain Eukaryota; kingdom Viridiplantae; phylum Streptophyta; class Magnoliopsida; order Poales; family Poaceae; genus Zizania; species Zizania palustris. Next base: position 1,349,646 of record JAAALK010000084.1, on the reverse strand, counting down.
CTCCTTTCCGTTGACTCTTGGATTTATTGAAGAAAAGTCCAACAATTCTCTCTTCATTTATCAACGAGGATCAGACACAATATACTTACTGCTCTATGTTGATGTTATCATACTTACTGTCTCTACTAGCAAGCTTCTTTAGTGGATAATCTCATCACTCCAGTCTGAGTTCTCCATGAAGGACCTTGGTGCTCTTCATCACTTTCTCGGCATTAGTGTGTCTCGGCAGTCCTATGGTTTGCTTCTTAGCCAATATCAGTACTGCATTGACATCCTAGACCGCATAAGCATGTTAGACTGCAAGCCTTGCAACACTCCAGTGGATACTTTTGCTAAGCTCGCTGGTTGTGAGGGTGCTCCAGTTGTTGACCCAACCGATTTTTGCAGTCTCGCTAGCGCACTTCGGTACCTCACCTTCACCCGCCCAAATATCTCCTATGTTGTCCATCAGATATGTCTTCATATGCATGATCCACGTGAGCCACATCTCAGTGCTCTCAAACGAATCTTGCGTTATATTCGAGGTACCTTGGACTTGGGTCTTCATATTCAGCGTTCTGCTGTAGCAGACTTCCTCGTCTATTCTGACGCTGACTGGGCCGATTGCCTTGACACCCGGTGCTCCACATATGGCTATGCCGTTTTCCTCGGTGATAACTTGGTGTCATTGTCTTCTAAACACCAGCATACAATGTCCTGATCCAATGCTGAGGCCGAATACCGCGCCATCGCAAACGTCGTAGACGAGGTCACCTGGCTCCGCCAACTTCTCCATGAGCTTCATTCTCCCCCGCCTAAGGCAACCTTGGTGTATTATGACAATATCAGTGCAGTTTATTTGTCTTCAAATCCTTCGCCGATTGTTGACACGAAAAACGTGCCCTCGCCCTTAGGTCAGTTTGATGATCCAAAAGTGTGTGGATACTTAGGGATAGGCCTAAGCGTAACACAACACCGACGTCGCGTTCCGACTACCCTTAGCCATGGTAAGGGGGGTGGAGTCGCTAGGCAATCAGATCACACAAAATAATCCAATTAGCCGAAAGAAATATATTAAACAGAATAAAATCAGCAAACCGGTCGGAGTCTGTCTGCTTCGAAGTATGGTGCGAAGGGGGTCGCCGAAGTATATCTTCGGTGTCTGGTGCGAAGTGTCCCACCGAAGGGTACCTTCGGCGTTCGGACTAATATGGTCGAAGATGAACTCCGAACGGATCTGGACGTGACGGTCACCTCCGAATGGTGAGGTTCGGCGTGAAGTCTCCGATACGGCAAGATACAGAAAAATGACTCGAGCGCTGCGCACGGGCGTGACTTCGTCCAGAGCGGAGTACGAGCATGGCGAAGCCTGTCGTGATGAAGTGTGCTGGTGAAGCGTGCGGTCAAAGCAGAATCCTCGACGAAGGGTGTCCTGGCGACCTCCGAAACCGATCTCTCAGCTCCGGACACCTCCGACGAAGTAGCTCCGAACGTGGAAACCTGCAACAAAGAGGATTCGAAGTACTAATTCGGCTTCAGGACCGAATTCTGCTAAGTGTTGCACTAGTAGCGAAGGTAACAATATGTTACGCAGATTAGCGGATACTTCACAAGCGAAGTAACAAGGCGATAGCAATCTATAACGTAGATTAACGGATACTTCACAAGCGAAGTAACAAGTATTACCACTGTTCCGAAGTGGCCGGCGGAGGGCTTCCAAGCAAACCCACGAAGAGGTACAGAAAAGTAAAGGTAAATAAATGCGATCAAAGCTAGGGGCTTTGTGTTTGATTTTTGTTGGGGAGGGGCCTCTAAGCTGGCCTCGCCTCTCTATTTATAGTACTAAACTTCTGATCTAATCTGCTATAATTCGGTTTGGATAGAGATAAAGACTTAGCCAGAATTGTATCCAACTCTATCTCTACTGAAGTGGGCTTCGGCCAGGCTCGTCGAAGCTTGCTCCTCGGGTCGAAGCTTCGGCGGTGTGGGCCTTCGAAGGCTTCCTAGCCGAAGGCTGTGGGCTGGCCGGAAGCTTTCGGATCCTATAGCCCAATGGACCTTCGGCCCTATAGGGCTTCAGCCTGCCCCGGGACATGTGTATTTTCGGCCCAAATTACCAAAATTGATATTTTGACAATCTCAGCCATTGATGCCATTTTTTGCTATCAACACATGCCCCCCTGCCTTTTAGTGAACTAAGTGAACTAAAAGCACAACAAGCTAAAGACGATACCGTCCATATCGGCATGTCGACACCTTTCACGCTGTTTGCCACATGCTTGGGAAATACCTTTTTAAGTATCTACCATTCAAAGCTCTTCGAAACCGCTCCCCTTGCAGAGATTCCAACATATATGCATTGCGAGGAGCGATCTTGGCTATTTTGAAAGGACCTTCCCAACTAGGTGACCACTTACCAAACTTGGGACTCTTAGTGCCTAAGGGTAAAATCGTCTTCCAAACCAAGTCTCCTACTTGAAACGATTTTAGTTTAACCTTCTTATTGTAGGCTTTAGCTACTCTCCTCTTATCTACTTCTATGGCTTCTAAAGCCTTTAGTCTTTTATCGGTCACTTCTTCTAGGTTATCCTTCAAAAGAGTTTCATACTCGTTGACCGATAAGTTGTCTTGCTTTAACACTCTTAAGGAGCCAAGAACTACCTCTACAGGCAGAACGACTTCTTGTCCATATACCAACTCATATGGACTGACTTTGGTAGCACCGTGCTTTGCAATTCTACAAGCCCATAGCGCCTCGGAAAGCACTTCATGCCACCTTTTAGGAAATTCTTCAATTTTCTTCTTAATGAGCTTAATCACGGTTTTATTACTAGACTCAGCCCGACCATTGGCCTAAGCATAGTAAGGTGAAGAGTTTATCAACTTAATACCATAATATTTGGCGAAGTCCCTCACTTCTCCAGAAACAAATGAACTACCTTAATATGTAGTAAGAGTTTAAGGAATGCCAAATCTATGTATGATGTGCTTCAAGATAAAATCAAGTACCTCGTTGTGAGTCATGTTCTTGAGAGGCACGGCCTCAGTCCACTTAGTGAAGTAATCGGTTGCCATCAACATGAACCGATGCCCTTTTGAGGAAGGAGGGTGAATTTGGCCGATGAAGTCTAAACCCCAACCTCTAAACGACCATGGCTTGACAATAGGGTTGAGTAATGAGGCAGGAGCTAACTGAATATTGCCAAACTTCTAACATGCTTCACACCCTCTATAATACTTAAAACAATCCTCAGTCATAGTCGGCCAATAAAAACCTGCTCTTTTGAGCATCTAACTCATTTTCTAGGCCGACTGATGAGTGCCACAAAGTCCTTCATGGACTTCTCCCGTAGCCACCTGGGAATGTTCGTGGTCTAAACACTTCAATAGTACTCCATCGATGGTTCGTCGATACAATGTGTCGTCTATCAGTACAAATTTGAACGCTTGTCGCCGAACCTTCCGATCAACCCTTTGGCTAGGGTCCGGGCCGAAGCCCTCTGGAGGGTCCGGCCTCCTGGAGGCCCTCGCCGTGCGGGGAACTTTGGCTCATGGCCTCCGGCATGCCAGGCCCCACGGTGGTCAGAGCACTCCGGTCCTAGGACCTCGGCGCGCAGTAGCCTTTGGCAACCGAAGGGTGCGCTTGCCCATCGTCACAGGCTTTGGCAATGAGACCAAGCATCGGCTTCTCCTATACGGAAAATTTCCCCCTCCTGACTTGGTAACCAGATGCTTGCTGAGCCAAATCATTTGCGATTGAATTGACTTCTCTTGACATGTGAGAGATTTTGAAGTCATCAAATGCAGCAACTATGTCTAGACATTCATCCAAGTAACTATTTAGCAGGCCATTAAAGCATTGAGCACTTTTAGCTACTTGTTGCACTACTAACAAAGAATCACCATATGCGTCGACATGTCTAGCACCTACAGATTCTAGTAATTCAAGCCCTAGCAATAAAGCTTCGTATTCAACTTGGTTATTAGTAGAAGGAAATTCCAAACGGGCCGAAGTCTCAAAGTGCATACCATTAGGTGATATGAGAACCACTCCAATACCTTGGCCACTCTTGCAAGCCGAACCATCAAAATAAAGTTTCCATGACACTACCTCAACTAGAGCAACATTGTCATCCAGCTGACATCTATGTGGTGATCAACTATAAAGTTGGCTATGATTTGGCCTTTCATAGCTCTCAGGGGTTCGTAAGCCAAATCGTATTCAATTAACGCGTAATCCCATTTTACGATTCTTCCACTTAGAATCATCTTCTGTAACATGTGCTTTATAACATCGGTTTGGCAAACGACAACACATGTAGTAGGGAGAAGATAATGGCGTAATTTGGTGCACGCGTAGTAAAGTGATAAACACAAACGTTCCACAAACGCGTACCTGGTTTCGACATCCAGCAGGCAGCGACTCAAGAACGTGATGATGTACTCTTTTCTCTCTACCTCCTGGGTTAGCACAGCCCCGATCACGCTATCTTCAGTAGCGATGTATAGCCGAAACAGAATCCCGCCTTGGGTGCTCTCACCACAGGCGGTGATGACAAACACTCCTTGATTTTCTCAAAGGCACTTTGCTGGCTTGCCCCCAAGTGAACTCGGCTTCGTTCTTTAGCCGGAGTATGGGAACAAAGGCATCAATCTTGCTAGACAAGTTGGATATAAAGCGACGCAAATAGTTCATCTTGCCTAGCAACTTTTGTACATCCTTTTTGCACGTCGGCGCTGCAATGTTTCTAATCTTCTCAAGCCTCTTAGGATCAATTTCTATGCCTCTCTCGTGAATCATGAAACCTAAGAACTTTCCCACCGACACACCAAAAGCACACTTGAGTGGGTTCATTTTCAAACCATACTGTCGCATCCTATCAAAATCAACTTTCAAATCGGCTAAATGGCTTCCCATAGCGTCCGATTTGACTACAACATCATCGATGTAAACTTCTAACATAACCCCTAGCAAGTCATGAAATATTAAGTTCCTAGCACGCTGATACGTGACGCCAGCATTCTTCAAACCAAAAGTCATAACGACCCACTCGAATAAACCGACAAAACCAGTGCATCGAAAGGCAGTCTTGTAGACGTCCTCTTCGGCCATAAAGATTTGATTATAACCAGCATTGCCATCAAGAAAACTCAGTACCTTGTGTCCCGAAGCATCATTGATTAGCATGTCGACTATTAGCATTGGATACTCGTCTTTCGGAGTGTCTCTGTTCAGATCTATGAAATCAATACATACCCGTATCTTGCCGCTTCCTTTCTTCTCTACAAGCACAATGTTAGCAACCCATTCTGCGTACATACATGGCCTAATAAATTCAGCCTTGAGTAGTCGCTCTACTTCTTCTTTAACTCAGTCATAGACAGCCGAGTTAAAGCAATGAGGAGGTTGCTTATAAGGCCTAAATCCGGACTTGATAGGTAGCCGATGCTCCACGAGCTCGCGGCTTAGTCCCGGCATCTCGCTATACTCCCATGCGAAACAATCGACATACGACCGAAGTAACTTTATTACTTCGGCCTTTTCATCAGGCTATAAATGTTGGTTTACAAAAGTCGGCGTCGGGATGCTACCATTACCTATGTCAACTTCCTCCAAGGGATCGGCCGACGCAAAACCTTGTCCTAATTTCTCTACTTCGCTAAAGTCCCCAATGGCCTCGGCAATACAGTCTTTATTAGATCGATACTGCTCCACACGAGACTTTAGCCAATCCAGGTTACACTTGCAAGACATGACTACTAATACAAAAATAGTCGTGCTATCCCAGCTAGCTTTACAGACACTGGTACAAAACGTCCTCTGGATACGCTGACAAAGTCGTAGTCCAAAAGATCTCTACCTGACAGACACTCTACTTTGTTGTGAATGGCGTCAACTGATATATCGGACCAACGCCACTTGGGCAGAAGTATATGCGGGGATGACCTCTACTTCATCGTTGTCCCACTGAATTAGGCACTGGTGTAGGGTAGAAGGAATGCAGCAATTCGCATGAATCCAGTCGCGCCCAAGCAACACGCTGTAGTTACCTTGTACATCGACGACAAAAAACGATGTTGTCAACGTCTTGTTTCCCACCGTCAATTCCATGGAGATCACGCCCTTGGACTCGGATCTCTCGCCGTTGAAGCCGTTGAGCATCAAGTTAGTCTTCTTCAGATCATCCTCGTCCCTGCCAAGTTTCTTCAATAACGAGTAAGGCATTAAGTTAACAATGGCGCCACCATCGACGAGCATCCGGGAGATCAACTTTCCGTCAATGTAACCTCTAACGTAGAGAGGCTTCAGATGGCGAGCCGAATCCTCGGGCTTCTCGAAGATGGCACTGCGCGGGCCGAGGTTTCAATTGAGCGACCTCGGCCTTGTCCTATGGCAGGGCAAACTCGGAGGGCAGCGTGTCGATGTTGATGTCCATCACCTGGGGTGCAGGCCCTTCGGAGACGGGCGAGTAGTCATTGTCGAGCATGTCGTCGTCGTCGCTCGGACTAGGAGTCGGGTTGGTTATCTCAACCGGCTTTATCCTCCATACCTGTCTTGTAGCTGGCCGAGGGTGGATTTCCTCGAAGATAGCGTCGCGCTCGTCCTCGGCTTTCTTCTCGCGCATCTCCTACGCCCATAGTCGTTGTAGACGTCTTTTCTATGATTTGGACATGCCTAGAGGTGCCCAAGATGGCCGCGGCTTGGTGCCAGGTGCTACTGTCTGGTTTCTATCAACTATGGCCGAAGTGGTACTGCCCCCTTCGGCCTTGTGCACCCTGTGCTCGGAGGGACCTTCGCTGCGGAGCCCGGCAGTCAAACTGGCCTTGCTCGGCCAATCGAACCAGGCTTCGGCGTGGGCTCCGGTCGAAGTATGGGACTCACCTTCATCGGACTTCAGTGATAAAGCCTTCGGGATTGGGAGTTCTTGAGACCCTATTCTGATTGTGATAGCTTCAGACTCCCTTGCCTCGGCCTCCTCGCGTCTGTACTCTTCGGCTTTGCCCTGTACGGTCCGATTCGGAGGTACCACGGATAGTCTAAGGACAATGCCCCCCTCCACTGTGTTGTTTGTCCCCGCCATCAGTAATACTCCGAAGGAAAACAAGGCATAGTGTTAAGTTGCGGATGGTACTCCAGCCGGGATACGTATGGAGCCAATGGATTTCCTTGCCCACGGTGAGCCGAACCCGTTACCCGGGGGGTCGGTAGAATCGACGGTGTCTCGGACCATATCAGTGAGGGGTCCTGCCATGCCGGAGGCACGTTCGGCCAATGCGGGCCAAAGCCTCCTATTGGAGAGCTTGTCCAAAGCGGTGTGGGGTTCGGCCATTGGGGGCCGAAGTTACTGTACGGGGGTTTCGGCCATTGAGGCTTGAAGCCACCGTGCGGGGTGTCAGGCCACTGTGGCTCGAAGCCACCGTGCGGAGGGTTTGGCTGCTTCGGTCCGAAGCCACCCTCTGAAAGTCTTTGGCCCTTTGGCTGTCCCAGTATTTTAGCGCGGGGACCTGCTTCATTGGCCTTTCTCCGATGCTTGTTCAACAGCATGTTGTATGTTACCTTCGGCCTCTTGTGAGTTTTAGCCGAAGGGGTGTTAATGTTCTGTTTCCACACTCCTACATCGGGGTTCTTTGGTATGAGCGTGCGAGTGCATGGCTCTCCAACAATTACATCCTTCCCCTTAGCCGACCCGGCCTGTTCTGGCCGAATCAACACCATCTTCTCGCCGAGGTCGACGACATTGATGGGAAATGGATCTTTATCCAGCTTCATCTTTGGATTATGGTATATCTTCAATCGTCCTTCCTCTATGGCCGATTGGACCTGCCGTCGAAAAACATTGCAGTCGTTAGTATTATGTGAATGTGAATCATGCCACTTACAGTACGGATGCTTCTTCAACTCATCGACAGATGGAATGACTTGACCTTTAGGTAACCTGAGAAGCTGATTTTTCAAGAGAAAATCAAATATTTTATCACTTGGTTATATCGAATGAGTACTTGACCTCACTAGGCCGATTCTTTGTGGGAGATGGCCGTAATTCGGAGCAAGTGATAGGTTTACTCTTAGCGTTCCAAACCCATTCGGCCGCGTAGATGTCGGTCGAATCCTCCTCTTCTGATTCCTCCTCGTCGGAGCATTCCATGATGTGGATTTCAGCCCTAGGCTTGTTAAATGTCTTAATAAACTTTTTCTTTGGTTCGGCCTTCTTGGACCAGAGCCTGATGTAAAACTTGGCTAACTTTTAAAAAGTTCTGGTTGTCTAATCTTTCCTTAATCTCGGAACGTAACCCATTAAAAGCTAGTTCTGCCAAGTCCCTTTCTGAAATATTAAGGCTAAAACATCGGTTTCTAGTATCCCTAAAACGCTTGATGTATTAGAGGTGTTCTCGTTAGATTTCTGCTTAACCGATGTCAAGTGTGAAAGACTAAGTTCTGATCTCACCCGTGTAAAAATAATCATGGAATTTCCGCTCTAAATCATCCCACGTCTGAACGGAGTTCGGCGGGAGCACCGAAAACCAAGTGAAAGAGGTGCCGGATAGCGAGAGAGAAAATAGTCTAACTTTTAGAGCATCTATCCCGCTAACTTCTCCACATTGTGCCAAAAATTGACTAACGTGCTCTAGTGTGGTTTTGCTACCCTCGCTGTCGAACTTAGTGAATTTAGGGATTCTATAGCCGCAGGGGTAGGGTATTTTATCGAGATGGTCGGGGTAAGCTTATGGTACACCCTAACCCGTCCTTTAGGCACGAAGCCGGCACACTCTCTAAATAGTGTGTGGATCCGCTCCTCTATGTCATCTTGGCATGTTGCATGTGCACACCTCTCATGCGGGGGCGCGACACGCGGTGGGATATCGGCGTGTCGGCCATGGCTCTCTTCCCCACGTGCTATCCATATGACGTGCTCGTGTCCGGGCGCCTGCACCTGTGGTGCGGGCAACGCGGGTACCGGTGCAGGTGGTGGTGCATGGTACACAGTGCTAGTTTGGCCGTAAGTATAATGATTAGTCTCGGCCATAAGTGTTGAGGCCGGAGACATCTCGGTCATGCCAGTGCTGCCGTTAGTTCTGCCGTACACATGGTTTACCGGAGGTGCACTAGCAATAGGGACCGAAGGTATGGCCTCAGTAAAGCCAAACCTTCTAAGAGTTGCCTCTACCTAGGAGCTGACTGCCGAATCTAAACGGTTGGTTAGAGAAGCGCTAACGGCTTGATCTACTGATGCGGCTATTTTTTGCTCAATCTCTAAAGAAGATAAACGAGGTGATATAGGTGTTACCTGGACCTGAGCAAGGTCAGGGGTGACGATGTCGCGCTTGATGAAGCCTGCGCATGTCTTAACGTAGCCCCCAAGCATCACGTCTTGGAGTTCCTTCAACTTTGCCTCGATCTCTGCTCGGTCGTCTACAGGGATATCTTCAAGCGTAGGTGTCAGGATGTTGCGGTTGTCGATATCCGCACCTCCTATGGTTTCCATCGGCGGTGTAGACGTAGTAGTCATTGCAGATGTACCGGTGGCCGATGTAGACGTACCTATCATGTTGGCGTATCTTTTCCCCAGCGGAGTCGCCAAAAAGTGTGTTGACACAAAAAAGTGCCCCCACACTTGGGTCAGTTCGGCGATCCAAAAGTGTGTGGATACTTAGGGACAGGCCTATGCGTAACACAACACCAATGTCGCGTTCCGACTACCCTTAGCCGTGGTAAGGGGGGTGGAGTCGCCAGGCAATCAGATCACACAAAATAATCCAATTAGCTGAAAGAAATATATTAAACAGAATAAAATCAGCAAACCGGTCGGATCCTGTCTGCTTCGAAGTATGGTGCGAAGGGGATCGCCGAAGTATACCTTCGGCGTCTGGTGTGAAGTGTCCCGCCAAAGGGTACCTTCGTCGTTCGGACTAATCTAGTCAAAGATGAACTCCGAATGGATCTGGACGCAACGGTCACCTCCGAATGGTGAGGTTCGGTGTGAAGTCTCCGATACGGCAAGATACAGAATAATGACTCTGAGCGCTGCGCACGGGCATGACTTCGTCAAGAGCGGAGTACGAGCGTGGCGAAGCCTGTCGTGACGAAGTGTGTTGGCGAAGCGTGCGGTCGAAGCAGAATCCTCAACGAATTGTGTCCTGGCGACCTCCGAAACCTATCTCTCAGCTCCGGACACCTCCGACGAAGTAGCTTTGAATGTGGAAACCTGCAACAAAGAGGATTCAAAGTACTAATTCAGCCTGAGGACCGAATTCTGCTAAGTGTTGCACTAGTAGCGAAGGTAACAATCTGTTACGCAGATTAGCGGATACTTCACAAGCGAAGTAACAAGGCGATAGCAATATATTACATAGATTAACGTATACTTCACAAGCGAAGTAACAAGGATTACCATTGTTCCAAAGTGTCCGGCAGAGGGCTTCCAGGCAAACCCACGAAGAGGTACAGAAAAGTAAAGGTAAATAAATGCGATCAAAGCTAGGGCTTTGTGTTTGATTTTTGTTGGGGGGCCTCTAAGCTGGCCTCGCCTCTCTATTTATAGGGCTAAACTTCTGATCTAATCTGCTATAATTGGCTTGGATAGAGATAAAGACTTAGCCAGAATTGTATCCAACTCTATCTCTGCCGAAGTGGGCTTCGGCCAGGCCCGTCGAAGCTTGCTCTTTGGGTCGAAGCTTCGACGGTGTGGGCCTCCGAAGGCTTCCTAGTCGAAGGTCGTGGGCTGGCCGAAAGCTTCGGCCTGCCCCGAGACATGTGTATTTTCGGCCCAAATTACCAAAATTGATATTTTGACAATCTCAGCCATTGATGCCATTTTTGCTATCAACACCGATCTTCACCGAGTTTCGATCTAGTCTCAACGTTCGATAGCTTGACGTTGAGACTGCGGGGGGTGTTAAGCTATATCTGTTGGTTGTTGTTTGTCATGGCCTCTCCTCCTTTTCTCCCGATACTGTTGCTATAAGTCGATTGAGATTATGGTTGAGATGACATATATATATTTATTAGAAAAACTAACGAACGGTACTTAAAAAATTTAATCAGGCCGGTCCGATTATGATGAGCGGTGTGTTTTCTCTTTCTCTAGAAATAATTCAGCCGACCATTCAGCCCAATAGTGAATCGTGCAGTTTTCTGTTTTCAGAAAATAATAAACCTTTAAAAATTCAAATAAAATTGGTTATAGCTTTGATTAGATCCATCCAAATTTCTATAATTCATAAAATTATGAACTTTTTAATTTAGGATGAAATAAAAATGTTTTTCCCAAAACTTTTTGCATACTTTATTTATGAGATGTTATTATACCGTAGTTGTCGACATCGAAGATCCGCAAGAGTACGATCTCGAAGACCCTGAGTATTATCCGGATCAAGGCAAGTTTTTATTTGATCACGCTTGCTCCCATGATTGTTAATTCGGGCCGGCCTGGTTATATTTTTTAGAAGAGTTTTTAAGTATACCATACTAACGGTATACCGCATGAACAGATTCATCGCACAAAAATTCCTCGCCGAAGCAAGTCGCGGCGCCGTGAGCTCCTCCACCACCGACGACCTATGTCCTCGGGCATGCACTGCGATCTCCCTCCACCACCGATGACCTACGTCCTCGGGCAAGCGCCGCGAGCTCCCTCCACCACTAACGATGACCTGCATCTTTGGCACGCGGCGACGACCTACATCATCAGGCACGCGCCATGAGCTCCCTCCACCACAAATGATTTGTGTCATCGGGCACGTGTCGCGAGCTCCCTCCACCACCGACGACGACCTACATCTTCGGTGCATGGCAACGACCTACATCCTCGGGCATGACGCACGACTGGTACCTCGTTGGTGACCTCCTGTCCTCTTCACCGCTAGCAACCTACCTACTCGTCGCCGCCTGCAACTCCGGCGCCCTATCCCCCAGACCCCCACTTCCCCCTCCCCCCTTCATCCCCCTCTCTCCCACTAGCCTCCTTCCCTCCACTTCTCTCTTCACTGAATGAGGGATCTCCTGTTGTGCAGCAAAAAATTATAGGCACTCCTCCTCACAAGTGCAGAGAACAAACATGTGAATGCTTGTTTACAACAAATTTATATGAAATTATAGGTTTGTATTTTTACAACAACCTACAAATTCAAAAATGATAAATCCTGTCTTTTTATGCGAATCACACTTATATTGTACCTGTAATCCTAGTGTTTTATATTTTGGTCGTTACATATTTGTACCATAAAAGCAATCATATATTAATTATTTCTCCTGATCTATGGATTATATTATCTATTGTATATGAATGTTTGTTTATTGTTAATCATAGTGATGCCGCCGACAAAACATATTTTTTGCTTAAGTAACAAATCTGATACACTTTTGTATCATACGATATAAATTTGTACCATATAATACAATAATATTTAAATGACATATTACATAGATAATACAATAATATTTAAATGACATATTACATAGAACTCATGTTGTCTCGCACTTCCAAAGCAATAAAACACATGAGCAGATGGTGCTGACATATCTATCATATGGTACAAATCTACAATTTTGTAGATTTGTATTTTTTTATAAAAATGTCGATAATTTCATTTTCACAACAAACCTACAATTTCATATACGATAAATTATGTATTTCTATGTGAATCACACTTATGTAATATTGGGTTACACACTCAGTTTTGTCATGTGACCTGTAGATAGTGCATCTCTCTATATTTGTGTCACATAAATGGTATTGTTATGTTTCATCTGATATAAAATTTATCTTTTCCACCACTTTGCTACGATAAAAATGATAAGCGTGTATGATTGTATTTTGTGGGTCATATTGTTGCTAGTGATAACAAAATAGATTTTTGCTTTAGTAACAAATCTAATATACTTTTGTATCATATGATATAAATTTGTATCAGCTGGTACAAGTAGGTACCATATGTTACAATAATATTTAAAATGGCAGATTACACAGAACTCATTCTGCCTCGCCCACTTCCAAGGCGAAAGAAACACATGAAAAATGGCGCTGAGACATTTCTATAAGAACCATCACGAAAACTATCTCACACGTGTATACAACAACATAATCATGATTACAAAAATAGATTGCATAAAGTTAACAGAGTATATTTATATGTAGAAAATTATCCAATAAAGTAGCATTACAACCAATATCCACATAGCATCTATAGTACTCCGGCGACGTGGAGGCGCGAGGCATTCGTGGCCACCGGGCTCCAAAGTGTGCGCGCGCACCCGCGGCACGCCGACGAACGACACAACGCTTTGGCGAAGCGGCACTCATCTAGTTTTTATTATTTTTTAAGTATACCGTACCACGGTATACTATTGGATAGTTTTTCTATTTTCAAAAAATAGAAAAAGAATTGTGCTACTCGGGCCGGCAGAACCAGCAACCAGCAACAACATTACCAATAGGGTTCTCAATTATCAAGGATAGGTTAAGTGCAACAATTTTAGGTTTAGTCGGCATACTCGTGAGGGGCGATCATCCTAAATTTCAAGTGTATGTGTGCGTGTGTCCTAAACAAGCATTTATATAAAATTAAATTAATAATCATGGGAGCAAGCATGATCAAAGGGAAACTTGCCTTGATCCGGATAATACTCAAGGTCTTCGGGATCATACTCTTGCAGATCTTCGACGTCGACAATTATGGTATAAATAACATCTCATAAATGAAAGTATGCAAAATGTTTTAGGAAATCATTTTTATTTCATCTTAAGTTAAAGTTTACAATTTTATGAATTTATAGAAATTTAAATGGAGCTAATCATACCTATAACTAATTTTATATGAATTTTTAAAGATTTATTATTTTCTTTTCTAAAAAATAGAGAACTGCACTGTTACTATCGGGGTATTTTTAACTGTACCGTTTATTATAATAACAACAGTAGAACATGTAGTAGTCACACTCTATATATATATGTGTGTGTTTTTTCTCATGATCAATAGACATTGCGTTGAGTCCCTTCTTCTCACAATCCCGCATACGAGACTGCCTCCGTGGAGCTTCGTTTAGTGGAGGAATCCGCGGCGCCGGCAGGGCATGCGGTGGTAGTCTATGTAGCCCGGATACGTGGATACATATACAGATACACGATACCGCGATACTTCGATATGGCATTTTCCAAAAAACATGGATACGGCAATACACGTATATATATATATATATTTATATATATAAATAACAAGTTAACACACAGAAAAATAATAACATGAATTCAATATGAAAATGAACACACACAGAAGCATAATTAAGTAGCAAATATGACAATCCAACATAATTAAGTAGCAAATGTGACAATCCAACATAATTAAGTAGCAAATCTGACAATCCACATTCCAACATAATTAAGTAGCAAATCAAAACAAGTTTGGTCCAACATTCTGGTCTTCTCAAGCAACTCTATATATCTCCATAATGACTTTCTAGTGTCATCATTTGGTGAAATCACTCTATTAAAACGTAGAAATTGCCTTGCCATAGCAGCATTACTTGCAAGATGATCTGTATTACCACTTCCACTACCACTACCACTATTATACTCAGATGCATTTGAGCCATCAAATCCCGATCCACTATTACTATCCATCAATCCATGAATTCAACATTCACACAATCACACAAACAAATAAAACACATAAAATATTCACTGTATAAAACACAAATCAAAAGAGCTACAACGAAGGATTGCTCACTGAGTCACTTACTCACTAGTTCACTGCGAAGTGCGAACAGCCGAACCGTGCGAGGAAGGAAGAACCAAAGAAGCGCTGAACTGCTGAAGCGAAGCCGCGAAGGCCGAAGGCTGCAGCCTCAGCCCTCAACTCCTCAAGCGCTCCGGCGGGGGAGTCGGCGGCGGGGGAGTCGGTGGAGCGGCGGCGGGCGGTGCGAAGCTACAGGCTGCGGCCTCCAAGCGCGCGAGACCGAGCACGAAGGGCGGCGCGGCGGGCCTGCGGCGGCAAGCGGCGAGGCGACGGCTGGCGGCGACCGGTGGCGCGGTGGAGACTGGCTGGCCCCTAGTGGCGCGGCGGCGACTGGCTGGCCCCTGGCGGCGCTTGGAATCACTCGATGAGTTAGGGCACAATTATGTGGTCACGGGCGTGGGCGTCGGGTATCTCCTCTGTTTGCCGTATCCCGTGCCGGAGAGCCGAGTCGAATATGTATCAGGTTTTTTTATTTTTTTTTGGAAAATCGAAAATTGCAGGATACGCACCGGATACATATCCGGTCGTATCGGATATGTATCCGTATCCGGAGATGAATCCGATACGGGTACGCTTCACAGGTGGTAGTGGATGTGTAGAATGAGGCGGCGGAGGGGAGGAGGAGGAGGAAGAGGAAGGGGAGTGCGGGTTCTGTATGTTCATGAAGGGTGGGGAGGAGGCGTTCGTGGCGTGGGAGGAGTGCGTGGAGGCGGTGGAGACGGAGGGCTCCGACATGGTGGAACACTGCTTCCAGGCAACCGCCAACCTCAAGAAGTGCATGGACGCACACGCCAACTACTATGCCCCCATGCTCCAGGTTGAGCAAGCCGTCTCCGTCCATGCCGAAGCCGCCATCGCCGCCGACGCGATGCCCTCCCCATCTTCAATGATGATAAGAAGGTATATGTGGTTTCCCAGGAGGCCGCGTATGCTGCCGATGAAAAGAGAGAATAGGTTGATGAGAGGCTGCTTCCTCCTTGGCCACCATTGATGAGTGGAAGGAGAAGGAACTGGTAACAGACAAGGCTGCTTCCTCCTTGCCGCCATTGACGAGAGGAAGGAGAAGCCGAGAAGGAACTGGTAACTGAGAAGGCTGAGTCTTGATTAACTAACAATTGATCGGTTAGTGTGAGTTCATGATCTTACAGTGTTCGATCTGAGCTATATGATAGGTTCCTTCAACTAATTTTTGGTCCCCTTGCGGGGAAATAAAGCCATTTGATGAATAATTATTGGATGTGATACGCAATTTACTAAGGAAAATTTGATGTTTTTATGCTGTCTAGCAGCATGATGAGGCTGCCTGTTCTTGATTGTTGTATAATGTTGCATTCGTTTTCTATTGCTATTTGCAGGGTAGTTACTACTGGTGATTGAAATGTCCAATCTAAATTATGGATAAGTTTAAGCTAAGTGACGAATGGTCAGTGGAATGTTCTAATCTAAATTCTAACGGAGAATTGGATATAGGGTACCTACATTTAGCTGTGAGGTTGTAGTATTCAATCACAATTGTCTTTGGTATGCCAAATTATAGCGGTATTCTTAGCTCGTAAAATTGCAGTGTCTGTAGTTAGAATGCTTCTTTTGCAGAAACCTCAAGTGAACAAATATGGTGTGTCAAGTCCGTCAGGACCTAGGGTAGCTGGCCCTTGACTACAGGGTTCGTAGCCACGGTCCATCGTCACCGGCGAGGTTTTGCCCCTCTACCGTCGGCTTGTTGAGAGAGAGGAGATTAGGAATAATAATCTTGCTTGATTCCAAAAGGTCTGGTTACATGAGTATTTATAGCCTAGAGGCCTAACTAATCTCTCCTAGACTTAAGGCATAAGGACTCTAACTAATCTCTCCTAGACTTAAGGCATAAGGACTCTAATCTTAACTAACAATATCTCTAAGCTTATCTTATCTAATATTTAACTAATCTTATCTCTAAACTTAACCACCTGTGGAAGCTTCCTCCCGCGCGCGTGCTGTGCGTTCTGTGGTGCGGTGCATGTCACGATGATGCTTGTATGTGCGCCCCCACATGACATCTCTCCCCCTCGAGACCCAGCTCGTCCTCGAGCTGAAAGTCAGGATACTTGATGTGGAACTCATCGAGGTATTCCCAGGAAGCAGACTCCACTGGCTCGCCACGCCATCGGACCAGTACCTGTCGAACTCCACGTGCCAAGTAAGCCTGCTCGACACTCAGTGGTTCTAGAATCACTACGTCATCGTGGATAGATGGCAGTGCTGGTGGCGAGGCTAGAGGTGCACCGATGAATTTCTTGAGTATGCCAACATGGAACACATCATGAAGTCGAACACCCAGTGGTAATTCCAAGCGAACAGTGACTGCGTTGATGATCTCCACGACACGGTAAGGTCCCACAAAATAGGGCTTCAACTTCCCTATGGTTGTTCTGGGTAGGGAGGACACCGGTCGCTGCTGGAGTCGAAGAAGTGCCCAATCGCCCACTTGATAAGAGACCTCCCGATGCTACCTGTCATAATGGAGCTTCTATGACGCCTGTGCCTGCTCCAGGCGATATCGTACATCTGCCAGGAAGGCCTCGCGAGCCTCCATGTCCTGGGCAATGGCGGCCACCCGCGTCTCCCCTGTCTCATATGAGCGGATGGAAGGAGGATCTCGTCCATATACCACGCAGAACGGAATGTCTCGGAGTGATGTCTGGTACGCGGTGTTGTAGGTGTACTTAGCCCACGGCAACCAGCGCAACCACTGGCGGGGGCGGTCTCCTGTTAAATATTGGAGGTACATCATGATGACGCGGTTGGCGGCCTCCGTCAGGCCATTAGATTGTGGATGAAAGGCCGACGTCTTGTGCAGCCTTGTGCCCATGAGCCGCATTAACTCACGCCAGAAAGATGAGGTAAACACCGAGTCACGGTCGGAAACGATGGACTACGGAATGCCATGGAGGCGAACAATGTTCGTGAAGAAAGCATGTGCCACAGACTCCGTCGTGTATGAGTGCGCGAGGTGGGTGAAGTGGCAGTACTCTCTGAACCGATCGACGACGGAGAGGATGACCGTCTTCCCGTTCACCCTTGGATAGTGCCTCCATGAAGTCGAGGCCGATGTCTGCCCAGACGGCTGATAGTACTGGCAGTGGCATAAGTAGTCCTGCGGGGTGTAGGTGCTTCGATTTGTACCACTGGCAAGTAGAACACGACTACACGAAGTCTGGCACCAAACGACGCATGTTGGGAAAATGAAAGTCACGATGAAGGCAGTGAAGCGTGTGGTGGACACCCTCATGCCCATCCTCATGGACGACCTCCACGATCTCCTATAGCAGCGGTAAGGTGGGAGGAATGTAGAGGCACCCCCCGTAGGAGACCATGTCGTCAAAGACTGTCCAGGGCGCGGCGCGTGTACCGGTGTGGACCTCGTCGTGGATGGCCACCAGAGCTAGGTCCATGGCCTGTGCTTGATGAAGTTGAAGCGAGGCGACGAAATTGACATGAAGGCGCCCTCCTCAGTGTCCTGGTGGCAAAGGGCCTCAACCACGGTGTTTGTGGAGCCGGACTTGTATTCGACAGTGAAACCGAAGCCCAAAAGCTTGCCGACCCAATGGTGTTGTGGAATTGTGGCGAGGCGCTGATCGAGCAGGTACTTGAGACTATAGTGGTCCATCTTGATGGTGAAACGCCGCCCCCACAGGTACAACCTCCAATGCCGAATGGCCCAGACAAGGCTGATGAGCTCTCGCTCATAAGCAGTGAGCGAGCGATGGCGTGGCGCCACCGACCTGCTTTAGAATGCTACGGGTGACCCTCCTAGACCAGCACTGCACCCAAGACATAGGTCGACGCGTCACACTCGACAACGAATGGTTTGACAAAATTCAGTAGTGTCAGTACTGGGGCCAACGTCACTACCCCTTTGAGTGTGTTGAAAGTTGCCGCTGCTGCGTCGTTCCAGGTGAACCCCTCCTTTTTCAGGAGAGCTGCGAGAGGGGCCACGATGGTGCCATAATTGTGTACGAACTTTCTGTAGTACCCGACCAGTCCGAGGAAGCCATGCACTGCTTGCGCCGAGCGTGGTTGAGGCCAATCCTGGATCGCCTGCACCTTGGCTGGATCCATGGCCACCCCCACCGCGGATATGGTGTTTCCGAGGTATGCGACCGAGTCCATGCTGAAAGAGCACTTGGAGTGCTTGACGAAGAGACGGTGTTGGCGGAGCACCAACAGGACGACGCGGAGATGGTGTAGGTGGTCTGCCCAAGAGGTACTGTATATCAAAATATCGTCAAAGAAGACAAGCACAAACTGGCGGATGAAGGTGCACAACATGTCATTCATGAGTGATTGGAATGTGGCTGGGGCGTTGCATAGTCTGAACGGCATGACCAGGAACTCTAAGAAGGTGTCATGCGTATGGAACACGATCTTGTTGATGTCCTCTGGCTTCATGAGGACCTGATGATAGCCGGATCGGAGGTCGAGTTTGGTGAAGAAACGGGCGCCATGTAGTTCATCCAGGAGTTTGTCGACGACCAGAATGGGGAAAGCGTCCTTGATGGTGATGGCGTTGAGTGTGCGGTAGTCGACGCAGAACTGCCAAGAGCCATTTGCCTTCTTGACGAGGAGGACCGGGGAGGAGAAAGCCGAGCTACTGCTCCAAATAATCCCTTGGTCCAGCATGGATGCACATTGACGCTCTAGCTCATCCTTGTGCAAAGCAGGGTAGCGGTATGGACGAATGACCACCGATGGCGCCCCCGGCACCAAGGTGATGCTATGGTCACGACTACGCGATGGGGGCATGTCGTGTGGCTCGTTGAAGATGTCGTCGAAATCTGCCAAGAGCTCCTCGAGTAGCGAGCTGCTAGCCGTGGTCATGCTCACGGTCGGTGCATGGGGGCCCGCCAGCCCCTGCCAATAGAAAGTGCGGCCCTGGTACAGAATGATACTGCTCTGTTGCTGAAATCCCACACAATCGGCCCGAGCTCGGCGAGCCACCGGGTGCCGAGGATGACATTGTACCCCGCCAAGGGCATGACATAGAGATCAGTGGGGAACAAAGCACCTCCGACGGTCAATCGGGTGGCGCAGATGACACCGATGCACGCGATGCGTTCGCCGTTGGCTACCATAGCGGCGAGGCGTGGTCGGTGCTTTAGGGGCAATCTGGTCTGAAGGGCAACGTCTTCCGAGATGAAGTTGCGGGTGCTGCCGGTGTCCAACAGGGCGACGAGGGACGTGGACCCAAGCCCGATCTGCAGTTGCATTGTGTCAGTGAAGGCGACCTCGGCTAAGGCCTGGAGGGAGAACACGAGCGCATCGTCAGGCCCCACGTCCTCAACAGTCTCTGTGTCTGCCTCATCGTCCTCTTCCTCACACCCCACGAGGAGGAACAGGTGTTTGCAAACCCAGTTGTGTCCCCTGGTGAACTTCTCATCGCAATTGTAACAGAGCCTGAGGCGGCGACGCTCTTCTTGTTCCATCGTGGTGAGCCGGTTGACGGGGCGACCCTCAACAGAGATGGTCGCGGGGGTGGATTCTTTAGCACCCAACGGTGCGGGCAGAACTAGGCGGTCGGTCGGTGCTGGTAGCAGGGGGCATGGTGTCACCCTTGACGCGATTGGAGCGGCGAACTGCTCCCGAAGTTTGAACTGGCAGGCCAAGCTCATGGTTGCGGCCACAGACTGGGTGTTCTGGATCCGGACGTCAATGCTGAGCGGCGGTTGGAGGCCTCCGGTGAACAATTGAACCCTCTGCGCCTCCATGAGTAGGCTGGCATGGGGAAGGAGTGCTTGGAACCGATCCTGATACTCAGCGACCGTGCCCGTGCGCCGGTAATCCGCCAATTCGGCCAATGGGGCAGAACGCAGCGGCAGTCCGTAACGAAGGTGCATCAGCTCCTTGAAGTGACGCCAGGATGGGGTACCTTTATCCGTCTGAACCTGGATGTACCACATCTGCGCGCCCTCCTCCAAGTTATAGGAGGCCATCCAGACCTTCTCCTCCTCCATGATCCACTGCTGATGAAAATATGACTCACAACGATTGTTGAAGATCAGCGGATCGGTTTTGCCGTCGTAACGAGGAAAATCCATATTTTGGAACCTTGGCGATCGATCGTGGTGATGCTGCCCATCGTGGCTTCCTGTGCCGCCTGATGAATAGGTGGTCTTCTCCTTCTAGAGCTCGGCCACGGACGTCTGCAGGGCTGCCAACGTCATGGTTAGGGTCTCGATTAGATGGGCGAGGTCGGCGGTGGTTGGTTCAGACATGGCTAATTGGGGCGATGCAGCGGCCAACAGGGGTGTGTGGGGCAGGCTATTTGGTGGTGCAGCGGTGGAGGATTGCTGCGGTGGGGCTAATGAAGACGAGGAATGCCTGGAATCTGATACCAGGTTGTCAAGGGCATCGGGACCTAGGGTAGCTGGCCCTTGACTACGGAGTTCGTAGCCACGATCCATCGTCGCGGGCGAGGTTTTTCCCCTTTGCCGTCGGCTTGTTGATCCCGAGTCAAGGAGGGCCAGCAAGGGAACACCTCCTAACTGGATAGGAGCTTGCATTGTCTCGCTGGTATGAACCCCTGCGATGGCGTGCAGGGATATCTGTGGATCGTTGGATTGCTGCTCAACTGATTATGTGCCATCTTCGTCATCGTCATAAGCGATGTCGAGGAGGAAGAGTCGTTGGTAGAATCTCCCGTGCCCCTGGCTGAAGCGTTCATTGTAGTTGAAACATAAACCGAGGCGACGTCAGTCCTTAATTTCCGTCGGGGACAAACGTTTCACCAGTCAGCCCTCCACTGTGGCCGGGGCTATTGTAGAGGCTAGAGGTGAGGGTGCCGGCAGAGGTGTTCTGGACGGTGGAGTGGGTAGGAGGCCCCATTTCTATTGGCGAGGGGCCACCGGAGTCGGAGCCCACACGGTCGTGCATTGATCCCTGAGTTCCAACTTGCGGACCAGGCTCATGGCGACTGCGAGGGACTGCGGGTTTTGTATCTCGATGTCTATGCTGAGTGGGGGCTGTAGTCTGGCTGTAAACAACTGGACCCGTTGTTGTTCGGTCAAGGTGCCCGCACGTGGCATGAGTGCCTGAAACTGATCTTGGAACTCCTCCACAGTTCCTGTGCGCTTGCAAGCAGCCAGTTCGTCGAGCGGGTTGGAGCGGAGGGGTGGCCCAAAACGAAGGTTCAGGAGCTCCGAAAATTGCCGCCAAGATAGGGTACCTTTATCTGTTTGGATCTACATGTACCAAAGCTAAGCGGTCTCGAGGAGATTATAAGATGCCATCCATACCTTCTCCTCCTCGATGATATATTGTTGGACGAAGTACGATTCGTAGCGATTCAGGAACGGAAGAGGGTCTCCCTTTCCATCATATTTGGGGAAGTCCATCTTCTGGAACTGCGGGGGTCGGTCGTTGTGGTGCTCCTCGGTCTGGTGAAGGGCCGACACAGGTACCCCATGGCATGGCGGGGGCTGAAGGCGCTGAATTGCTTGGGAATTGTCGGTTGTGGTTATGGACAGGGCTTGGACAACGATGTTGAGGTCCCGGAGTTGGGCCATCAGCTCGGCCGGGGATGGTTGAGATTCATCTTGCCCCGACATGCTGGTGGCGGGTGGCATGGTGGAGTTGTGCGGCAGATTGGCGTGTGGCGTAGTGGAGGGCTGCCTGGATACTGATACCAAGTTGTCCAAGGGTCCCAAACCCTAGAGCAGGGGGACCTTGGCTGCGTAGCTCGTAGCCGGCGCGGGGAGGATCCCCTTACCGCGCTATCTTGAAAAACCGGAGGGGGGGGGTGGACTAGACAGAATTCAGTAGATTGGAGAATAGAACTCTTTAGTGCTTGCCTTCTGCAACGGCTTTACATCTATATTTATAGGAACTAGAACATAACTATCTTGAATCTTAACTAACATGAATCTTAACTAACTTGAGTCTTAGCCATTAAGGAAACTAACAAAATCAGGAAACTAACAAAATCCCTATCTTCCTTAATAATCAAGGATCGGCCGGTGCTGCCAGCCCATGCCGTGCGCCATCCCCGGCACAGGCCGGGTGCTGGTAGTGCCGGCCCCATATGACATTTCTAGTTTCTTCTTGCAATGTGATTTGTTACCCCTAATAATGTGGATTGTGATATAGTATAGTAAATCTTAATTCCGCTAACCGGATGAATGCACTCTCTTAAAGTTTTGTTGTTGCAGTTCGATACGTGCGAAGCTGCACAGTTTGATTTATTGGTATCTTAAACTAGTCATAAAACATCATTTATCCTAATATAAGGTATGTTTGTCATCATCTTGTAATTTTTTGTATGATGGCTAAATCACAATTCACCTTCTGAATGAAGAGCGGAAGAAGAGCCAACGGAATTGTGCACCCTCGAGGTATCGTGAAAACACAGATGGATGATGCTTCAGCATGTCCTGCTCTTTATTGTGTTTCACTGTTATCAGAATTTCAGTAGCATCAAATGAAAAACTTGGTTTTACCCTGCCACCTCAGTCCCCTTGTGCTGCTGTGTCATCTACTCTTTTTTTCTGATTCATCTGGTATCAAGATTTAGTGTTAAGCTAGATTACTGTCCTGGAATAACTTGGCCAGACTGCAACTTAAAATTGGTCGGACTCTTGCCAGTTTCAGGTAAGAAAACTGCAATTATATACTATATTGTTTCAAGTCTCAACTTTGAAATAATACTACTAACTACAAAAGGCTGAACTCTCTCAATACATTTTGGTCTACAAAATCTACAAGAGCATCAGTGTCTGCAAAGTCTGGTTTGTCTGTTACACAATGTAACCACTTTCTCTGAGACAATGTTCAAACTTACATCTTCATCAACCTAAGCAGCAAAATAAAATAGACATCAAAGCAAAGGACACAGAAATTCAGCCTAGATTTAAACAGTTCTGCATCAAATCAATTCAAATTCTAGCTTTTTGACAGGCGCAACTGAAGCAGTTTGCATCGGTTTGCATGGTTTGGTACAAACGAAGCCTGCATTTCTGGTTGCGCGTAGACTATACTACTGCAGCCAAGAATGAATTGCCTTCCTTGAGCAGCCAGGCGACGGCGAGAGCCATCCTCGCCTGGGCGCCTGGCCACCGGAGAGTGGCCACCGGTGCCGTCACACCTTGAGGAGGTCGACGCGGCAGCCGTGAGGCGTCGTGGTGGCCCACTTTCCCTCGCCGTTGCTGTCCATCATTGCGGCAAGAGAAGGGTAGAACGCCGGCGAGCGGAGGTGCCCCATCGCGTGGTGGAAGTCGCCGCCGCCTATGTTTTCGTGCGCTGGGTACACGCGCGACGCCTCCGACGCCGACGAGCTCTTGTTGCTCGCGTCTTGGCCGGAGCTCAGCGACGCGTCAGCGCTCCGATGACCTTCGCCGGCGGAGACGTTCTTTGTGTTGAGGAAGCGGCCGCCGCTGCCCCGCGCGCGGCGCATGGCGTGCCGGTGGCGCGACTCGTGGAGGTAGGGCTGCGGCGGCGCGGCGAGCATAAGAAGACGAGTCAGTCAGTGCGTTGCCGAATTGACAAATGGAGGGTTACGTCTCGTCGTCTTCGTCTTACCTTCCGGCTCCGGGAGACCCGGTGCTCCCGCTCCGCCTTGGCGCGGGCAAGGCGCCGCCGGATGATGCCGTTGAACTGCTTAGCATTCACGTAGATCGGCCCCACGTCGGTGGTGATCGCCGGCGGCAGAAGCATCCGCCCAGCCTTCCATTCAAAATGGGGGAACCAAATCAGCAAAAAAACCAGAGAAGCGGCTGAAAGACTGAAACTTTGTCAGATTCTTATCAAAATCGCATGGCATCATGGCATGCTGAACTGAAATGACAAACAAGAAATGTTCAGAGATAAAGAACTGAAGAATTGTGGAAGATCAAACACACCAGAGTTTGGGCTCCATATGGGGAGTACGCACCATAGCTTTGTTCAGCATTACAGTAGTTTGTGCACACCTTAAGTTAACAAAACAATAGATCAGCTCAACCAAGATCATTTCAGATTCAGTTCTGAACTGTTTCTGCATTGACTAGGAGAGGTCTCACCATGGATTGGCCAAGGGCTAGCTCGAAATGGCCTTGGTACTCCTGCAATGGTGGGTATGCGGCGATAGTCGGCACAGAAGGTTCATGAAATTTCAGCTCTTGGCCAAGATCACAGTCACCTGACACAACCAAGTATTCTGTCAGCAATGGAATCTGTAGGCTGTAGATCCGAAGAAATTAATGTTCTTTCTTTGGCAGGATTTTTATCAAAATATGTCTGCCTATGTCGGAAAAATTAGCGCACAACGAAGATTTCAACACGGGAGTAACAATTAAAAATGTTTTTGAAATCTCATCTGGAATAAAGATGAATAGTGCCTATTAAACATTCCAAGCGTTAGAGCATCTTCAATAGAACTCTTATATAAGTTCCTAAATTTAAAATTTAAGATTTTGATGGAAAATTAGACTCCAATAAGACCCCTAAACAAATCCCTATCTTAAACCATTTCCTAAATCTTTTGTTATCTATCCTAAATTTAGGATTAATTTCTCGTTTCTTATTTAAAGATAGAGATAGAGAAACTGTTGGAAATTAAATTAGTTTTTAGGGATTAACATAAATAGAATAATCCCTATATCAAATTTTAGGGAATAAAATTTAAGACATCTCTCGGAGATGCTCTTAAATCCTTTTTTGATAGTAGTGATGTCATTTGCTCTAAACTTTTTCTCATTCAGTTACCAAAAGACTTTCAGTCAGTCTCACTTTTATAAGAGGGAACAAAATGCACTGGTTCAGATCTCAACCTTAGGGCTTGTTTGGGAATTTCAAATCCCAGCCCATTCCCTGTGGATGGGCCGGGATTTTAGTTTAAAATCCCGGCCCATCCACAGGGAATGGGCCGGGATTTGAGGTTCCCAAACAAGCCCTTAATGTAGGGGGCTGATTCCACACTGTTGCACAAATTCTTTTCAAAATTTTTATGGCCACACACCATCAGCCAGTAATTAACTTCACAACTACATAGAGTTAACAAGACAAACTAAGATTAAAATAATGTACTATCTGTACCCCCAATAAAAAACTTATTTTGCCATGTTTTATAACCCATTCACCAAGGCCCACATCCCACTCTTTCTGTGTGCTGTTACCAGATTTCAAGTGAGAAGAACTCTCCTTTTTATCCTTTCAGTTTTTCTTCAGTTCTAAAGCCTGTCCACGAGGCAAGCAAGCTCATGCAATTGGACATCCTTCTAATTACTTACTCCATCTTCAAAAGAAACAAAAGATTAGGATCAGAAGTTCAGAAGAGACTTCTTAAGTGTGGCAACAACATCACCTACTACCAAAATCAGGGACCCAAATCATCATTTAAAGTTTCCTAGGACTTGGACCATGAGATCCAGGACCACGGAACCATATGCAACCTGCACTTCACTGCAGTAATTAACTGAAACGGCCACCGTCTAACATTCAGAACGGCCGTCTGGAACACCATCTCAATCAAGGACGACGGCGACAAGCGAAACCGGCCGACACCGGCGCGGATGCTCCATGAATTGGAGCACCAATGATCGTCGTCGCCACGGCACAAGACCTTATGGTCCTCCATTCACAAGATGATGAAATGGTTGGAAGTTGTTCACTCACCTGAGATAATTGGGAACTTCACCACACAACTTTCAGGATGATGGGGAGGGTGTCGCTCCGGTGGCATTGCCGGGCAGTGGTGGTGGCGGCTGTGGTCGACGGCGCGGTGTGGCTGCCGGCCGACGGCGAGGATTTGGTGGTGGTGGTCCTGCAGGATTCGGCTGTCCTCCATGATTGCGTGATTTAATTGGCAGAATGATTCTTCTCCTCCTGCTCCTTGCAGTGGCTGCGATCCAGCTCCGGCTCCGGCTCCGGCTCCGGCCCACCACGGCATTGTACCGTCATTGCCTCCACGGGTGGTGATCACCTGCAGCCCAATCCCGTGTTCTTGGAAGCTCAGAGCTGCCTGCAAAGACAGCAAGAGGCGACAACGAAAATAAATCTCTCCATGAGAGGGAAGAAAAGCTTCAGGCCTGAGTCCAAGAAAAGCAACAACACATCAAGACAACGTTTGAAGCAAAAAAATGGAGATTGGCAGAGGAATCAGAGGAACATAAGAACACAACTGAAACTAACTAAAAGCATAAGAACCTACACTTCCCATGGCTAGGCAGCTAGCTGAAAGCTGATTTGCCAAGCTAGAAACACAAATTCTTAAAGAGAAACAAATATAACCAAGGTGCAGTCATGTGGGGTATGTGCCTAGCTCTCTCTCTGTACATGGGTATATATGCAGGTAAGCGGCTGCATCCAAGGCAAGAAGAGGGGTGCAGCTGGACTGCTGGAGCAGCCAATGGGAGGAGGCTTTCGTGAGCCGAAGCCCTTTTGATAAATTTCCAATGCACGCTAATAGCAACGGTTATCAACTTATCATTCAATCGCCATCTATCCGTCCTTGGATCTTCCGTGGCGAGCCACCCTGCACAGCATTCAACATGCCGCACTGTTCATG
This sequence comes from Zizania palustris, assembly GCA_019279435.1. Classification (NCBI taxonomy): domain Eukaryota; kingdom Viridiplantae; phylum Streptophyta; class Magnoliopsida; order Poales; family Poaceae; genus Zizania; species Zizania palustris. Next base: position 1,322,420 of record JAAALK010000084.1, on the reverse strand, counting down.
ATGTACCGTGCACAACGTCTGCTCGATTGATCGATCGATCGATCTGTGAGACCACCAGAACATATGATATTTTGATGTGCTAGCATGCGGGACCCTCGATTCTCTAAGCCTGCATATATATATATATATATATATATATATATATATATATATATATATATATATATATATTGAAGTGACATGTGCATTTTATGTACCTAACTAGTGCATAATTTGAGGTCCGGTATGAAAATAGGATCAAAGAATGAAATAATTTATATAACCAAATTATATTTTACTTGTACAATTTTAATACATGTTGTTTTTGGATACTAAAGATTATATCAAATATTAATGTAGTTAGGGAGCAAAATTGCGTTAGAAGAACATGGAAAATGAATCAACTAAATAATTGTAATCACTAATTTACCTTTTCTTTTCACTCTGATTAAGTACATACTTTAGTTAATTAAGATTTAGGACTCCGAATTTTTCTAAGGGTCTATGTGCTGCCGGACCATCCTACCCCTGTCACTAGATGTCGTGTTGTTAACTGGTACTTACTGATAGGAACTAAATTTTTTTTTGGTCCCGAGTTGTTGGGAACCTCCTCCCATCAACGTAGCCCTCTGCTCTGATGTATTTTAGAAAAGTCTGACACACTACAGATTAACCTGAGTTCATAACTACAGTGTGTTTTTGTTTTTTGGATTAGCATTTTGTTGCCGGTAGCCATATCCATCGCAATCTCTCTCACACATAAACTCTCCTAGCCTAACATTATTCTAAGCACAACACTCAGAACTCCACCATCCTAGCCTGCATTGCCACTTGTCACAAGTAGTCAAGCTGTGAACTGAAACAGTAGTAACCCTTGGGAATAGAGCTCAGCAAAGCAAGGCAAACATGACCCAACCAAAAAGGGAGTTGAGAAAGGGGTAAGAAAAACCCCAAAAAGGAGAAGGCAAGCAGAGGCAGTTAACGGCAGCCGTTAACTGTCCCTAGATCTCTGAAGCCCTTTATAACAGACTTCCACAACTGCTACTAGCTTCATGGGTAAATTGCCCTTTTATAACTGTTTTCAGTGCTTCCGACCTTCAGTGTGAGTGATGTTTCTTTTGTGTCAGTGCATAGAAAAGTTCATAAAAGACGTTACTTTCTTCTATTTGTTACATATTTTAATTTTTTAAATCAATTTCGTTAACTTCGATCAATTTTATAAAAAATATCAACAATTATTATATTAAATTAGTTTCATTAAATTTACCATTAATTATGTTTTAACCGTGTAGTTATTTGATATTATAAATGTCATTATACTTTTATTTAAAATTAGTTATAATTGAAGAAGTTTGACATTGTTAAATGACTTAAAATGTGAAATCGAAAGGAGTATTTCTCATTAAAAAACAATGTGAGTTCTAACCTAGGTTTGAGGATAAAAATGTTTCTGGAATCTCTTTTTGTCAGGTCGAAGTGTATACACTCAGCTCGATTATATTAGGTGCCTATGCCTGTAAATATTGCTTCAGTTTTGGTTGTATACATTCTCTATGGTCTCCCCGAAATGTTGTAAATAATACACACACAATCGTATACTTAGCTGATTATTCAGTTGATATTCTGGCCAAAATTTAACTTTCGGTATTTAATATTTCACATAAAATTAGCGATAGATAGAAAACTAATCAGACAAAGTAAACCAATTTAGCAAATAAAAGGAAGTTGCCACAATGGCGGTGAAATCAATTTCTTCTGCGGTAGCTAGCTAGGGCTCATTCGCACTGTTCAACCTTAAATCTATATTTCATTTCACAGTTAGATGGCCCAGCAAATATTGTGACATGACTTGTAACCACAAAACTAAAGTATAGCGCATAAATTTTCTTAGGTTAATTTTTTCGTTGTCATTATAATTTTTACGGTTTGTTAATATGTTATTGGTGTGTCACTGACATATAAGGGTCGCCAAAGTTACTGACAATGACATATAGAAATTTTTTAAAAATTATAATGGTACGTGAGAAATTTTCAAATTTTCTTTGGTGGCGGTCGATTGAGAGCTATGAAACTTTCGAGTTAATTAATTCTGAGTTATTTTTAGTCTCTAGCTATTATGCCTCTGCATTCAGCAATTTTTTTGTTTGGCATCTTCTCATGTATTGATAGAATTTATGTTTCACAGTGAATTAAGCTTAGTACAAATATACTAGAAAAACCTCCTATTTTTCTTTATATTGATTAAGCGATTATAAAAAGTTCATGCATTCAGTGGCAGAGCCAAAGATCACAATTTTTTCTTCTATTGGGATGGGTCGCATACGCTAATTTTTCTAAAATTTGCTTACGCTACAGTAACACCTAATGCTAATTTAACTCTGATGGAGGGGCCAACTAACCTCGGCAAGAAAATAAGTAGTACTCCCCGTTCCAAAATATGCGCTAATATGAATATCAATAATTTGCCTCTAAAATACAACTTCAACTATCAGTGTCTTCATTATAATGTATTTGTAAAATGCAATGATATTGTAACAATATCTTCAGTCCAAATAATGTTCTAAAACCTTTTGTGTAAAAGTTTTTTTTAAAGTTTGACTCGAGACATGTCCAAATTAATTTAAACCGTAAAACCGACACATGTTTTTACCAAATTAAATGAATATAACAGCACAAAATAAATCATAACTATAGTCTCACCAGAGGCATATGATTGAACACAAGTCGATCTGGACAACGTACGTCTGTCAACAAAATTTGTTTGTGCAAATTGCATCCATTGCTAGGGATGGATTCGGATCGGATACGGATGGAAACGAATCCGGATAGCACTATTTACCACATTTTAATTCGAATACGAATACGGATTCGGATGTTCTCGAATACGAATACAAAACGAATGTTTCGAATACGAATATGTATTCGGATGTTTACTCGGTTTAACTCCAAATGTTCGTTGTTTCACAAATTTTCCAAAATTCAAAAGGGTTCAATATACCAATTTAGAATAATAATTAATAAGAAACAATGATACACAATAAATCAGACACAAACTAATTTTTTAAACAACACTAGCTAAAATTCATCATACACAACAACCAACAAGAACTACATTCTCGAAGACTTACTAAAATTCATCATATATTTCAACCAACAAGAACACAAAAATTGAGTCCATGCGCGTCAATGCAGAAAAAATAGGCGGCAATTTAGAAATAATTGGCTGGATTTTATTATTTTTAAAAATTAAACATTTTCAAAAATTTATTAACATCGTATATGATAAATTTCTCAAAACATTTTAAAAATTTTATCATGGTATCTACGTATAATATTATAACACCGTGACAAGTATAGTATTTTTTTAGACTTTATTTGATTTTTTTTATAATTAAAAAACTTTTAAGCTCCACATTACCGATGAAGTGTCGTAACATAATTTTTTAACTTTTCTTTAAATTTAGTGGATGATTACTAAAAATGGACACAAATAGTGAATGTAATTTTTTTATAAATTTTAGTGCATTATTTTAGGTACTTGCAGTTCAAATATCACATATTCCAATTTAAATACTAGAAACACAATTAATGAGTTAAAAATATAAAATGGATCTAGAAAAATACAAAAATTATATTGTATTATATATTTTGTATTTTTATTATATAAAAAATTTCAAGTTCAAACAAACATTTAACCATCAATTTACTTTAAACCATAGCTTATTACTTCTCAAAACTCTAATTCCTCTCGAGAGAATCTCAGATTTCTTAACATCTTATATTATAAAATTTTAGAAACATTTTAAAAATTTTATCATGATATCTACTCGTATAATATTATAACACTGTGATAAATCTCGTATTTTTTAGACTTTATTTGATTTTTTATAATTAAAAAACCCTTAAACTCTACGTTACCGATGAAGTGTCGTAACATATTTTTTAACATTTCTTTAAATTTAGTGGATAATAACTAAAAATGCACATAAAATAGTGAATGTGATTTTTCTATAAATTTTAGTGCATTAATTTAGGTACTTGCGGTTCAAATATCACATATTCCAATTTAAATACTAGAAACACAATTAATGACTTAAAAATAGAAATTGGATCTAGAAAATTACAAAAACTTTATATGGTATGAGATATGTTGTATTTTTATTATATAAAAAAATTCAAGTTCAAACAAATATTTAACCACCAATTTACTTTAAACCATAACCTATTTCTTCTCAAAACTCTATTTCCTCTAAAGAGAATCTCAGATTTCTTAACATTCTATATGATAAATTTCTCAAAACATTTTCAAAATTTTATCATGGTATCTACGTATAATATTATAACACTGTGATAAGTCTAGTATTTTCAGACTTTATTTGATTTTTTTATAATTAAAAAACCCTTAAGCCCCACGTTACCGATGAAGTGTCGTAACATAAATTTTTTAACATTTCTTTAAATTTAGTGGATAAGAACTAAAAATGGAAACAAAATAGTGAATGTGATTTTTATATAAATTTTAGTGCATTATTTTAGGTACTTGCAGTTCAAATTTCACATATTCCAATTTAAATACTAGAAACACAATTAATGAGTTAAAAATAGAAAATGAATCTAGAAAAATAGAAAAAAAATTATATGGTATGATATATGTTGTATTTTGATTATATAAAAAAATTCAAGTTCAAACAAATATGTAACCATCAATTTACTTTAAACCATAGCCTATTCCTTCTCAAAACTCTATTTCGTGTGAAGAGAATCTTAGATTTCTTAACATTCTATATGATAAATTTCTCGAAACATTTTAAAAATTTTATCATGGTATATACGTATAATATTATAACACCGAGACAAGTCTCGTATTTTTCAGACTTTATTTGATTTTTTATAATTAAAAAACTCTTAAGCTCCACGTTACCGATGAAGTGTCGTAACATAATTTTTTTAACATTTCTTTAAATTTAGTGGATAATAACTAAAAATGGAAACAAAATAGTGAATGTGATTTGTCTATAAATTTTAGTGCATTATTTATGTACTTGCAGTTGAAATTTCACATATTCCAATTTAAATACTAGAAACACAATTAATGAGTTAAAAATAGCAAATGGATCTAGAAAAATACAAAAAAATTATATGGTATGAAATATGTTGTATTTTGATTATATAAAAAAATTCAAGTTCAAACAAATATTTAACCACCAATTTACTTTAAACCATAACCTATTCCTTCCCAAAACTCTATTTCCTCTCAAGAGAAGCTCAGATTTCTTAACATTCTATATGATAAATTTCTCGAAACATTTTCAAAATTTTATCATGGTATCTACGTATAATATTATAACACTGTGATAAGTCTCGTATTTTTTAGACTTTATTTGATTTTTTATAATTAAAAAACCCTTAAGCTCCACGTTACAGATGAAGTGTCATAACATAAATTTTTTAAAATTTCTTTAAATTTAGTGTATAATAACTAAAAATAGACACAAAATAGTGAATGTTATTTTTCGATAAATTTTAGTGCATTATTTTAGGTACTTGCAGTTCAAATTTCACATATTCCAATTTAAATACTAGAAATACAATTAATGAGTTAAAAATAGCAAGTAGATCTATAAAAAAACAAAACAAATATATGGTATGAGATATGTTTTATTTTATTAGATAAAAAAATAAAGTTTCAAACAAATATTTAACCACCAATTTACTTTAAACCATAGCCTATTCCTTCTCAAAACTCTATTTCCTCTCAAGAGAATCTCAGATTTCTTAACATTATATATGATAAATTTCTCAAAATATTTTCAAAATTTTATCATGGTATCTACGTATAATATTATAACATTGTGATAAGTCTCGTATTTTTAGACTTTATTTGATTTTTTTTATAATTAAAAAACTCTTAAGCTCCATATTACTGATGAAGTGTCGTAACATAAATTTTTTAATATTTCTTTAAATTTCATGGATAATAACTAGAAATGGACACAAAATAGTGAATGCAATTTTTCTATAAATTTTAGTGCATTATTTTAGGTACTTGCATTTCAAATTTCACATATTTCAATTTAAATCCTAGAAACACAATTAATGAGTTAAAAATAGCAAATGTATCTAAAAAAATACAAAAAATATATGAAATGAGATATGTTGTATTTTGATTATAAAAAAATTAAAATTCAAACAAATATTTAACCATCAATTTATTTTAAACCATAACTTAATATTCACTAACTTAAGTATTCCATAATTATATAAATAATAAATAAACCATTAATATAGTGATAATATATTATCTTGAGTCTAAGTTTAATCTGTGTGAAATCCTAAAACGAATACGGATGTATCCATTTTCATATCCACATTCAGCAGAATTCGGATATCCGTTTCCATATCCACATTTGTAAAACGAATTCGGATATTTCCGAATGTCATCCATATTTAATTCGAATACGAATACGGATATCCATATTTACAGTAATTCGAATACAAATACGGATAATTCGGATATTCTGACATCCATATCTATCCTATCCGTTGCATGCTTTGCTTAGATTGATTTCCCAATGGAGTAACCTCGTAACACGGCTTAAAATTAACAAATAATATATAGTACGATCGATCGATCGATTTGTCTACACGAGATGATCCGTCAAGCTGAGACGACACCGTCTCGAAGAACGGCCTAAAATATATAGTACACTACTGCACTGTTTACACTGCTCGATCTGTACTGCAGCCATGCATTCAGAACAACCTAACGTACATATGTTCACGTGCATGTCGACCTCCTCCTCCTCCATCTCTTTTACTTTAATTTATCTTTTGTGCTGGCACTTTCCTGCTTCACTGTCTAGTCTAATTAAGCCTACCCAAAAATGCATCTTGGTCAGCTTTTAAGCCTTTAACCCCTATTGTCACTAGCTTTTTCAGCATCACAACTGGGTAGATCTGCCTTGTGACCAAATCAATTGAGTTGAGGATATCCCAGCTCATCATGTGTTGAACATGAAGAGCATTCACCGTCTAACACATGGTCTATTTACACGGAGCCGCACCAAGAAATTACAAGAATATGTGAATTATTTGTTCTTAATTGATTATCACTACCATAAAAATGACCTTTGGTGATGGATAAAAGACACACGTCACTAATATACCTCTAGTGACGGATGTGTTTACAATCATCGCTAAAGATCTACTTTTAGTGATGAGTCTCAATGATATCCATCACTAATGAGTTGCCAAATTCTAAACTGATCTTTAGTGACGGGCAACGTAAAGACCCTCACTAAAGACCTACCTGTTGACGCTAAAACCTGACGATTAAAGTACCAACACACTGACGCCGATTCGACGATCCAAAAGTATGTGGATACCTAGGGATAACCCTAAGCGTAACACGACGCCGCCGTCACGTTCTGATGACCCTTGATAGTGACAAGGGAGGATGGAGTCGCCAGACAATCAGATTACCAAAATAACCCAATTAGCCGAAGTGGAAGTAATTAGATCTAACCGGCCAAATAAAGTCGATTGGACCAAAACAGTGGCATGGTCAGACCAGCGTAGGGCTTTCGGTCGGACCGACAGGGAGGCGGCAGTCAGACCGGCCTATAAGCGGCGGTCGGACTGGCGATGTAGTGAGGGTGGTGCACGGGTCGGCCAGAGGAGAAAATAGGCTGGCCAGGGCCTAGCGGTCAGACCGGCCTTGTGCCACTAGTCGGACCGGCCTGTGCTGACAAGGCCCGGTCGGACCGACTAAGGTTGGCCGGTCATACCGACCAACGATGCAACAACCTTATCGGCTCGCCGACGATCACGCCGACAGAGATGGTTCGGTGTAAAAATCTTTGGTGATGAAGGGGAAGACGAAACACAGCAAAAAACCTAAAGATCAAGGGCAATTTGGCCTAGGGACCAAATCATCGAAAAAACCGATAAAAACAATAGAAATCCGTTATGTGGATTAAGCGGGTGATTCACGAGCAAATCAACAAGGCTTACCGTGATTACGACGCGGTGGCCGGATGGTTTACAGCGCAAACCAACAAAGATGGACGTGCTAAACTAATCTTATGGAAAGGAAGTAGATTGAAAAGTAAATGTATGATTCAAGGTAATAATAAATTGGATGATAGGATGAGCTCTCGCGACCAACCTGGCGACTCCGCGCCGGCCTCGCCGACGACGGCGCGCCTCCTTCGCAGCCCCTTGTCCTCGCCGGTGAAGACGCTGCCTACTCGCCTTACCTCCATTCTCGACCTCATCGGAGTACCAGCAACCCCCTCCCCCTCCCCACCACCCCAACCCCCCAGCGCCAAAAAATCCCCTTCGGAACCCCACCCCACCTCCGAGCCGGTCCGGAGCAGTGCAGTAGAGGATGATCCTGAGGGACCAGTTTGCTACGAAGAAGGCCCAGAGGAACCAGAAGGCTGCGTGGATGCAGATGGATCGGCGGCGGATGCCTTGGGGAGCTCAGAGTCAGGTAATCCCTTCCTCCATGACTGCTCGCAACCCCGCCTACTTGCTCGTCTTGCTTCTAAAATCCCTAGATCCCCGGCGGTGGAGCTGGGCGGCCACGGCCTCCCAGGCACCGGCAAGGTTCCCTCCGGGGGTCACATCAGTTCACTTGTGGGCCCGCATTTACGGCAAGGGCGCAATGCGCAAAGTAGGTGGGTTTGCCCACCAGCCAGGGCTGAAGGGTTAATGCTAAAGGCTACGGGTAGCTGTAGGTTCCCTACGACCCAAAGTCCACCTTCCCCCACTCCAACGGTGCAAAGAAGTCCTGAACCTAAGGTTGTAGATGGTTGGACGCCAGTCATGTGGAAGCACTGGTGGAGAAGGCAACAGTTGATTGCACCCCTACAGAAGACAGCTGAACATGCGCCTCGCCCACTGACAAAATCTAAGAACCAGAGATTTTTGGATGCTATGAGGGGAAAGTGTTTCAACTGCCTGTCATTCAGCCATAAAGTGGCTCAGTGTACTTTCAGTACACGGTGCTGGAAATGCAACAAGGCTGGCCACCGTTCTATGCAGTGCAATAGTCCCCCTTCTGCGCCCAAGGCTTCATCCTCTTTGCCCACACAACAACCACCACAACTCTCAGCAACCAGGACGCTGGAAATGGCACGCCGCCAGGAGTGATTCCATCCCGAGGGGGGCGGCAGTGCTCAGGCCTCTTGAGGACTCCTGCTTCATGTCGGCAACAGGAAAGATAGATGAACGGATGGAGAGGTTCACCAACCACTCCTTGGTGGCCTGGCAGACAAACATTCATCCTGGCGGGAGCAAGTCAAGCCTGGCGCGATTTGCTGAGGACTTCCGCGCCTTATTCGACGTCAGCCGCCGGGACATGCACTTGCAGGTGATCGATTTCTTTCTAGAAGACTTCTTGGTCACTTGTGCCAACCCTAACATCAGGGAGGCAGCACTGGATGCGGGCTCGATGGCCATCAACGGCCGCACATATGCTTTCCGCCCTTGGGATGTCAAGCTCCACGCCAGGCCAGCCACTTTACCTTTCAAGGTCCGGCTATGCATTGAGAACCTTCCGATGCATGCGTGGACTGAGCAAGCAGTCGGCCACCTCATAGGAAGGTTTTGTGCCGTGCACTACTACGAGGAATTCTCAAGGAGGGGAAATGACACTCAGACTTATAATGTTTGGGCATGGTGCCTAAGTCCAGAAGACATCCCAAAGACAATTTGGCTGATGGTTGCTGTTGGCGTAAAAGATTACGCTACCAGGTTTCTGTAGATTAGAAACTAACAAACGAAGTGTTTGCGAAGTGAACTGTTCTAAGCCTCCGAAAGGATAATAACTTAGAATAGTTCGAATGTGTGTATTGAATAACTTGTATTCGGTCCCTATTACAGGGTGAAATGGGGGGTATTTATAGGCCCAAATATTAAGGAAAAGACCTATTTACCCCTCTATTACAACCGACATAGTGGAAACTATTCGGTACCCTTGATAGGGCTAAAATGGTAAAAGACTAATCTAATAATAAAAAAGATAAGTCTTCCATCTTAGCTGGCAATAAAGATCTCAAAGAGTCTTAGTTCGAAGATATACTCCGAACCAATGCCTATCTTCATACTTCGAGCTTGACTCAGGGTATCTTCGAAGATGGATGTCTGGAAACCTTCGAATCCATTATCTGCCTTTGTGCTGTTACGGCAATAACCCTGAGGATGGGATATTTTCCCCCAACAGTAGCCCCTCGAATACGCTTCTCCGTTATCCTGTAATGTTAGGAGAGCAGTATACGGAAGAAAAAATAACCAGGCGTAGGGGTTATTAGATTTTAATTTATCTCTGAAATGTACGAAGATATAAAATTCTAAGTCAGTCTTAAGACAATTACTTTCGAGCTATCTTAGAACTGTCTCAGGAAGTTTTAAAGTCTTTTAGACTTAGAAGAAATAGCCGTTAGCTTCCTTCTTCTAACGGAAACTGTAGAACGCGTTAATTTCGGAGAAAAGTAACGGGCAGGAATGCGAAACGGCATGGACTAACGGTAAAAAATGTAAAGTCTAGGCTATAAATAGAGGGCCTAGAACTTTCCTGATTACCTTTCTGCTGTTCTCTTGCAAGCAAGCACCCTTTGAGCCCTTCGAGCCCTTTGAGCCCTAGCCTCCATCTTTCCTCCAAAGCAACCTAGTAGCTCTAATGGCGAAAACCAAGAGTTCTGGAGCCCCTTCGGCCTTGGCTCGGCAGCAGGCAGCTGCAGCAGCAGCGGCTGCGTCGTTGGCGACGACGCCTCCAACACCCGCGACGACAACCATGGCGGCAGGAGGGAGAAATCCCCAAAATGTTGATGATCAAGGTCTCTGCCCACCATCAACGAAGTACTTGGATCAATCCTTCCAACTGGGATCTTCTACCTGCAAGAGGGAATCACTAGCGGTCGCAGTAGAAGGGAAGATTAGTATCAGAGTCATGATCCGCAAGCCTGGAAAAGAACTCATCCCATCGCCAAGGCCCGGAGAAGTGGTCGTCTTCGAAGCCTTCTTCGAAGCTGGCTTAGGCCTTCCGGCAGTGGACTTCTTGGCGGAGGTACTTGATTTATTTCACATTCACTCTTCCTCAACTGTCTCCGAACGCAGTAGCTCGCTTGGCTATCTTCGAATGGGCGTTGAGAGCCGAAGGCTATGAGGGGAGAGCAGAGATCTTCGCTGCGCTACACACAGCTTCATGCCAGCCAAAAACCTTCGTAGGCCCCGGAGGTGAAAAAGTGGTAGTAGCCTTCGGAAGTATTAACTTCAGGCTTCGGGATGAATATGCCCTTCAATTTCCTGCTAAGGCCATCAATGCAAGATGGTATACCGACTGGGTCATGAGGTGGTTTTATGCCGAAGTTGGGGCAAGCAATCCTCTGGCCGGACCTCTGAAAGAAATCCAATTCCGGAAGGAAGCCCTAGTGCATCCAGACCAAGGTCAGCTCGAAGCTCGCCTCAGCCTACTTAAGAAGATCAGTCGGAGGTTGAGCATGCGAGACTTAGCCGAAGAATTCCTTGGGTTACAAATCTCTCCGCTTATGGCCAACTGGCCTATCATCTTCGAAGAGGATTCGGAAGGCGGTCTCCGAAAAATCACTTCGACTTCGAGCCCTGCAGGTAACTTCGAAGACAACATGTATTATGCATATTCATTCGAAGAAAAAACTAACTTGATTCATTTTTTAGCTTCTTCAGCCCCTATTACTTCGGAGCAAATCGTAAGGGCTTCGGAGAAGATTTTGGGCACTCCAACTCCGATCGAAAAAGAATGGAGAATCAAGTTGGTCGGGAGTTGGGAGAGATTTAACAGGGTATGGGGAATGCTGGAAATCGTTCCGCCCCCTTTGATGGATTGGGTACCTTCGGAGAAAGGACCTAAAAAGAGGAAAGCCGAAGTTGGGACTTCGAGCTCCGCCAAGACTCCGGTCAAGAAGGTGGCTCGGAAACCAAAAAATCTTGCACCTTCGAATCCTGCACCTTCGAGCTCAAGGGCTTAAGTCTCTGACTCCCAAGAGGACGAAGGGAGGTTGCTTGTGCGTCTGATAGATGAAGATGAATCTCAAAGGACTGCACAAGCCTGAAGTACCTGTGAACGTGCCGGAGTCTTGAGATAACCTTGAGCAACCAAGGACTTCGGCAGTTCAAGAGGATATATCTCAGGACGAAGTTCCTGTGAATGAAAGTGGGGTCGAAGTTACTATGGCTTCGATTCCTGAAGAGGCAACAAGGACTGCTCAGGAATATACTCCTGCAGTCGAAGATTTAACGGCTGATTCGGACGAAGATCTCGCTTTTGATCCGCCGAACAGTCCCATGATTACCCCTCGCCAAAATGTCGAAGGTAGACTTCGAATAACTCTTTCATGTTTATTTTGTGTATTTATACAATGTATAATACTTTTTATTTTTTACAGAGTCCACTCCTGTGGAAGAAGTCTGACATGAAGAAATAATTCCTGGACCTTCGACGACTTCAGAGCCAACCCAGAGAGCTACTCAAATGGGACCTAGAAGAGGCAAAAGGAATATAGAACCCCTCCCTGCTGCGAGTTCCGGATCAACTCCGTCTGATTCAACAGACGAGAGCCAATCTTCCGAGGAGGGCCAGTCTCCAGGGGCTCCGAAGACCACAAGCCAACGCTCCGGCCCTTCGCTGGACGAAGATGACCAACAGGCAATAAGTATGCTCCCCCTGCTAGCTCCTTTCTTAGGGAAACAACTGGTCTTCGGACATTGCTCGAACCTTTGGATCGAGCTAGCCGCGACATAGGGGAGACCAACTTAGTGGCCATTCTGAGCAAAGCGGACAGGTCGGAGCTTAACGCTGCTATAGAACGCGCAGCTTACCAGGTACGAAGCATCTGCGAAATAACATAAAATTCATCTACAAATAAATATTTACCCTGGTTTTTCTTTTTGCAGCAAACAGTCTTGGCCCGAGCTGCGAATATATCAAACGATGAAGAAATCGCTCGTCTTCGGGAGGAAAATAATATCCTTCAACGGAATCTTACTATCTCCGAAAGCCGAGTGGTTCAGATGGACAATATAGTGTCAACAGGAGCGTAGGGCTAGACAAGGTTTGGAGGCTGCGAATAAAGAGCTCGAAGCAGAAAGAATTGTGCTTCGAGCAGAAATTGAAAAATTGCGGGCGGAGCATGCTACTGCAGGGACCGAGCTTGTCAGACTCCAAGAAGAAGCTAGCCAGCTTTTGAACCAAAAGAATATCTTGACTACTAAAATGGCTAGACTTTCTGGGGTTCTTGGAGAAGTAACTTCGATGAAGGATGCATTGAACGAAGATAAGCTGAAGTCCGAGAAGGTAGCTGTGGAAGTTATGAATCAGCTGCTAGATGTCCTAGAGTACTTCGGTACTGTTGGGGGAAAATATCTCATCTTCGGGGTTATTGCCGAACAACATAAAGGCAGACAGCAGATTCGAAGGTTCCCAGACGATCAACTTCGAAGATACCCGGAACCAAGCTCGAAGTACGAAGATAGGCGTTGGTTCGAAGTACATCTTCGAATTAAGGCCCTTCAAGATCTTTTCTGCCAGCTAAGATGGAAGACTTATCTTCTTTCTGATTAGATTAGTCTTTTACCTATTTTAGCCCTATTAAGGGAACCGAATAGTTTCCACTATGTCGGTTGTAATAGAGGGGTAAATAGGTCTTTTCCTTAATGTTTGGGCCTATAAATACCCCCCATTTCACCCAGAAAGGGGGACCGAATACAAGTGATTCAATACACACTTTCGAACTATTATAAGTTATTATCCTTTCGGAGGCTTAGAACAGTTTGCTTCACAAACACTTCATTTGTTAGTTTCTTTTCTACAGAAACCTGTTAGCGTAATCTTTTACGCCAACAGTTGGCGCCGTCCGTGGGGAACCTAGTCCGAAAAACTTCGTTCTCTACCAACTTCTTACATCATGCCTCCTAAGCGGAGCGCACCTCGCAATCCCACTCGGAGGTCCTCTCGGATTTCCAGAGAGATACCCTTCGACACAGTTGAAGTCGGAGGGTCTTCGGCTTTCCCTCCACAAACTCCGGAAGGGGCTTCTATCCCTCGAACATACGAAGCCTCTCCGCCAACCCCTTCCATAATCCGACAGCCCGGAGTCACTTCTCCACCCTCCATCCCGATTCGAACTGATCCTACCAGTTCTCAAGACCCGGAAGGTCCTTCCGGAGGAGATGAAGATAACCTTGGGATATGGTCACTCAAATGGCCAACCTTCAAGCTGAGGTAGCAAGGTGACGACAAGAAGCTGCGAACAGGCTTCGCTCTCAAGCCACCCCAACTATCCCAGAAGTGCCCGAAGACGATGATATTGATTATCCCGAAGCCCCGGAGAACGCCTCCTACGACAATGAATCTCCATTGCATCCTGAGCTGCAGAAGGTTCGCTTTGATCGAAAGTTTAAAACTTCGAAGCTCTGCAAGTATGCCGGAGATGAAGATCCCGGAGAGTTCGCACGTTCTTATGCCCTAGCGATTGAGGCTAGCGGCGGAGTCAGAGACACTATGGCGAAGTGCTTCCCGTTAGCTCTTCAAGGAGTGGCGTTGAGATGGTTCTGGTCTTTAAAACCAGGATCAATCAATTCGTGGTCGCAGTTGAAGAGGAAGTTTATAAGTAACTTTTAGGGCACCTTCGTGCCTCCTATGTCAACAGGAAGCCTTTTCCAGGTGAAACAGCTCCCCAGAGAAACATTGAGGCAGTACTTCAAGCGCTTCGCTCATACGAAGTCGCAAATTCGGGGGCTGTCCACATCCTCAGTGGTTGATGCGGCTCGGGAAGGCGTCAGTCATCAAGGCCTTCTGGATAAACTGCATCGGAAGAGCATCTCCTCAGTTTCGCAGTTGATGTCATACTTCGAGGAGTATGCGAGGTCAGAAGAGGGTTGGCTTCGGAGGACTGCTGCTACTTCGACTGTATTGCAAGAAGTCAAAGCAGAAGTGAAGACTTCGGCACAACCGCAGGAATCAGTCTTCGAAGTGCAACATGATCGGAGAAGAGGGCAAAAGCACCTCGCTCTGAAGTCTTGAATATTGCACCCCCACAGAAGTTTGCACCAAGAGCTCCACAGTCTACGGGGAACAAGGCCAGCGGCTGGAGGCCGCCAGGGAAAACGGCTGGCAAAGGCCAGACCCTTTTTTGCTGTATTCATGGAGAAAATCGAAGCCATGCAACTGACACTTGTAAGGCTATTCTTACCCTAAGGGGAGAGTACTTGGAGAGAACTTCGGGTCGAGGCAGTACCGACCGAAGTCCAGCAGCAGCGCGCCCAGACCCGGTCCAGGCTGTGGCGCGGATAGAAAATTTGATGCTGCAAGGCACCCTCCGGTGGCCAATGTTATGCCACCTCCGAAGCAAGAGGAAGGGCAAGATAGAGGAAAAAGAGTAGTTCTCCCTATCTTCGGAGGAGGTACCCTCGGAAGCATGTCCAAGAGACAGCGAAGAGAGTACGTTCGAGAAGTAGGACATATTGGGACTTCGTCATCTGCAGCTGCAATGCCGGAGTGGTCTCACGTTCCGATATCTTTCTCTGCGGAGGATGCAGCTAGTATTAAGTTCCCGCACACAGATCCATTGGTTATCACCGCTGATATTGCAGGGACTGAAGTCCGAAGAGTGCTAATTGACGGAGGTAGTTCGGCAGATATCATTTTGTGCAAGCCTTCGATCAGTTATGCATTTCCAGGAAGCATCTCCTCCCAGCGGCTCGTCCTCTGTAAGGCTTCGCAGGACCTCCGCTTGATGCACTTGGCCAGATAGGCCTGGAAGTTACCTTCGGAGAAGGTTTATTAGCCCGAACTGAAGAAGTTATCTTGATGTGGTAGATGCCCCGTTTGCTTATAATGTCATTTTCGGACGGGGCATGTTGAATCAGTTCGGAGCTGTGGCGCATCACAACTACTTGTGCATGAAGATGCCCACACAAGCAGGAGTCCTAACAATCTTCGAAGATCAAGCCATTGCTAGGAGGGCGGAATATGGACACGGTCCCCCTCTTGATCCGAGGCAAGTAAACAGTGTGCAGGATAATGAAGAAATTTTTTCAGCCTCCTCCGAAGCTTCGAAGAAGTCTTTTCCGAGACCAAGTCCTGAAGGAGAGATTGCAACGAAGGTCATTGTTAAAGATGGTAAAAAGTACACTTTTCAATTTGGTAAAGATTTACCTCCTGAAGTTGCAACCTCCTTGGAAAAGGTAGTGGAAGAAAATTTGGATGTCTTCGCTTGGTCTGACGAAGATATCACCGGAGTCGATCGGGATATCATTGAACACAGTTTACTTGTAACCCGAAGGCCCGGCCTGTTCGACAAGGACTCCGGAAGATGTCCGCAGAGAGAGCTGCTCTAGCTAAGGACGAAGTTGAAAAACTGTTGAAGGCTGGGATTATCAGAGAAGTGGCTCACACAGAATGGTTAGCCAACCCAGTCTTCGTCAAGAAGAAGTCTTCCGGGAAGTGGCGCATGTGCATTGATTTCACATCCTTGAATAAAGCATGCCCACGTGACCCCTACCCCATGCCCCGAATTGATCAGCTAGTTGACTCCACTGCAGGTTCGGAGTTATTAAGCTTCCTTGACGCGTATTCTGGTTATCATCAAATATGGTTGAAGCGCGAAGATGAAATCAAGACAAGCTTTGTAACTCCTTCGGGAGTCTTTTGTTATGTGAGAATGCCCTTCGGCCTAAGAAATGCTGGGGCTACTTTTCAAGATTAGTTGCTAAGGCTCTAGGTCATCAATTAGGTCGCAATGTAGAGGCCTATATGGATGATATTGTAATAAAGAGTGCTTTAAAAGCACCAGCATAGCCTAGACTTAGCAGAAACATTCAATAGCCTTCGGGCATGTGGGATCCGTCTTAACCCCGAAAAATGTATATTCGGAGCTAAGGCTGGAAATTGTTAGGGTATTTAGTTTCAAGCAGGGGAATTGAAGCTAGCCCTACTCAAATAACTGCGCTGCAGAAGATGGCTCCTCCAGAGAATTTAAAGCAAGTGCAAAAGCTGACTGGACATCTGGCCGCACTTAGCAGGTTTTTATCAAGGTCTGCGGAGAAGAGCTTGCCAATATTCAAAGCTTTGAAAGGGTCCGAAGATTTTGCATGGACACCGGAGTGTCAGAAAAGCTTCGAAGATATTAAAGATTATCTCAGTAATCTTGCTACACTCACGGTACCTGCTGCGGACGAAACCCTACTCCTGTACCTTGCAGCTACAGGTTCAGCTGTCAGCGCAGTCCTTGTCAAAGAAGTAGATTTCAATGGGAAGTTGGTCCAAAATCCTGTCTATTTTGTATCCGAAGCATTGTCAGGAGCGAAGACAAGATACTCCGAACTTGAGAAATTCGTTTATGCTCTGATAATGGCTTCGAGGAAGCTAAGACATTATTTTTTGGCTCACAATGTAATTGTACCAACTTCGTATCCCTTAGGAGATATGCTCCGAAGCAAAGATTCCACTGGAAGGATTGGAAAGTGGGCAGTCGAGCTAGCACCCTTCGGCATATCTTTCTTGGCAAGGACAGCTATCAAATCCCAAGTCCTAGCAGACTTCGTAGCAGAGTGGACTCCACCTGCGAATTTGACTCCGGAGAAATCAAATGACGGAGTTTGGACTGTTTACTCCGATGGGGCTTTCCAAGCATCCGAAGCAGGAATTGGGGGCAGTGTTGATTTCATCACCGTCAGGGCAAAGAGCAATGTACTCCGCAAGACTCAACTTTAAGTCTACCAATAATATAGCGGAGTACGAAGGGATTTTATTGGGACTCCAGAAAGCACGTGCTCTAGGGGCTACAAGAATAATTATAAGACAGATTCTCAGATAGTAGCAGGGCACGTAGACAAAAGTTTTCAAGTTCGGCATCCACAGCTTGCCAAGTACTTAGAAGAAATTCGCAAGATCGAAGCACACTTCAAGGGTATTTCCATTCGGAGTATACCAAGAGCTGAAAAACGTGCAAGCGGACATTTTAGCGAAGGCTGCAGCCGGAGCTATTGGATGTGCCTGAAGAAGCTTTCTATGAGGATCTCAATATACCTTCGGTGCCACAAATTGCCTCTGCGGAGATTCTTTGCATTCCTAATGCAGATTGGAAAGATTCGATCATAGAACTCTTGCAAGGAGGAACAAATTTGCCCGAAGAGCCCCAGTTGTCATGATTAAAGCTCAGAG
The DNA here is from genome assembly GCA_019279435.1 of Zizania palustris. Lineage (NCBI taxonomy): Eukaryota > Viridiplantae > Streptophyta > Magnoliopsida > Poales > Poaceae > Zizania > Zizania palustris. Next base: position 1,304,236 of record JAAALK010000084.1, on the reverse strand, counting down.
CCAGAAACTATCAGTTAATCAACGGTATATTATACAAGGCCGGAGTATGTTCCCCTCTACTCCGATGTATATCTCAAGCCGAAGGCCAAGAAATTCTTCGAGAAATTCACGAAGGCCTTGTGGAAGCCATTTAGCCCCTAGAGCTCTGGCAGGAAAAAACACTTCGCCAGGGGCTTTATTGGCCCACAATAACAGCTGATGCGGAGAGCTTGGTCCGCACTTGTCAAGGATGCCAGTGGATGGTCGACGGAGTCATCGCCCACCAACAGCTCTTCAAGTCATTGCTCCGGTATGGCCCATGGCCAGATGGGGTATGGATCTAATTGGTCCCTTTCCGTTAGCAAAGGGAAATCTGAAGTTCGCAGTGGTAGCTATTGAATATTTTTCTAAGTGGGTAGAAGCAGAGCCCTTAACAGCTATCACTTCGAACAATGTACAGAAATTCTTCTGGAAGAACATTATTTGCCGGTTCGGAGTGCCTAGATATCTCACAGTTGATAATGGAACACAGTTCGACGCAGAACCCTTCAGGAAGTTTTGCGAAGACCTAGGCATTCAACTATGTTTGCTGCAGTGAGACATCCTCAGTCGAATGGAGCCGTAGAGCGAGCCAATGGAAATATTTTATCAGGGCTAAATCGAAGAATAGTAGGATTATCAAAGGGACTGTGGACCGAAGAGCTTCCGAAGATTCTGTGGCCATTCGGACTACGCAAACAAGGTCCACATGTTTTACTCCGTTCAGACTACTATTCGAGATGAAGCTATGACTCCAACGGAGCTCAAAGGGGGATCATTTCGCAGCACCGAACTGGACATTGAAGAAGAAAGACAAGCTTCGTTAGATTTGTCAGAAGAAACAAGACTTCGAGCTGTAGCTAATTTATCAAAGTATCATCAGCAGACGAAGACTTGGTATGACCCGAAGGTTAGCTCAACGAGTTAAGGCCGGGTCATCTTGTTCTACGAAGCATTATAGCACCAGGGAAGTTAGGCAATAAATGGGAAGGTCCATATCTAATTGTCCCGCTCAGGGCGCCCTGGTTCATTTAAATTAGCTAATTTAGAAGGTGAAGAGTTAGCACATACTTGGCATGCGGAGCACCTAAGCGATACTTCGCATAAGGGCTCCTTGTAATTCGCTTGTAATCACCTCTAAATTAATAAACGCATATGACCCCTGATAGTTGCCTTCCCCTCATAGACTTCTAGCTTCCGAGTGGACGCACTGGAACCGCGGGGTCGACCGAGAGGGAAGGTGTCATTAAGCTGGGTTGTATTTTCGGACTTCGAACCCTAAGTTCGAAGCCCCGACGTGGGGCTGACATAATCCGGAGCCCAGGCCATGGCTTGTAGGCATCCGTAAAAGAGCCCAAAACCACATTATACGGAGTCCAGCCATGGATGGTAGACTGTTAGGTTTTAAAAAGAGGCCGAAGGTGGCCAAAACTACGGAGTCCAAGATGCAGCTTGCAGACTTCCGTAAAAAGGCCGAAGGTGGCCACAAATCTGCGAAGTCCAGCCATTGGCTGTAGACTTCTGCACAAACAGCCGAAGGTGGCTAAATATACGGAGTCCAAGCCATTGGCTGGTAGACATCCGTAAAAAGAGTCCAAAGAGCCATTGCAAACCGAACCATTGGTTCGTCAGAGATTGCAAAGAAAGCCGAAGGTGGC
>JAAALK010000084.1:1199865-1301560 GCA_019279435.1 Zizania palustris | reverse complement strand
TTTTTGACATGCTTCCGAGGGTACCTCCTCCGGAGATGGGGAGGACTACTCTTTTCCCTCGGTCCTGCCCTTCCTCTTGCTTCGGAGGTGGCATAACATTGGCCACTGGAGGGTATCTTGCGGCTTCAAAATTCTCTATCCATGCCACAGCCTGGACCGGCTCTGGGCGCACTGCAGCTGGAACTCGGTCGGTAGTACCTCGACCCAAAGTTCTTTCTAAGTATTCTCCTCTTAGAGTGATTATAGCCTTGCAAGTATCAGTTGCATGGCTTCGATTCTCACCATGAATGCAGCAGAAAAGGGTCTGGCCTTTGCCAGCCGTTTTCCCTGGCGGCCTCCAGCCGCTGACCTTGTTCCCCGAAGGCTGTGGAGCTCTCTGCGTGAACTTTTGCTGGGGTGCAATGTTCAAGACTTCAGAACGAGGGTGCTTTTGCCCCCTTCTCCGATCATGTTGAACTTCGAAGACTGGTTCTTGCGGCTGTGCCGAAGTTTTTACTTCTACTTTTACTTCTTGCAAAATGGATGAAGTAGCTGCAGTTCTTCGAAGCCAACCCTCTTCTGACCTCGCATACTCCTCGAAGTATGACATAAGCTGAGAAACCGAGGATATGCTTTTCCGATGAAGCTTATCCAGGAGGCCTTGATGAGTGACGCCTTCCCGAGCTGCATCAACTACCGAAGATGCAGACAACCCCCGGATCTGCGACTTCGTATGAGCGAAGCGCTTGAAATATTGCCTCAATGTCTCTCCGGGGAGCTGCTTCACCTGGAAAAGGCTTCCTGTTGACATTGGAGGCACGAAGGTGCCTTGAAAATTGCTTACAAACTTCTTCTTCAGCTGCCCCCATGAATTAATTGATCCTGGCTTCAAAGACCAGAACCACCTTAATGCCACTCCTTGAAGAGCTAAAGGGAAGCACTTTGCCATGGTGTCTCGAACTCCTCCGCTAGCTTCAATTGCTAGGGCATAAGAACGGACAAACTCTCCGGGATCTTCATCTCCAGCATACTTATAGAGCTTTGAAGTCTTAAACTTCGGATCAAAGCGAACTTTCTGCAGCTCGGGATGCAGCGGAGATTCATTATCGAACGGAGGCATTCTCCGGGGCTTCGGGATAAAGGAGTTCGTCATCTTCGGGCACTTCTGGAACAGTTGGGATCACTTGAGAGCGAAGCCTGTTCGCGGCTTCTTGCCGCCATCTTGCTACTTCAGCTTGAAGGCTGGCCATTTGAGTGGCCATATCTCCAAGATTGTCTTCATCTCCTCCGGAAGGATCTTCTGGGTCTTGAGAACCAAGGGGATCAGTTCGAAGTGGGATTGAAGGTGGAAGAGGGACTCTGGGTGGTCGAAGTATAGAAGGAGTTGGCGGAGGAACTCCGTATGGTTGCGGGATGGACACTCCTTCCGGAGTTTGAGGAGGAGGGAATGTCGAAGGCCCTCCGACCTCAACCGTGTCAGATGGTGTCTCTCCGGAGATCCGAGAGGACCTCCGAACAGGGTTACGAGGTGCACTCCGCTTAGGAGGCATGATGTAAGAAGTTGGTAGAGAACGAAGTTTTTTGGACTAGGTTCCCCACGGACGGCGCCAACTAGTTGGCGTAAAAGATTACGCTACCAGGTTTCTGTAGATTAGAAACTAGCAAACGAAGTGTTTGCGAAGTGAACTGTTCTAAGCCTCCGAAAGGATAATAACTTAGAATAGTTCGAATGTGTGTATTGAATAACTTGTATTCGATCCCTATTACAGGGTGAAATGGGGGGTATTTATAGGCCCAAATATTAAGGAAAAGACCTATTTACCCCTCTATTACAACCAACATAGTGGAAACTATTCGGTACCCTTGATAGGGCTAAAATGGTAAAAGACTAATCTAATAATAAAAAAGATAAGTCTTCCATCTTAGCTGGCAATAAAGATCTCAAAGAGTCTTAGTTCGAAGATATACTCCGAACCAATGCCTATCTTCATACTTCGAGCTTGACTCAAGGGTATCTTCGAAGATGGATGTCTGGAAACCTTCGAATCCATTATCTGCCTTTGTGCTGTTACGGCAATAACCCTGAGGATGGGATATTTTCACCCAACAGTTGCCAACCCAGATCCAGGTACAACAGACGATCAACATCCCCTGGGTCCAAGCTGAAATATATGATGATGCTGAGGACGGGGCTAAACAAGGTCATACCTACAAAGTGCTCATTCACCTTGATACATTGCAAGATTTCTCCTTTGCTTCACAGGTAGACCAACCTCGCTCCAAGACCTTTGAGTGGCGCCTTGGTGTACCGGATGGGGAGGAGGTCAGGGCGCCCACGTTAGATGAGCGCCACTACAGTAGGCGCATGCCGCGAAGGCGGAAGGAGGACGATGAAGATGATAATGAGCATCGTGATCCCCACCATTCGAACAGACGTCGGGGGCACCATGTTTGGACTCGCATCGACTGCTCGGACGACACGGACGTCCGCATGTCAGCGACAAGGCGGAGATCGATATCCTACGACTCCGGTGAGGAGCCATGCTGAATAGCGTGGGCCTCATGGCTCCAGAAGTGATGAGTCATTGTCAACGATAGTCAAAGAGGACAGAAGAAGAATGGAGATCTGTTGTTTCATGGGCCGCGTGTGACTTAGGTACACGGGCAGCGAGCGACGGTCGGGCTGAGAGAGCTGCGAAGTCGGGCTGGCCCAATCCGGGTACATGGGCCAGAAGCAGTAGAAGAGCCACTTGGCTATTGACCAGGATTGACTCAGGTACACGGGCGGTGAGCGACTGCCGGGCTGAGAGAGCTGCGGACTCAGGTACACGGGCAGTGAAGCTTCTATTCTCTGATCGTGCGCAGCATTTTGTAGCAGTTTTTATGGCTTCGTTTCACGTGCATAGCTGATTTTCCTGAACATTTGTGCCTCGGTGCTACTATTCTTCACGGAAGTAGTACTAGTTCATACTGGTTGCAAGTAGTACTACTACACTGTAGCAACAGTACACTAGTACTCTAGCCTTGCTTTTACTGCACAGCTTTTTGATCGAGTTGACAAGACTAAAGTCCCTTTTCTGGCTGTTCTCTGGCGAAGCCCCTTCTCTGTTCGAAGCCCCTCAGCTCCGTGAGGCAGGCTTCGATCTGACATCCTTGAAGGCTTCGCTTGAACTTCGGCTTCAAGTTTGTGCTGTGTTTCTAGCTTCGCAGAACACTTTGCACTCTGTCAGCTTCACATACTTCGATAGTCTTTGCGAAGGTGTTCTCAGTCACGAGCTGTTCGAAGTCGATACTTCGTCAGGCTTCGGAGTTAGCTTCGAAGCTAATCTCACTGATAGACTTCGCTTAGTGTTTGCTGCTGTCTGTGTCGAAGGTCTTGATGCGTTTGTTCGAAGGTAGAACGTAGGCTTCGATTTGGTTTCTCTGTCGTGTGACAGGCTTCGCTACTCCTTCGAAGGTTGTCTTTCTGTGCAACGTGTTCGAAGGTTTGTTCGAAGGTTGTACCTCGAAGTACTCTGATCGAAGCAAGCTTCGTTACCTTCGTACGTTGCTTCGAAGCATACTTCGCTTTTTCCTCTTGAGATAGGCTAGATCAACTTAACCTTCGGCAAGTATCCGTCAACCTTCGTCAATCATCTTCGAAGCAGGCTTCGACCTCCGAAGCAGACCTCTACCGGCGAAGCAGGCTTCGCCGAGTTTCGAACAGGAGATAGATTTGAATAGGTAACTTCTCTTCTCACCCATAGTGCACCTAGATTGCTTTACTGAGAAATTTGTCTAGCCATGACTTGAGTATTCTGTCTATCTGTCTAGTAGCACTGCTTTTGTGTTTTTCGGTTTTATCAACAGTTGCTTCTAGGCTAGATACCTTTAGACTTAGGCTATCTGTTCATTCTTTGATGTTTAGTCTTTAGAGGTGCGTTGGGGATTGGGAGCAGGCCATTGATTCGTAAGAATTTTTAGGCGCCCATTCACCCCCCTCTGGTCGCTACTTTCGGTCCTACAAGTGGTATCAGAGCGAGGTTAGGGTTTTTTCATACCTTAACCGGTTCTAAACCCCAGTAGTGACCATGACGTCTCCTGGCAAGGTTCCGTCCTTGGAAGCCTATGGCTATAACTATTGGAAGACTCGCATGCGAGCCTATCTCATGAGCCAGGGTTCGGACATTTGGGACATTTGCGTTCACACCACGTTTGTCATATTGCCAGTCGCTGAGCATAGTACTGCTGGTATCATTGCTCAGCATCTGAGCAACAGTAAGGCTATGAACATTCTTTTCTCTAGTTTAGGTCCCACTGAGTTTGAGCGTGTGAGTCATCTCTCCACTTCGAGAGAGATCTGGGCTACCCTCAAGGCACACCATGAGGGAACAGCACAGGTCAAGGCTCGGCTCTATCAGACCAACCGGCGTGAATATGAGAATTTCACACAGAAGCCGGGTGAATCTGTTGAGGCTTTGTTTGGTTGTTTTCAGTCGATCATAAACAAGCTTCGGGACAACAAGGCTGAGGGTGCTCAGTTAGTCTCAGATCATGAGCAGGCGCTCAAGGTTCTCCATACCTTGGACCCAAAGATCTGGGAGATCAAGGTATCTTCTATCATTGAGAGTACTTCTTATGATACCTTGACCATTTATGAGTTGTTTAGCAAGCTGAAGGCTACTGAGGTTGATCTCCAGCTGAGATAAAATCTCACTGGTTCTGGATCAAAATCTCTGGCCCTTGCTACACCTTCTGTTGATCCTTCTTCTGTGAGCTGTGCTGGGTTCTCTTTGATGTCTATCACCGAGGACCAGCTTGAGTTGTTGGTGTAGGACCGAACGTAGCGACCAGAGGGGGGTGAATGGGCGCCTTAAAAATTCTTTCGAATATATGGCCTGCAGTGCAACTAGGCAGATAGACAAAGTATGTCAGGCCAAACTTCTCAATGAAATGATCTAAGTATACATGAAGTGAGATGAGAAGTTACTGTTCAGATTTGTCTCCTGTTCGGAACTCAGCGAAGCCTGCTTCGCCTGTCGAGGTCTGCTTCGGAGATGTTTGTCGAAGCCTGCTTCGGAGATGGTTGTCGAGGCCTGCTTCGGAGGTCAGCCGCGAAGTCAGCCGAAGGCTGTTGTGTGAGTGTCGAAGGTAGGATGTCTATCCTAGTTCGAGTAACAAAGCGCGAAGTACGTTAAAGTGCAGAGAATGTCAAAGTCAGAGCCTGCTTCGAAGTATGTACTTCGAAGGCAAGGCTTCGAACACAGCTTCGAACCAAGTGCTTCGAAGCTAAACCTTCGAACAGAAAACTTCGAACGCAACACACAGACGGACGACCTTCGAACAAGGAAGCAAAGCCTGTCACACAAAAGTGACCCAATGAATGATGGAAAAAGTGACTTCTAGAAGGGTAGTCCAAACCCTAGGGATTGGGGCCCTATTTATAGGCTGCCCAACACTAGGAATATTCTACCAGCCCCTTAGGGTTTTTACAGACGCAAGAATAAAGGAAAAGACTCTACTGCCCTTAGGTATTTTTACAGATACGACTGACTGACTGTGGGCCTAGAGTTACAGATGACTTATCCGGAAGCTAAGCTTTCGTAGCGACTACGGCTTCTCTTCTGGACAGTCGGATACAAGATCGACGATCATCAGTTTTGCGCCGAAACTGACAAAGCCTCCACCGACTTTGCACCAGGTACCCGGATTGGGCCGGCCCGATTCCGCAGCTCTCTCAAGCCGGCAATCACTCACCGCCCGTGTACCTGAGTCAACCCTGGTCAACAGCCCAGTGGGTCTTCTACTGCTTCTGGCCCATGCACCCGGATTGGGCCAGCCCGACTTCGCAGCCTCCTCTGCCCGACAATCGCTCGCTGCCCGTGAACCTGAGTCACACGCGTCCCATAAAACAGCAGATCTCTTCTTCTTCTGTCCTCTTTGACTATCGTTGACAATGACTCATCACTTCTGGAGCAATGAGGCCCACGCTATTCAGCATGGCTCCTCAGTTGGCAGATGATGATTTGTGTCTTTTTAACAACCGGGTGCGTCGTGTCTATGACAAGAGAATGTTCAAAAGACACGGCACAAAATCCGGGTGCTTTGAGTGTGGTGATCCAGGACACTTCATCGCCGACTGCCCCAAGCGCAATGGTCACAAGAAGGGCACCAGTGGTGGCTTCCACGACTCCGGCAAGCATGAGAGCTCATCCTTCAACAAGGGCAAGCTGAAGACCAGATTCTTCAAGAAGGCCCTGAAGGACTACCAGCGAGAGAACAAGAAGCGCGACAAGGCCTTCTTCGCCGAAATGGAGAAGAGCTACTCCAAGCGGTCCACGTCTTCTTCCTCTTCATCGAGCTCAAGCGATGAGGAGATCGCCATCAGGAAGGGGAAGGACAAGGACGATCCGGTGGGCCTCTGCTTCATGGCCTTCGGAGACAAACCGAAGAGCCGCTCACACCAGCGCCGAAGATCCCGCAAGAGCTTCTATTCAATGGCTCTTGGGGATAAGGAAGAAAAGAGCTCCTCCGACGACTCCGACGACGACGACAACGAAAAGGTATCATCCTATGAGTCCGAAATCGTTGATTTACTTGAGAGCAATCATCAGGAGTTGAAATATCGGGAAAAACTGCTTAGGGGGGCTAAGAAGAGGATATATGAGTTAGAGAGTGAGCTTGCTGTGGCCAACGGCAGAATTGAGAGTCTATCTTCTTCCCCTTGCTTGGGTGATAGCAGTGAGTGCCCAAAGTGTGAGGTGCTTTTGTGTGACTTGTCGACTCTAAAGTCCAAGTACACAAAAAGGGTTGATGAGAGGGATGGTTTGGCCACTGAGCTTGAAAGCGCTCAGCTGGAGCTGAAAGATGCTCAAGCCACTGTCGTCGCACCCTGTGTTGATTGCCCATCTCATCTAGCTGCCTTAGCTGAGCTGAAATCCAAGGGCGATGAACATTTGGGTGATTTGGAGAGGTTGAGAGCTGAGCTTGCGCAGACTAGGCTAGAGCTTGAAACATTGTCAGTTCCAACCACTGTCTGTGAGAACTGCCTGTCTCTTAGAATGGAATTGATTAAGCTGAAAGCCGAGAAGTCTGTTCAAGTAGAGAGTGAGTGTGAGACCTGCTTGTCTCAGGTGGAGGTTCTAGCTTCCTTGAGAGAGGAGCTAGCTGATTCTCAGAATGAGAACTTTTACCTCCGTTCTATCCTGAGTTGGATCAGTGCCAGAGAGCCACAACTTGGCATGATGATCCAGTAGTTCAAGAGGCAGGATGGGTTTGGAGTAGGTTACACCTACACCAAGGCTGACTTTGAGAGTGCCATTAGCCGGGCAGTGGAGTGGAGTAAAATGACTCCAGAGCAGAGGTATCCCAAGACTCACTCCACTGAGTCTTCCCAGGCTTGTCAGCCCAAGGATGGAGTGATCCATGAACCACCTAAAGCTCCACCCAAGAAACCTATCTGGGTTCCAAAGCCCAAACATCTCCACACTTCTCTTGACTCTCTTCCTGGACCCTCTCAACCCAAGAAAACTACACCTAACACCACTAAGACCAAGAATCCCAAGCCTCAACCACACCCCAAGAAGCCTACCTATCATTGTGAGTACTGTCAGAGAGACGGGCATCTTGCGGAGTTTTGCTTCAGGAGGAAGCGGGTTGAGAGAGCAGAGAGGGCTCGTGGTGATCAGGAGCAGTTCTACCAGCAGGGTGGTAGACTGCGTGTTCCTCGACGCGGGGAGAGGCTGGAGGCCTGTAACACCCCAAGAAATAAAAACAAATAAAATAAAAGAAAAACATTATTTAAATCATTTCTGGATTTATTTATTAAAGGAAAATCATAAAAGAACCCAAATAAAGCCAAACAGGGAGAAATACTCAAAATTTGGACCTGAAAATTTTATGGGATGAACAGTGATTCAACCCTTAACTCAAAATTTTAGGAATTTTTACAAATTTTTATCAACAGTGATTCAACCCTTAACCAAATAAATGAATTACTGGAATTATTTTAAATCAGAAAACAATTTAAACTCTTATTGGGCCTCAACCCCGAATCCGCCCTCAGCCCAGCCCAGCCCAACCGTAAGCCACTGACATGTGGGACCCGCCTGTCGGCGCACTTCCCCGCTCCTCTCTCCTCCACTGCGCCCCGCCTGGCCCACCCGTCAGCCTCAGCCGCGCCCCTTTCGCCCTCTGACATACGTAGCCCGCCTGTCGGCGCCATTGGTTTCGCACTTGGCCGCTGACAAGTGGGGGCCACCTGTCAGGATCTTCTTCCCCGTGGAAAGGGATCCCCTCTCTCCCGCCGGCGACCCCCACCTTCCAAATCCGCCGCCTCGTGTCCTTTTTCGCCAAATTGACCGAGGGATCGCCTTCTCCGACCGCGGGGGATCTCATTCCACCAATAGCCACGCGTTTTCGCCACACATGGAAAGGATCCGAGCCTTAGGAAAGTTCACCGGCGATGAGAAAAGGGAAACCTTCGGTTCCCTTCCAATTGGACGCCGGCGACCCCCCTATAAGAACCCCTCGCCCTCACCGCGTTCAGCCCACACCACCGTAGCCTGCTATAGCGTAAACAGAGCGCTGCCGCCCTCGTTTAGGTCTTCGGCTCTGCTTCAACTCCGGCCGTCGCTCGCCGTTGATCCAGGCCCCTCTCGCCCTAGCTATCGCCACCGTCGGATCCGTCGTCGCCCACCCGTCCCAGGCATCCACTCGGTTGGCCGTGGATACCGCCGGATCGTCGTCGCCGTCGAGCCCCGAAGAGACCTCGCCGTCTACCCTCGACGCCGACCATCGCCACTGCCCCGTCGTCGCCATCTCCGGTACCATTGTGATCCTTACACTCCCCTGGTTCCATTTTAGCCAGTAGCCTAGGCGCTAGGCCCTCACCATCGCCGGAATAGCTCACCGCAGTACCGCCGGCATTGGGGAAGAAGGGTAAAATTACCCCTTCGCCGCTTGCCGTGCCGTACGAGCTCTCGGCCGCTCGATCTGCGGTGAACGGCTGAGATTAGATCCCCGGTTGACTTAATCTGAGCCCTCGATCTGAGTCAAAGCGGTATCGCTCGCTCTCGGCCGTCGATCGCCACTTAAATCCCAGAAGTGATCTCGAGCGTCCACGCGTACCGGTTCGGTATGATTTAATCGTGGCCGTCCGTTTTCATTTAAGGGATCTCGCCTCGCGCCTGGCCGCCGGATCTGGATCCAACGGCTCTGGATCGGCCGGTCCACGCGCACAGTGACGCGGTCCACCATGGGCCTGGCTCACCGTGGACCAGAGCCCATTTTTCAGTTTAAATAAAATTCCAGAAATTGATTTAAACTTTGAAAATTCATATCTTGCTCATTTTAACTCCAAATTTCACCATTCAAATTTTGTTAAAACCAGAATATTATTATCTACACATTAATGCCATAAAAACAGTATGTTACTGTTACCCAAAATATTCTTAATAAATAAATGAATAAAAACCCCTTAGGATTAAAATTGATAATACAGAAAATAAATTAGGAAAAATCCTAAAAAGTTAAACTTCACTGTTATATGCAAAAACTCAGAATATTAAAATATTACTTCACATAAAAACACCCACAACTATGTATGTTCTTTTATTTGGTGGATTTTATCTGTTTATTGAATGTATTATTTATTTTTCCGTATCGAGAAGACTACGAGTTCATCGAGGAGCAGGAGTTCTACCCTGAGGTTCCTCCATCCCCATTTGCTGATCAAGGCAAGTCATCGACCCTTCTGTGGAAACAGTTGATCATAATTGAGCCCATGTTTTAATAAATTAGCGCTATAACCCATAGGTTAATATTGCATTAGTCCAATAATCAAGCCTTACACTTATATTTATTAGATCCCCGTCCTTGTGTGCAAACCCAAGCCATGCTTATTGAGCCTTAACTCCTTGTCACTCTACTATTAAAATATTAGCTAGTGCCCAATGTACCGGCACAACTGCTATAGGATAAAAAGAATGAGTCGTAGATAGCTGGATTCTGTATATGAATTTCCCCGTTATTCTCGTCTCTGTACTCTGTTGGAGTTGGCTAAGTTATAAGTATGGTGGGTTCCGGGTGCAAGCTCGGGCACTGGTTTGTCGCACCCGGGGCACTATAAGGACCGGTCTGCGGGATCTGTTGCAAAGCACTTCCGTACCAACCACAAGTCTAATGGGTAAGTCCTAACTGGAAGTATGGAATACTCCGGCTCGATGCACCATAGAGGAGGGGGCAAGGGGCTAGCCTGCGGGCGACTTGTACCGACGAGGCTCAAGGGGGGGTATGGTGGGGCTCCGATGCGTCGGGACACCATATGAAACCCATAAGAGGGTGCTATTGGGTCGGGGAGGACTATATGGAAGGTTTTGGCACGAGTTCCCGTGTGATGGGTCATCTCGTTACACCTCGGTGTAGGTGATGAGTGCGTGCCTTGTGGGTACAGTGGTACATCTCTGATCAGAGTAATTCAATCTTTTCGAAAAGCCGAGCCCACGGTCAAGGGCGGGTTATGTGACTACTCGCAGTTAGTTTACAATTGTTTGAATGGTCGAGTTATTCATGGCACGTAAGGACGGTTGAGCGAGGTGGGGCTGACTGTACCCCTCGAGTTAGAAGATGATGATGCACACACACCTGTTTACTTTTCCGTACTAATAAATTGCTCACATTTAAAGCTTTACAATTATGCTGCTTCCGCAAAACTAGCCACTACCTCCCTTGTTATTACCTTGCATTATATTTGCATTCGGTGGCTTGTTGAGTACATCTGTACTCACCCCATTGACTTACACCATCAAAGCCAGTCTACTACGAGGAGGATGAAGGTCTGGAGTAGCGACCCAGTCAAGGCGAGACTGGAAGGAGGCGTTCATCTAGGACCCTTATTTTATTAGTTTCTCTTCACCTTTATTCACTTTTGTATTAATGCGGTCTACGAACCGTGAATGATTGTCCGTATTGTACGTGGTCGCATGATGAACGTCTTGTTTTATTGATTTTCTATGGAATTTCAATAAAGTCCTGATTTATTAAATCGGGGCGCGACAAGATGGTATCAGAGCCGACTTGACTGTAGGAAGCCAAACAGACCTGACCTTAGGACTTATACTTACTATATTTTCTTACAAACACTGCTTAACCTCTCATCTTCCGAGATTTTCACAAAAATTTCTCTCTTTTGTAGATGCCGGTTCATACCATGAGCGGGACTCTTCGTGATGAGGACGGATTCATTCGCGAGCTGCGCATGCTCGTCAGCTTCCTCGGATTTGAGCATGAGCCAATGTACCATGGAGTCTTCCCCGACGAGGAAGAGAGCTTCTGCGAGGTCACCGTCGTCGTCCAGCCCTCCCCTCAGATAGCTCACACCTACCGCGGAGGAGGACCTACTTTCCTGGTTGCCAGCCAGCGCACCGCCCTCCAGGCACTCACAGAGCTCCGGATGATCTTCGACAGCGAGCTCTACGACACGGACTTTTGCTTCGTGCCCCTTCGCACCCCAGGGAGTCCCCACAGCGTCTTCGTCAGCACACTCTCCCAGCGACATTCTGCGATTGGTCATACCATGCGCTTGTTGGAGGCCATGGATGATCTTCATTACGAGGCCCTGCAGGACGCCAATGGACAGCGCGACACAATTAGCTTTTACCGACACTCTTCTGAGGATCTGAACCGCGAGAACGGAGATCTTCGTCACCGCATCCAGCAGGGACATCGCTTGGCTGCCGAGGCAGAGGAGTTGCGGCGTCAAAATGAGCTCCTTCGGCAGCGTGTCGCCACCAACCCACAGCTCCGCTACCAGATCGAGGAATTAAAGAAGGACATTGAGGAGATCGCACCTATTCTGCCTCGCAGGAAGAAACCCCTTCGGATCCCTACTGTGGGGCCCAAGAGGATCTCCCGCAGCGCACCACCCGCCGGACCGTCCAGCTCCTCGACCCCGACCGTCTCCCACGAGCCCGAGATTGAGCCGTCCCTCGAGCTACCGTAGACGTAGTTTTACGGTTGATTGTTCTTTTCATTTTTGCTTGCTTGTTTTACCATTCATGTCAAAACATAAGGCATGAATGAAGAAATAAATAAATGTAACCGCAAGAACGGTACCCTTCTGAAATAAATATAAAGAATTCGCTAAAATATATATGTCTACTTTGAAAACTCCAGGATGACCAACACTCAGGGTTCTGACGCTCCTCAGAACGGAGGAGAGAGTGGCAACTTGCCACAATGGGGAGCCACCGGGCAAAGGCAAGCCCCAGTCGCCAACCACCCCACACTGGCTGAGATGATGGCCACCCAGAACCAGTTGGTTGCTGCCCTTTTGAATCAGATGCAACAGCAGCAGCAGCAGATGCAGGAGCAGCAGGCTCATCTCTTCCGCCTCCACCAACAGCCCGAGCTGCCCCGACCCGCCACACCAGCTCCCGCTCCCGCATCCCAGCTCTCAGAGTTCCTCCGAGTCTGCCCACCGACCTTCTCGAGCACCACCAACCCCATGGAGGCTGGGGATTGGTTGCGAGCTATCGAGAAGAAGCTCGATCTGCTGACCTGCAATGAGCAGGAGAGGGTGGCCTTCGCCACCCACCAGCTTCATGGTCCCGCCGCAGAGTGGTGGGACAATCATCGCGAGACTCTGCCCGAGGGCCACGCCCATACTTGGGCAGAGTTCTCAGCTGCTTTCCGTGCCGCTCACATCCCCGACGGCATTATAGCTCAGAAACAACAGGAGTTCAGAGACCTGCAGCAGGGGAGCAGGTCTGTTACCGAATACCTGCACGAGTTCAACCGTCTGGCCAGGTACGCACCTGAGGAGGTCCGTACTGATTCGGCCAGACAGGCCAAGTTCCTCCGGGGACTGAAGGACGAGTTGTCCCTACAACTCATCTCTGGAGATTTCGCCAACTTCCAAAAGTTGGTGAATAAAGCCATCATGCAGGAGACCCAGCAGAATAAGGTCGACCTGAAGAAGAAGCGGATGATTGCCTTCCGGCAAAACCAGGGCATGGCCCAGAGACCCCGCTTTGCTCCACCTCCATCAGCACCGCAGTACCACCCCCGTCCAGTATATCATCCGGCACCACCAGCCGCCAATGCCGGAGCCAATCAACCTCGCCCCGCTCCCGCCGCACCAACCGCCCCAGCTGCCCCGGCCAAGAAGCCGGAAATTCTGAGAGACAGGCATGGCAAGCCTGTAGTATGTTTCAACTGCCGCTAGGAGGGGCACTACTCCCATCAGTGCCTTCATCCCAAGCATGCTCAAGGCGTCGCTTCAAACCCCGCCGTCCGCGCCAAGGTCAACCACGTCACCGCCGAAGAAGCCCAGGCCGCCCCAGAGATTGTCATGGGTAAGTTTATGGTTCATTCATCACTTGCAGTGGTATTATTTGACACCGGAGCTACCCACTCCTTCATATCAACTGCTTTTGTGGAAAATAATGCCCTGGACATAAGTGAACTACCCAGGCCAGTATTGATAGCTACCCCGGGCAAGCAAACCCTCGCCTGTTCTTTTAGTCCAAGGGTATGGGTAGAAATCCAAGGCACGATATTTTGGGCCGACCCCATTCTAATAGAATGTCAAGGTTTGGATCTCATTCTAGGGATGGATTGGCTAAATAAACATCAAGGAGTGATAGAATGTGCCCAGAGAAAAGTGACTGTGATTAATGAAGAAGGGACTATAGTCACATTCCAGATGCCAAGCATGAAGGCCGGAAGGACAAGACTACATCATATTACCTTGGAGGAGATACCCGTAGTCAGTGAATACCCGGACGTATTCCCAGAGGATCTACCAGGGATGCCACCCAAAAGGGACATCGAGTTCAGGATTGACTTGGTGCCCGGAACCACCCCTATTTACAAGCGACCATACCGGATGGCCGCCAATGAGTTAGCTGAGATGAAGCAGCAGTTGGAGGATCTCGAGAAGAAAGGCTACATCAGACCTAGCACATCGCCATGGGGTGCTCCCGTCATCTTCGTCGAGAAGAAAGAAGACAAGGCAAAGCGTATGTGTGTGGATTACCGCGCTTTGAATGAAGTAACCATAAAGAATAAATATCCGTTGCCCCGGATCGACGATCTCTTCGACCAACTAAAAGGAGCTACAGTATTCTCGAAGATCGACTTGCGTTCTGGTTATCATCAGTTAAGGATTCGAGAAGAAGATATACCCAAGACTGCCTTTACCACCCGTTATGGATTGTATGAGTGCACAGTTATGTCTTTTGGATTGACCAACGCCCCTGCATTCTTCATGAATATGATGAATAAGGTGTTCATGGAGTATTTGGACAAATTCATCGTAGTCTTCATAGACGACATACTCATTTATTCCAAGGACCAGAAAGAGCACGAGGCTCACCTCCGGTTAACCTTAGGAAAGCTAAGGGAACACCAGTTATATGCCAAGTACAGCAAGTGTAAGTTTTGGACGGCAGAAGTAAAGTTCCTTGGACACATCATCTCTGCGCAAGGAATCGCAGTAGACCCTGCCACCATAGAAGCAGTTACGGATTGGCTGCCACCCACGAACGTATCGGAGATACGAAGTTTTCTGGGTTTGGCCGGATATTATCGGAGGTTCATTGAGAATTTTTCTAAGATAGCCAAGCCAATGACCAAGTTGTTGCAGAAAGGAGAGAAGTTTGAATGGACTTCTGAATGCGAGGAAAGTTTCCGCACGCTCAAGACCCGTCTGGTGTCAGCACCCATACTAACCCTACCCGATATCCGTAAAGACTTCCATGTCTACTGTGACGCGTCTCGTCAAGGCTTGGGATGTGTTCTCATGCAAGACAGAAAAGTTATCTCTTATGCCTCCCGTCAGTTGAGACCTCATGAGTTGAACTACCCGACCCATGATTTGGAATTAGCCGCTGTAGTGCACGCCCTTAAGATTTGGCGGCACTATTTGGTTGGAAATCGCTGTGAGATCTTTACAGATCACAAGAGTTTGAAGTACATCTTCACACAGCCCGACCTCAATCTGAGGCAAAGACGATGGTTGGAACTCATAAAGGACTATGACTTAGGTATTCACTACCACCCCGGAAAAGCAAATGTGGTAGCTGATGCATTAAGTCGCAAGGGATATTGCACCGCTGTGATGATCTAGGATCATGCACCCTTGTTATGTAGGGAGATGGAAAAGTTGAATCTTGGATTGACCACCAGAGCATATCTAGCCACCTTGGAGACCTAGCCAATTCTATTTGAGCAGATCCGTGAAGCTCAGTCAGAAGACCCGGATATAGCTGCCATTAGGAAGAACATGAGACAAGGAAAAGCCCCAGGATTTTCAGAGGACGAGAACGACACCATATGGTTTGGAACCCGGATATGTGTACCAGATAAGCCAGAGATAAAGGCCCTTATCCTGAGAGAAGCCCATGAGACATTGTACTCCATTCATCCCGGCAGTACCAAGATGTACCAAGACCTGAAGGAACGTTATTGGTGGGTCAGCATGAAAAGAGAGATCGCACAGTTCGTCGCCGAATGTGACACCTGCAGAAGAGTAAAAGCTGAACATCAGAGACCTGCGGGATTGTTATAGCCACTTAAGGTACCTGAATGGAAGTGGGAAGAGATTGGTATGGATTTCATCACCGGACTACCAAAGACCCAACTAGGGTATGATTCTATTTGGGTGATCATCGATCGGCTTACGAAAGTAGCCCATTTCATAGCCGTCAAGACGACTTTTAGTGGTCCTAAGCTTGCAGAGCTATATATGGCCCGGATCGTATGTCTTCATGGAGTGCCCAAGAAGATAGTGTCCGACAGAGGAAGTCAGTTTACCTCTCGTTTCTGGAAGAACCTTCAAGAGGAGATGGGCACGAGATTGAATTTCAGTACCGCCTACCACCCTCAGACAGATGGACAAACAGAGAGGGTAAATCAGATATTGGAGGATATGCTTCGAGCATGTGTCTTGAATTTTGGAGCCGCTTGGGACAAGAGCTTGCCGTACGCTGAGTTTTCATACAACAACAGCTATCAAGCCAGCCTTCAGATGTCTCCTTTTGAAGCCTTATATGGACGAAAGTGTAGAACGCCTCTACTTTGGGACCAAACTGGTGAATCCCAAGTATTCAGAATAGACATTCTTCGTGAAGCAGAAGAGAAGGTACGGATCATCAAAGACCGACTCAAGACAGCCCAATCACGACAGAAGAGCTACGCAGACAATCGTCGCCAAGACCTAGCCTTTGAAGAAGGAGATCATGTCTACCTTCGAGTTACGCCTCTCCATGGTACTCAACGGTTTTAACATGAGAGGAAAGTTGGCCCCTCGATATGTAGGACCATTTCCCATTATTCGACGCCAAGGCGAAGTTGCATATCAGTTGGAATTACCACCCTCATTAGCTGGAGTACATGACGTATTTCACGTATCTCAACTCAAGAAGTGTCTCCGCGTCCCCACAGAACAAGTGGATCTTCAGCAGTTGGATGTTCAAGAGGATCTGACCTATGTGGAAAAGCCTGTCAAGATATTGGAAGTCAAAGAAAGGACCACCAGGAGTCGGATCATCCGTTTCTGCAAAGTGCAGTGGAGCAATCATCCGGTAGAGGAAGCTACATGGGAAAAAGAAGATGAACTCAAGGCACAGCATCCTGAGCTATTCGAGGATTGATCCGAATCTCGAGGACGAGATTCTCTGTAAGGGGGATAGGATTGTAACACCCCAAGAAATAAAACAAATAAAATAAAAGAAAAACATTATTTAAATCATTTCTGGATTTATTTATTAAAGGAAAATCATAAAGAACCCAAATAAAGCCAAACAGGGAGAAATACTCAAAATTTGGACCTGAAAATTTTATGGGATGAACTAGAGGCCAAAATATAATTTTTGGAATCCGCCCTCAGCCCAGCCCAGCCCAACCGTAAGCCACTGACATGTGGGACCCGCCTGTCGGCGCACTTCCCCACTCCTCTCTCCTCCACCGCGCCCCGCCTGGCCCACCCGTCAGCCTCAGCCGCGCCCCTTTCGCCCTCTGACATACGTAGCCCGCCTGTCGGCGCCATTGGTTTCGCACTTGGCAGCTGACAAGTGGGGGCCACCTGTCAGGATCTTCTTCCCCGATGGAAAGGGATCCCCTCTCTCCCGCCGGCGACCCCCACCTTCCAAATCCGCCGCCTCGTGTCCTTTTTCGCCAAATTGACCGAGGGATCGCCTTCTCCGACCGCGGGGGATCTCATTCCACTAATAGCCACGCGTTTTCGCCACACATGGAAAGGATCCGAGCCTTAGGAAAGTTCACCGGCGATGAGAAAAGGGAAACCTTCGGTTCCCTTCCAATTGGACGCCGGCGACCCCCCTATAAGAACCCCTCGCCCTCACCGCGTTCAGCCCACACCACCGTAGCCTGCTATAGCGTAAACAGAGCACTGTCGCCCTCGTTTAGGTCTTCGGCTCTGCTTCAACTCCGGCCGTCGCTCGCCGTTGATCCAGGCCCCTCTCGCCCTAGCTATCGCCACCGTCGGATCCGTCGTCGCCCACCCGTCCCCGGCATCCACTCGGTTGGCCGTGGATACCGCCGGATCATCGTCGCCGTCGAGCCCCGAAGAGACCTCGCCGTCTACCCTCGACGCCGACCATCGCCACTGCCCCGTCGTCGCCATCTCCGGTACCATTGTGATCCTTACACTCCCCTGGTTCCATTTTAGCCAGTAGCCTAGGCGCTAGGCCCTCACCATCGCCGGAATAGCTCACCGCAGTACCGCCGGCGTTGGGGAAGAAGGGTAAAATTACCCCTTCGCCGCTTGCCGTGCCGTACGAGCTCTCGGCCGCTCGATCTGCGGTGAACGGCTGAGATTAGATCCCCGGTTGACTTAATCTGAGCCCTCGATCTGAGTCAAAGCGGTATCGCTCGCTCTCGGCCGTCGATCGCCACTTAAATCCCAGAAGTGATCTCGAGCGTCCACGCGTACCGGTTCGGTATGATTTAATCGTGGCCGTCCGTTTTCATTTAAGGGATCCCGCCTCGCGCCTGGCCGCCAGATCTGGATCCAACGGCTCTGGATCGGCCGGTCCACGCGCACAGTGACACGGTCCACCGTGGGCCTGGCTCACCGTGGACCAGATCCCATTTTTCAGTTTAAATAAAATTCCAGAAATTGATTTAAACTTTGAAAATTCATATCTTGCTCATTTTAACTCCAAATTTCACCATTCAAATTTTGTTAAAACCAGAATATTATTCTCTACACATTAATGCCATAAAAACAGTATGTTACTGTTACCCAAAATATTCTTAATAAATAAATGAATAAAAACCCCTTAGGATTAAAATTGATAATACAGAAAATAAATTAGGAAAAATCCTAAAAAGTTAAACTTCACTGTTATATGCAAAAACTCAGAATATTAAAATATTACTTCACATAAAAACACCCACAACTATGTATGTTCTTTTATTTGGTGGATTTTATCTGTTTATTGAATGTATTATTTATTTTTCCGTATCGAGAAGACTACGAGTTCATCGAGGAGCAGGAGTTCTACCCCGAGGTTCCTCCATCCCCATTTGCTGATCAAGGCAAGTCATCGACCCTTCTGTGGAAACAGTTGATCATAATTGAGCCCATGTTTTAATAAATTATCGCTATAACCCATAGGTTAATATTGCATTAGTCCAATAATCAAGCCTTACACTTATATTTATTAGATCCCCGTCCTTGTGTGCAAACCCAAGCCATGCTTATTGAGCCTTAACTCCTTGTCACTCTACTATTAAAATATTAGCTAGTGCCCAATGTACCGGCACAACTGCTATAGGATAAAAAGAATGAGTCGTAGATAGCTGGATTCTGTATATGAATTTCCCCGTTATTCTCGTCTCTGTACTCTGTTGGAGTTGGCTAAGTTATAAGTATGGTGGGTTCCGGGTGCAAGCTCGGGCACTGGTTTGTCGCACCCGGGGCACTATAAGGACCGGTCTGCGGGATCTGTTGCAAAGCACTTCCGTACCAACCACAAGTCTAATGGGTAAGTCCTAACTGGAAGTATGGAATACTCCGGCTCGATGCACCATAGAGGAGGGGGCAAGGGGCTAGCCTACGGGCGACTTGTACCGACGAGGCTCAAGGGGGGGGGGGGTATGGTGGGGCTCCGATGCGTCGGGACACCATATGAAACCCATAAGAGGTTGCTATTGGGTCGGGGAGGACTATATGGAAGGTTTTGGCACGAGTTCCCGTGTGATGGGTCATCTCGTTACACTTCGGTGTAGGTGATGAGTGCGTGCCTTGTGGGTACAGTGGTACATCTCTGATCAGAGTAATTCAATCTTTTCGAAAAGCCGAGCCCACGGTCAAGGGCGGGTTATGTGACTACTCGCAGTTAGTTTACAATTGTTTGAATGGTCGAGTTATTCATGGCACGTAAGGACTGTTGAGCGAGGTGGGGCTGACTGTACCCCTCGAGTTAGAAGATGATGATGCACACACACACCTGTTTACTTTTCCGTACTAATAAATTGCTCACATTTAAAGCTTTACAATTATGCTGCTTCCGCAAAACTAGCCACTACCTCCCTTGTTATTACCTTGCATTATATTTGCATTCGGTGGCTTGTTGAGTACATCTGTACTCACCCCGTTGACTTACACCATCAGAGCCAGTCTACTACGAGGAGGATGAAGGTCTGGAGTAGCGACCCAGTCAAGGCGAGACTGGAAGGAGGCGTTCATCTAGGACCCTTATTTTATTAGTTTCTCTTCACCTTTATTCACTTTTGTATTAATGCGGTCTACGAACCGTAAATGATTGTCCGTATTGTACGTGGTCGCATGATGAACGTCTTGTTTTATTGATTTTCTATGGAATTTCAATAAAGTCCTGATTTATTAAATCGGGGCGCGACAAGGCCAGGCCGCGTCGTGTAGGTGGTGGTAGAGGAGACAACTTTGTTGCCCGTGCTCCAGTTGGTGGTAGTCATTCCGGTAGAGCTCCAGGCTATTTTGGCTACGGTCCTGGACCTCGTAGCCGAGGCTTTAGGCAGAACCAAGGACCGCGCTTTGAGCCGCGTTTTGGTCCAAACTCTTTTGATGGTTTTCGCTTTCCATCTTTTGAGCAGATGGCTCGACACTAGTTTAGCTCTTTTGCTAAACCTGGTGTCGGACCATTTGCTCCCACTTACAGCCACTGATTGTGCAGGATCGGGGACTGGAGGACGTTTGGATCATGGACTCAGGATGCTCTCGCCACATGACGGGACATCGCAGATGGTTCTCCAGTCTCACTCCCCCGAGCTCCAAAGAGTACATCACGTTCGGGAACAGTGGTCAAGGGAAGGTAAGTGGCATAGGCTCTATTCGCATTTCAGATCATTTCTCTTTGAAGAATGTTGCTTTGGTTAAAAATTTGAACTTCAATTTGATTTTTGTTTCGCAACTTCTTGAGGATGGTTTGGAAGTGCGTTTTAAGAAGGGCAACTCTTCTGTGTTTGATTCTAGAGGATCTTTGATTTGCCAGATCTTACCATTTGGTAAAGTTTTTCGAATTGACTTCTCTAGTTCTTTTGGCCCTTCTCGCTGTTTAATTGCTGGATCCTCCTCTGAGCTCTGGAAGTGGCATAGGAGGTTAGGTCATTTGAGTTTTGATCTGCTAGTCAGGTTGAGCTCTATGGACCTCATCCGAGGATTGCCCAAGCTTAAGATGGAGAAGGATCTAGTTTGTCATCCCTGTCGTCATGGGAAAATGGTTGCCGCTTCTCACTCACCTGTGACTCAGGTGATGACTTCGTACCCGGGTGAGCTTTTACACTTGGACACTGTGGGTCCAGCTAGGGTACGTTCAGTCGGTGGGAAGTGGTACGCTCTTGTGATTGTTGACGACTTCTCTCGATTCTCGTGGGTTTTCTTTTTGGAATCTAAGGATGAAACTTTTCAATTTGTTCATGACCTGATTTTGAAGCTGAAGAATTAGAACAATGGTCGGATGCGAGCAATTCACTCCGACAACGGCTCTGAGTTCAAGAACTCTCAGTTCGTCAGCTTCTGTAGTGATCAGGGACTAGACCATCGGTTTTCTTCTCCTTATACTCCCCCACAGAACGGCATTGTGGAACGAAAGAACCGCACGCTAGTCGAGATGGCCAGGATGATGCTCGATGAGCACATGACTCCTAGGCGTTTTTGGGCTGAAGCCATGAACACGGTGATGGGGGAGTGGTCCCGATCTTCCGATAGGTAAGGGATAAACTTGGGTTGGTGGAGAATCTCGACGTTGGCGATCCAAGGCTCCGGTCCGGCGGATCAAAACCTTGCAATCGTTACACCACTGTCTCCGTTGGTTATCAACCACGCAGAACGCGATTGACCTCGCCACGAAGGCTAATTCCTGCAAGCGAACCCAAGAACACAAGCAAGAACAGGAAGGATACAAATCGAATGCCAAATCACAGACAAACGAAGATAAGTTGAGGTTTCACAAACGCCAATGCGGCAGCCAATCGGTCCGGCGCAAGAGGCGGGATCTAAACACAACAGTGTAGATGCAACAAAGCAAAACCTAACCCTATAGGTGGCTGGCGTGAGAATATATAGGGCGGCGGCCAGGGGAAGGGGAACAAACTTGGGCTGTGGGCTAGAAGACGTACAGACTCAGATTATGGCCAACATGGCCCAGTTCTGTCACGCAGTACTGTTTTAAATACACAGGACGACTCGAGACTCCAAATGAGGTGAAACCAACGGCAAACGATCCGTCTTCTCCTCAGCTTTCCAAAAAGTCAAGAACGCGCCAATCGGACTTCGTATGAGGAAGTTATGCCCATTTTGGTGAAAGGTGGTCGATGTAGTCCGAAACAGCGAAATCTTGACTTCAAACATCCGTGCGGCTCCGTCTTCAACTCCAATTCTTCTATTCCATTTCCCATGTTCCTAAGCAACAAAATATAACTAGTATTCAGTAGCATCTCATCCAAACAAATATTAACATAGTTGCTAAGGAAAGAATTAACCTCATGGTTCAAGCGACGGACACGGGCGCGTGTGATTCGTCCTAGTAACTGACTTGTAGGTGGAGGCTCCATGTGTGTATCATATGAAGTGATGTCCTCATCACACGGCTTGCTATCTGGCCAACCGCATCTTTCTTAGAGCTTACCTTGGTAAGACATCATATGAACTGCGGTTTGGCAGACAACCCAAGGTGAGCCACTTGCGAGCGTTTGGCTGCAAGTGCTTTGTGCTCAAGAAGGGAGGGCATTTGGACAAGTTTGAGTCTCGTTGCTGGGATGGTGTTTTTCTTGGTTATGCATTGCATTCTCGAGATTTCCGTGTTTGGAAACTCGAAACTCAGCAGCTTGTCGAGACTTGCGAAGTTTCATTTGATGAGTCCTTGCCTTCTTTAACTCCTTTTGAGCTTTTTGGTGATGATGAGCTCGGAGAGTCCATCTTCAAGGAAGATGAGGATACTCCAGCTGCTGATGAGGGTGAGCCTTCTGCACCCCCTGCAGAGCCCACACCTTCTGAGACTTCGACTGAGGATGAGGGCGGACCTCTGATCACTTCTTCCACTACGATCGAGCCCCCTCAGTCGAGTCCAGAGGTGCCAGCTGCTGACTCCGGTGAGGTGACTTCAGATCACCAAGGATCCCGAGCAGTTTAGCGTGATCACCCCTCGGAGCTCATCATCGGTGATTTGACTGAGAGTACCTTGCGTTCATCTAGTAATTCTCTTGCTGTGTTTGCAGAATCTACTTTTGTTGCATCTTTTGAGCCCAGAGATGTTTCTCATGCTCTTTCTGATTCTAATTGGATTAATGCTATGCAAGAAGAGCTTGAGAACTTTGTCCGTAATCGGGTTTGGACATTAGTTGAGCCGCCACCAGGATGCAACCCCATAGGCACCAAGTGGGTATTTAAGAACAAACAAGGTGAAGATGGGGTTGTGGTGCGCAACAAAGCTCGACTAGTTGCCCAGGGTTTTTGCCAAAAAGAGGGTATTGATTTTGAAGAAACCTTCGCTCCTGTTGCCCATCTTGAGTCCATTCGTATTCTCTTAGCTTTTGCCGCTTCAAAGGGTTTTAAGCTTTTTCAAATGGACATTAAGAGTGCTTTTTCTGAACGGGTTCATAGAGGAGGAAGTTTATGTTAGACAGCCCCCCGGTTTTGAGAACCCTAAGTTTCCTCGACATGTTTTTAAGTTGCACAAAGCTTTATACGGGTTGAAGCAAGCCCCCAGGGCTTGGTATGACCGGTTAAAGCAATTTTTGTTGGGGAAGGGCTTTGTGATGGGTTCTGTGGACAAAACTCTCTTTCTGCTCAGAGTTGCTTCAGATTTCTTAGTTGCTCAGATTTACGTGGACGATATTATTTTTGGTGGTACTACTGATTCTCTTGTGTCCAAGTTTTCTGAGCAGATGCACAGTGAGTTTGAGATGAGCCTCATGGGTGAGCTCAAGTACTTCTTAGGGCTCTAGATCAAGCAGACCAAGGACGACACCTTCATCCACCAAGGTAAGTATACTCGTGACATGTTGAAAAATTTTGACTTTGGTGGTGTTGGGGGAATATATTTCCCTTGAACAGGGGCCAAATGACGTCAGCCTCCGACAGCCTTCGGCCCAGAGCCTAGTGCCGTCGGAGCCTGTTTTCTCTCTAAGAATTGTTTTCAGGTACCAAGGTGCCCTTCGGAGCCTGCAGCTTCGGAGCCCCCAGATCGGGGGGTCCGGCTCGGAGCCCCCATTTCGGGCCCACCCTCCGGGCGCAGGATGCCGGAGGCCACCCTTCAGGCGCAGGACGCCGCCGGAGGCCACCCTCCGGGCGCAGGACGCCGGAGGCCCCCCTCCAAGCGTAGGACGCCAGAGGCCGCCCTCCGGGCGCAGGTCACCGGAGGCCGACCTCCGATAGCCCAGTTCTGGGGACCCCAGTTCGAGGCCCTGATTCGGGGGACCCGGTTCGGAGGCCCCCAGTTCGGAGGCCAGTTCTAGGTCAAGGCTCCGAGACCCCAGTTCGGAGCCTTGTTCGGAGCCTTGCTCGGGGCGTGCTTCGAAGCCCCCTTCGGGTGCACCTCGGAGCCCTCTTCGCAGCCTCTGCCAGAAAGGCTCCGGCCCCTACTTCGAAGCTAAAGAAATATCTAAGTATAGGCCATACCAGGGGCCCCGCCTCCCCTGGTATGTCGTTTAGCTAGTCAAAAGCCTGGCGCAGCCTGACATGCCTGTAAAGCTGTAAAGCTGCAAAGTACCTTTGTACCGTAGCTAGCCCTTTTTCCCCTCTCTGCCCCTGTGAGCCTAGGGCTCATAGTGGGCATCCCGGTCTTTTCCTTTGGCCTGCGCGCCTATAAAAGCAGGGCCAAGCCCTTGTAACAGGGACACACGCTCCAAGGGGCCAAGAGACCCTGGAGTTATTGCTCTATACTAGGGCATACCATGCCAAATCCACCACAACTGGACGTAGGGTTATTATCTCCTAGGAGAGGCCCGAACCAGTATAAACCCTTTTCTCCCTCTGTTAGAACCCTTCGAGGTTCATTCTCCACATCACACTCCACCACATAAAAACCTGCTGGAACTAACGCAATTGTTCCAACAGTTGGCGCCGTCTGTGGGGAACTTAGTCCTAGAAGCTAAGTTCTCTACCACTGTCTGCAACTCGAAGTACACCTGAGGGGGGAGCTTCGAAGCTTTCTTGCTTCACGCACCCTCCAGCAAGGGGCTTCGGGTGCAGCTCGAAGGTCATCTTCGCCTTCCTCCTTCACATACCGGAGCTCACTCTCCGGCAAGGGGCTCTGTTCCACGTGTCGAAGGCCGTCAAAGCCCCAAGGGCTACAAGGTATGTACAGTCAGAAGGTCCACATTAATATAAGTTCGAAGCCCTGCTTCGCCTTAAAGCCGAAGCCCTGCTTTGCCTTAAAGCCGAAGCCCCTTCGCCTTTGAATGCAAGCTTTTGTTCCATCTTGTTGAAAAACCGAAGGCATACTTCGCCTTATCAAAAACCGAAGCCATGCTTCGCCTTATCAAAAACTCGAAGCCTTGCTTCACCTTATTTAAAATCCGAAGCCTCGCTTCGCTTTACAAAATCCGGAGCACCCCTCCGAAGGCTACACAACGCCTCTGGGCCCGTAGCAGTGGGCTTTGAGACTTCCGAGCGATGGCTCGACAAGTCCGGGATTCCAGGCTCCAGCCTGATGCATCCCCGGGTCAAAGGTGACCCAGGGTCGTAGGTGGCCCAGAGTTGAAGGTGGTTCAGAGTCGAAGGTGACTCACATCATCACAGGTTTGGTGAATCCACACCAAATATCCTTCTCATTACAGGACCAAGTTCCGAAGCCTTGCTTCATTATCCAAACATGCTCCGAAGCCTTGCTTCGCGTGTTCATATAATATACGCCTAAGCGTCTCAAAGTCATACTTCGCTAAAATCTAAGTGCATTCCAGAGCCTCGCTCACGCACAACATCCAAATCCTAGAATGCCGAAGCATGCCTCGCTAAATTTGGTTATGCGGAAGCCTTGCTTCGCACCAAGTTAGCACGTTCGAAGCCCAAAGGAGGACTTCGCTCGATGAAATTCCGAGTAGCCGAAGCCCTACTTCGCACCAAACTAAAGCGCTCGAAGCCTAGAAGGGGCCCCCGCTCAAATAAAACTTCATGCGCCGAAGCCGCCGAAAAGCGCACCCTTCGCATCCTTTATTTTTTGCCCGCACCAGCAACGGCTAAGTCCCTAGCTGCCACGAGCAAAGGGGGGAAGCATGTGTGCGAGGTGCGTGAATGTAATACGCAGTACAAGCGTGACAAGCTAAAACGTTCGAAGCCAAACAATGCGAAGCATACAAACAAAGTGTGCAAATATAATCCATTCATTAAATGACAATTGATAAGTGTGTTACAGGTATACTTCGAGAGCAAACTACGAGTAGTCTGTGTCTAAACCTAAGAAGAACTGTGTGCGAGGCCCCAGCCCTCGCTTGCCTCTCTTTCGGCCAGGGCCCCCTCGGCTGGACGAAGCCTCGTCGGAGCCCGCTCTCCCACGTCTAGCTCGTCCAGGCTCCGAAGCCCGTGAACCTCGTCTTCCACTTTGCAGGTCGCTCCAAGTTAGCGAAGCAGGCGGTGCCGTATCAAAGCCAGAGAAGTCTAACGCTTCGTCACCCGCTAAGGCCGTCCGCGAAGGTAAAAACAAAGAACCCGGAAGGTACTCCGTCTTCACAGCGGCTAGCAAATCCTGAGCTACGTCGGAGATGGCTTCGCCGTTAGGCCACCTTGGAAGCTTAAACCGAGGGGGACCTTCGGACCTAGCTACTTCGAGGACTGCCCACAACTGTCGAAGGCCTTCGGAGTCCTCGAGCACTTCGAGGTCTACACTCGGAGGCTGAGCCTGGGCAGGTATAAAAGAACCCCCGCATTCATATTAATAAGCTGATAAAGTTTTTACAAGCCTGCAACTAAGTATTACAAAAAGGCCTAAGGAGATCTACACCTTCGGAGGTGGGGGTGTCGAAGTCTAAGGCTGGTCGGGCGCAGCAGGTGCTTTAGATCGGCGGTGTCGAAGGGCCTTTTGGAGGCCGAGGACTGCCTCGCAGCCTTGCTCCTTCCAGGGTTCCTGCAGCCGCCGCCAGGCTCCGCGGACATCAACCGGAGGGGTCACCAAGTGCTGGCCCCCGAAGACCACCGGGGTCACGAAGGTTGCTGCCTGAAGATGGTTGCACCCCGCTTCATCTCCGAGCCATCTCCGAGGCCAAGGCTTCCTTAGCCTTGTCGGCCTCAGATTTCGCCTCAGCAGCCGAAGCCTCGGCCCGCCTCCGTTTCTCGGCTTCCTCCGAGACCTCGCGGCGAAGGGCCTCCTTCTCCTCTGCGAGGTGCTCCATCCGCCTGTCGGCAGAAGTCGAAGCTGCTGTGTTCAGTGCGAAGGCCTGCATGAAGTCAAGAAATCATAAGTATTAACCAAGGGCTAAAATATAGTTCGAGGCTGCAAGGGGCTTCGCTCACCCGCATAAGGACTTCGTTCGAACTGACGAAGAGATCCGTAGGGTCTAGGTGGCTAAGTTGGGCCACCAAGTCCCCTGCCTCCGCAGAAGCACAAGCCTCGCGGAAGCCGTGGATCGCCGCCTCCGTCACGCCCTCCCTCGGCTTGAAAGGGTGAACCACTGCCACGGTCGCCTGCGCGGGCTTCGGCGAGGCGGGGCTCAAGCCCACCACGTCGACATCTTCGTCGCTTCGAGGGACCTCGCGGCCTCCGCTGCCTTCGTCGTCGGATGAAGTACTCTCGGACTCCGAATCACTATCGCTGCCGCTGCTACTGCCGCTGCTGCTCGAAGCTTCCGTGGGCTTCGCATCGGCGGGCTTCGATACGGCTTCGCCTACCAGCTTCGCCACGGTGGGCCTCGCGTCGTCTTCATCCTCTGTAGGGAGCCAAGTCAAGATCCGCATATTGAAGAGAAGCATGCAAAAAGGGTTTACCTTCGTCGGAGATTTCTTGGAAGGAAGGAGGGGCTAAGTGTGCCCTCCAACTCCTTCGCTGCGAGGCTGGCGCATCCACCTTCGCGCCCGAAGTTGTTGCCGCTGGAGAGATAATAACCCTACTAGGGCATACCATGCCAAATCCACCACAACTGTACGTAGGGTTATTATCTCCCAGGAGAGGCCCGAACCCGTATAAACCCTTTTCTCCCTCTGTTAGAACCCTTCGAGGTTCATTCTCCACATCACACTCCACCACATAAAAACCTGCTGGAACTAACGCAATTGTTCCAACAGGTGGTGAGTTGAAGCCGTAGATGACCCCGATGGGTACATCTGGGGGTCTTGACAAGGATGAGAGTGGCGTCAAGGTCAATGAAAGGGAGTTTCGAGGGATGATCGGTTCGCTGCTATACTTGACGGCAACCAGACCGGACATTCAGTTCGCCGTAGGACTTTGCGCGCGTTTTCAGTCTTCACCACGCGTGTCTCACCGGCAGGCTGTCAAGCGCATCTTTAGGTATCTCACTTATGCGCCTGATCTTGGTCTTTACTATTCAGCATCATCATCTCTTGATTTATCTGGATTTTCGGACGCTGACTTTGGTGGGTGCCGGTTGGATCGCAAGTCGACTTCCGGTACTTGCCAGTTTCTTGGTTCTTCTCTTGTCTCTTGGTCTTCTCGAAAGCAATCTAGAGTTGCTCTTTCGACCACTGAGGCTGAGTATGTAGCTGCTGCCAGCTGCTGCTCACAGTTAGTTTGGATGATTTCTACTCTGCGAGATTTTGGGTTGTTCTTTCCTACCAGAGTTCCCTTGTTTTGCGACAGCACTAGTGCAATTAGTGTAGGGAAAAACCCATGTCTCCATTCAAAACCAAACACATTGATGTGCGCTTTCACTTTCTGCGGGATCAATATGAGAAAGGTGTCATTGACCTTGTTCATGTTGATACCCATCATCAGTTGGCTGATATTTTCACCAAACCCCTAGATCAGTCTACATTTGAGCGTTTACGAGGGGATTTGGGTGTTGTGTATCCTTTTTAGGATATTTTGCGTCAGTTTTCTTTCTTCTTTACTCTTTTCTTGAGTCTTTTTGTGTGTGTTCATATCTTGCATATTCATATATCACACTTTAGAGCTGCTTCTGTTATATGATTGACCTGCTTTACTTATTCTAGCTGGTACATGCTTCTGATTACATGTCAATGATCATGTCTTGTCTCTGTTTGCTTGATAAGTCTGATATCTGTCATATGCATGGCTTTTATGCTTTAAAATTGAAAAATGATCACCATTGCTTCTGGTAACTAGCATGCGTAGGCTGAATGTTCTTGCTATCTGTTACATACCCTGTAGCTAGTTCCTGACTTAGATGCAAATATGCAACTTGGACATCTGTATGCTTTAAACATGGAAATCGGCTATAAAAATTACGAAAAATCAAGAAAAATGAAAGTTCCATGCCTTTTTATGCATAACTTGAAAAGATCCAGGTGGGTTTGTTTTGTCGCATTGCATTGTTCTGGACTGTGTACCATAGTACTTTGGTATGAACTAGGATAGTGCAATGTATGCCAAGACCAATGTCTTATGCTTCTGATGGTCCAGTTCTGGCCTAGGCTTGACTTGGTCGGTCAGCATAAGGTTTGACATACAAATAACCCCTGGCAAAAATGAAAAAGGAAAAAGAAAAAGCTTGAAAATTGAAATGATAACAAGTTTGCTGAAGCACTTTGATTCGGACAATGCCTATCTTGGTAGATATTAGTTAGCTTTTGCATCTCATGTTTTACCTTGCTTGTTTACTGGAAAATGTGGTGATGTTTTTGTTTGCAAAAACTGAAAAAAAATGCGTGCTAATGACTTTCTTTAGATATCATCTGTTGCACTGATCATGCCATGAATCGTTAATAGTATGTCTTTTGCTGTATCTGTTAGATGTTGTAATTGCAGTCAATCATATCTGAGAAGCATGCTTTATTCACTCCTCATGCACCCCAGTTACATTCATTGCATATTTTGAGGGGGAGTTGCATTTCAGGGGGAGTCTGTGTCTCTGTTGAGTGCTTGATGAGTTCACTTGTCAACAAGGGGGAGAAAATTTGGGATCAGAGTTTAAGGGGGAGTTTTTGTCTCGCTCTCGCTTGTTTCTTACTCTGTTGATATCCTTGTTGTTCTGAAATCGCACTCACTTTTGAGCTTTTTATGTTTTGGTTAACCATAATGACCGCTCCTTGCTGTTGTTCGGCTTTTGGTCATTAGCGTTACACTTTTACCTTATTTTCTTCTTATTTGTTTCCTTGTGCCTTGTTTTCGTGTTTCCACATGTGCTCGTAGGTGCGGAAGAGCTGAAGAAGTGAAGTGTTGACAATGAACTCATCAAGGGGGAGATTGAGGAGCCATGCTAAATAGCGTGGGCCCCATGGCTCCAGAAGTGATGAGTCATTGTCAACGATAGTCAAAGAGGACAGAAGAAGAAAGGAGATCTGCTGTTTCATGGGCCGCGTGTGACTCAGGTACACGGGCAGCGAGCGACGGTCGGGCTGAGAGAGCTGCAAAGTCAGGCTGGCCCAATCCGGGTACATGGGCCAGAAGCAGTAGAAGACCCACTAGGCTATTGACCAGGATTGACTCAGGTACACGGGCGGTGAGCGACTGCCGGGCTGAGAGAGCTGCGGAGTCGGGCCGGCCCAATCCGGGTACCTGGTGCAAAGTCGGTGGAGGCTTTGTCAGTTTCGACGCAAAACTGACAACCGTTGATCTTGTATCGGACTGTCCAGAAGAGAAGCCGTAGTCGCTACGAAAGCTTAGCTTCCGGATAAGTCATCTGTATCTCTAGGCCCATAGTCAGTCAGCCGTGTTTGTAAAAATTCCTAAGGGCAGTAGAGTCTTTTCGTTTATTCCTGCGTCTGTAAAAAACCCTAAGGGGCTGGTGGAATATTCCTAGTGTTGGGCAACCTATAAATAGGACCCCAATCCCTAGGGTTAGGTCACCCTTTTGGCTGAAATCAATACTACTCCTTTGGGTCATTTTGTCTCTTGCATTTTCTCTCTCTCTCTTCGGTTGTGCGCCGCCAGGCTGTTTGTTCTTGATCTTGTGCCTTGCATTTATTCAGTCTTCTCTGATGCAGTGAAGCTTCTATTCTCTGATCGTGCGCAGCATTTTTGTAGCAGTTTTTATGGCTTTGTTTCACATGCATAGCTGATTTTCCTGAACATTTGTGCCTCGGTTGCTACTGTTCTTCACGGAAGTAGTACTAGTTCATACTGCTTGCAAGTAGTACTACTACACTGTAGCAACAGTACACTAGTACTCTAGCCTTGCTTTTACTGCACAGCTTTTTGATCGAGTTGACAGGACTAAAGTCCCTTTTCTGGCTGTTCTCTGGCGAAGCCCCTTCTCTGTTCGAAGCCCCTCAGCTCCGTGAGGCAGGCTTCGATCTGACATCCTTGAAGGCTTCGCTTGAACTTCGGCTTCAAGTTTGTGCTGTGTTTCTGGCTTCGCAGAACACTTTGCACTCTGTCAGCTTCACATACTTCGATAGTCTTTGCGAAGGTGTTCTCAGTCACGAGCTGTTCGAAGTCGATACTTCATCAGGCTTCGGAGTTAGCTTCGTAGCTAATCTCACTGATAGACTTTGCTTAGTGTTTGCTGCTGTCTGTGTCGAAGGTCTTGATGCGTTTGTTCGAAGGTAGAACGTAGGCTTCGATTTGGTTTCTCTGTCGTGTGATAGGCTTCGCTACTCCTTCGAAGGTTGTCTTTCTGTGCAACGTGTTCGAAGGTTTGTTCGAAGGTTGTACCTCGAAGTACTCTGATCGAAGCAAGCTTCGTTACCTTCGTACGTTGCTTCGAAGCATACTTCGCTTTTTCCTCTTGAGATAGGCTAGATCAACTTAACCTTCGGCAAGTATCCGTCAACCTTCGTCAATCATCTCCGAAGCAGGCTTCGACCAGTGAAGCAGGCCTCGACCTCCGAAGCAGACCTCGACCGGCGAAGCAGGCTTCGCCGAGTTTCGAACAGGAGACAGATTTGAAAAGGTAACTTCTCTTCTCACCCATAGTGCACCTAGATTGCTTTACTGAGAAATTTGTCTAGCCATGACTTGAGTATTCTGTCTATCTGTCTAGTAGCACTGCTTTTGTGTTTTTCGGTTTTATCAACAGTTGCTTCTAGGCTAGATACCTTTAGACTTAGGCTATCTGTTCATTCTTTGATGTTTAGTCTTTAGAGGTGCGTTGGGGATTGGGAGCAGGCCATTGATTCGAAAGAATTTTTAGGCGCCCATTAACCCCCTCTGGTCGCTACTTTCGGTCCTACATCCGGAAGATACCACCACCGCCAAGCCGACCCAACGCCGAGGGCTAAGGTACCATGCACCCAAGCGGTAAATCCTGACTTTGAGGCCGATGTGCAAAAAATAAATCTTTACGCCCCTATGCCGCAATCGGTGTGTTGGATGGATCCAATGTTGCTGGAGGCCTCCCAGCTAACTACTAACACGATTCCGCAGGCAGGTGGGACAGAGGGACCTACTGTTGAGCCGACTGAAAAGGACTCTGATGATCTGGGAGCAAAATTGGATGATTTCCTGGCAAGCCTCTCCATGGCCCTGCCACAAGCACTGGTGCCCACACCACCTAAGGTACGGTCCACCAAATCATACCAGCATGCAGCGGGTGCAAATCGACGTAGCGCTAGGTTAGCGGCAAAAAATCCACATGGTGCTAAAACTGCTTCGCTGGCTTTGCAAGTTCTGGTTCGAAAGCTTGGCATTGTTGATAACTCATCCTCTAATTATGCGCAGAAACTGGCGACATACTTCAAACAACAGCTTAGCCCCTATGTAGTTCGGGCTATAAGAGACCTAGTGGAAGCTGGTGAGGGGAACCCGGC
Source organism: Zizania palustris (assembly GCA_019279435.1). Classification (NCBI taxonomy): domain Eukaryota; kingdom Viridiplantae; phylum Streptophyta; class Magnoliopsida; order Poales; family Poaceae; genus Zizania; species Zizania palustris. Next base: position 1,269,276 of record JAAALK010000084.1, on the reverse strand, counting down.
GCCTACGGCTGGCCTCAATGGACCACCCCATGGCCAGACCATCTCACAACCAAACTAAGCAAGGATAGTAGTTGGGGGTTGGCCAACTTGACCCCATGGCCGGGCACCAAATAAGCATTAGAGGGGCCCAAGGTATTATGGCAAATACTGGATTTTGGTTTTGGTGGTACCAGTGTGCTGCAGCTTTGTAAGAAAACTCGCTCGCGACTAGTAGTTTGGTCACGAGGTCCCGCAGACGATGTCTCTAAAATATGTACTGTGATAAACTTAAGGTGCTTAACTGGAATGTGAGAGGGTTAAAAGCCCCAGCCAAGCAGATGGCAGTTTCCCAAGCAGTACGCTCCATCAATCCGACGCTTATATGCTTCCAAGAGACTAAGCTTGATACGATCGACACCTCTTTCATTGGTCACCTCCTGGGGCAATGTTTTATCGACTCTTTTGTTTTTCTACCAGCAAATGGCACAAGGGGAGGCATTTTGGTTGCCGTTAACAATACTTTTATCCAGATAAATGCATGCACCCTTGGCACATACATACTAACGGTCGATCTTACCAACAAGTGGGATAACGAAAGCTGGAGACTCACATGTGTATATGGGCCGCAGATTACTGAGGAGAAGAGAGTTTTTTGGGTGAACTTCAGCAGCAAAGTGTAGTGGCGCTTCACCCCTGGCTGGTAATAGGGGATTTTAATTTACTCTTCCAAGCGGAAGACAAGAATAGAGGGTTAATAAACAGGAGGCTCATTAACCAATTTAGGGCAACCATTAACTCGCTTTCTCTGAAGCTAATCAAAATGCATGGCCGCCGATTCACGTGGAGCAACAATACAGCTGAGCCAACAATGTCAAAGATTGACCATGCGTTTGCGTCGGATAGATGGTTAGTGGCGAACCCCAACATCCGGCTAACGGCGCTATCATCCTCAGTATCGGACCATGCACCTTTGCTGCTCATGCAAATGACACGACCCTCAAATTATCTCGGTTTTCGATTTGAAAACTTCTGGTTAAGCAAGCCGGATTTCCTTCGACAAGTCTTACAATCCTGGAATCTACCGGTTTCTACCGCATTGGACCCGATCAGAGCGTTTCACCTAAAGCTTCAGCGGCTGACAAAAACGTTGAAAACCTGGAACTCACGGTTATTGGGAACCCTTCAGCTCAGTTCACAAATTGCTACGGAAGTCATCCTACTTTTGGATAGGGCACAAGAAACCAGAGTTCTGTCAACCGAGGAAATAAAACTAAAAGCAGATCTAAAACTAAAACTCCTTGGCCTGGCCGCTGTACAGAACATTAGATGGAGGCAGAGGGCACGAGTGGGTTGGCTCAAGCAGGGAGATGCAAACTCCAAATTTTTCCACATAAAAATGAATGGTCGATGAGCTAGGAACTTTATTCCAGTGCTACATGACAATGGGACGTTTTACACTGAACACACACAAAAGGCCAACTTTCTAATGGATTTTTCAAACAGAGGTTGGGCCCGCAAACTCAACACCATACCACACTCATGCTGGATCGGCTTTACCCCACACTGGGCACCCTAATAAGTCTAGACCGACTGGTGTCGATGCAAGAGTTACAACGTACAATATGCGCATTGCCAGCGGACAAGGCTCCCGGCCCTGATGGATTTATAAACAATTTTTACAAGAAGTGCTGGTCGGTCATTTGCCAATACTTGTGAAACGCAGTTAACCATTTCTTAGAATGCGGTTCTCCACATTTCCACCTCCTTAATTTAGCGCATATCGTCTTATTGCCGAAAACAGAAGATGCATCAACCCCCGCCTGCTTCCGACCGATAAGCTTGACGCATAGCTTTGCAAAATTGTAACGAAAATTTTAGCGCTTCGGTTGGAACCTCAAATGAATGGTCTAATTGACAGGAATCAATCGGCTTTTATACATAAAAGGGGCCTTCACGACAATTTTCTATTAGTACAAGGGGGCCTCCGGAGGCTGCACCGTTTGAAGGTACCCTCCGTTTTTGTCAAGCTGGACATTTCCAAAGCATTTGACTCCATAAGTTGGCCTTTTCTGATTGATGTCCTAAAGCACCGAGGATTTGGACCCCCGATGGATCAACTGGGTTTGCAACATACTATACTCTTCATCTTCATCGATTATTCTTAATGGGGTCCCCGGACAAAGCTTCTTCCATGGGAGGGGGGTGCGGCAAGGAGACCCACTATCTCCGCTGTTGTTCCTAATTGCCATAAATCCCCTACAGCGATTGATCCAAAGGCAGAGGACCACAGTTTGTTGAAACCTTTCAGGGGACAAGCAATTAAAGTTAGAGCTTCATTCTATGCTGACGACGTAGGTTTCTTTATAAACGCATGCAAGGACGAGGCCAACTGCATGAGACGTATTATTGACATCTTTGGGGAAGCATCAGGACTAAAGATCAATTATGCAAAAACCGAATGTTACCCCATTCGATGTGAGGGCTTTGATCTGGCCCAAATTCAGGAAAGTTTCCTCGCAAACTTTGCTTCCTTCCCTTGTAAATATCTTGGCCTTCCTCTCCATTTCGGGCGTACGCGTAGGAATTTCTTCCAACAGCTGATTGACAAGTGGCACGACGGATGGCGACATGGAAGGGAAAATTGCTAAGTAAAGCAGGTAGGACTGTTCTGATCAAATCGACTTTATCTGCCATGCCCATCTTCCATCTCGCGGTGTTCCCGGAAAACAAATGGCTAACCACGCAGATAGTTAAAATGAGCAGGGACTTCTTATGGGGCAAGACAGATGGTCAAAACCAATCAAAAGGAGTGTGCCTGGTCAATTGGAAACAAGTGTGCTTGCCTAAGGAATGTGGCGGGCTGGGTATAATCAACTTGGATTGCCTCAGTAGGGCGTTGCGGCTTCGTTGGCTTTGGTTGAAATGGACCGACCCGGAGAAGCCATGGGCAGAAGTGGCACCACCCTGTTCACGTAAAGACTTGGACCTCTTCCAGGCATCCACACAAATTACGTTAGGGGATGGGAAGAAAACTAGGTTCTGGCAAGACTGTTGGAAGGATAGCTCACCATTTTATCTGACAGCCCCATCATTGTACAAAATTTGTACCCGCAAGCAGTTAACTGTGCAACAAGCTCTTGAAAATCAGTTCTGGCTGACTACGGTGGCTGGAGCCTCAACGACGCAGCAGGTGCGTGAACTGTTGTCACTTGTCATCAACCTGGCAAGCGTTCAACTAGATGAGCTACGGGAGGATAGCATCACATGGCGATGGACCACTAACGGCATTTTTTCAGTTAAATCTGCCTATAAATGGCAGTTTGTAGGTTCAACTAGGCCAGTAATCAACGATCAAATCTGGCAAGGGATAGCGGAACCAAAGTGCAAGTTCTTTACCTGGACCTTGTTGAAGCAACGTATTATGACGGTAGACTTCAGGCTGCTTCGGGGGTGGCCCTGCTACCCGTTCTGCCACCTGTGCTTGGTCGAAGAAGAGACGACGAACCACATCGCTTGTGGCTGCAGCTTCACTGCCCAAGTTTGGGTGCTGGTGGGGGAGCATTTAAACCTCATGCAACCTCCCACTCTGCCGACCCATGAGACCCCACAAACATGGTGGTACAATGCTTGCAAGCGATCGGCACGGGCACATCGGAGGCAATTAAATGGGTTAATCATGAACCTATGGTGGAATGTCTGGAAGGAGAGAAATAGGCATGTTTTTTCTTCAACCTTTGAATCTATCTCCTCAGTGAGTGGGTGCGCCATCGCCGACTTTATGTTGTTAGCTCAATCTCTAATGATCGAGACATAGGGCATGGTTGGCTATATGTGTAACTGGACATGAACGGCATGCTTTCTTTCCCATCTTATTAATATTTAGCGGGCGACCCTCTCGCTTGCATTCAAAAAAAAATAATAATAAATTGGATCTATTAGGGTTTCATGGGGTCCCTTGAATCGGCCTTGCCCCTATATTTATAGGGGTTGGTCATGACATGCATGGGCTATAATTTGACTTAGGTACGAGTCCAAGTCATTAATATTGATTAGAGATAAAAATACCCCGAAATTAATTAATCTGAATCGGACTCAGATTTGGCTGGTCTGACTAGACCCATATGGCTGGTATGACCGGGCCTACATGACTGGTAAGACTAGGCCTACATGGTCGGTTGGACCAGCCTGTGCCAGGTTTGGCATATTTTCGGCCCAAAATTACCAAAATTGATATTTTGACAATTTCGACCATTAATGCTGTTTTTTGCTATCAACACATGCCCCCCTACATTTTGGCAAACTTAGTGAGCCAAAAACACAACGAGCTAGGGGAAATATACTCCATATTGGCATTTTGACACTTCAAGCATTTTGCCACACACTTGGGAAGTACCTTTTCATATACCTACCATTCAAAGCTGTTTGAAATCGCTCTCCTTGCAAAGACTCTAGCAAATATGAATTACCTGGAGCGATTTCAACAACCCTAAAAGGAGCTTCCAAATTAGGCGACCATTTACCAAACTTTGGGCTTTTAGTGCATAAAGAAAAAATCGTCTTCCAAACCAAGTCACCAACTTGAAACGATTTTTCTTTCACCTTTTTGTTATAAGCTCTAACCACTCTTCTCTTGTCTCTTTCTATTGCCTCTAGAGGTCTTAATCTCTTATCGGTCACTTCTTACAAATTATCCTTCAAGAGAACTTCATAATCACCGATCGATAAGTCATTTTGCTTAAGCAACCTCAAAGAGCCAAGATTCTCCTCTACGGGTACAAAGGCACTTTGTCCATAACCAACTCATATGGACTTACCTTTATGGCACCATGCTTTGCAACTCTACATGCCCATAATGCCTCAGAAAGCACTTCATTCCACCATCTAGGAAACTCTTCAATCTTTTTCTTAATGACCTTAATCACAATTTTATTACTAGACTCGGCCTGACCATTGGTCTGAGCACAGTATGGTGAATAGTTTATCAACTTTATACCATAAGATTCGGCAAAATCACACACCTCTTTAGAAACAAACGAAGCACCTTGATCTGTAGTAAGAGTTTGGGGAATACCGAATCTATGTATAATGTGCTTCAAGATAAAATCAATTACCTCGTTTTACGTCATGTTATTGAGAGGCACAGCCTCGGTCCACTTGGTGAAGTAATCCATAGCCATCAACACGAACCAATTCCCTTTTGAAGAGGAAGGATAAATTTTGCCGATGAAGTTCAAGGCCCAACCTCGGAACGACCATGGTTTGATATTAGGATTAAGTAAAGACGCATGAGCAAGCTGAATATTACCGAACCTTTGACATACTTCACATCCTCTCTATTACATAAAACAATCCCCAGTCATAGACGGCCATAAAAACCCGCTCTTTTGAGCATCCAACTCATTTTCTGGCCTGACTAATGAGTACCACAAAGACCTTTATGTACTTCACCCACAACAAGTCTAGACTAATCGTCATTCAAACTTTTCAAAAGTACTCCATAAATCGTTCGGCGATACAACTCGTCATCAAGCAACACAAATTTAAATGCTTGCCGCCGAACCTTTCGATCCAACCGCTTGCTAGGATCTCTCAAGTATTGGATAATCGGAATCCTCCAATCATCCACGTTGTTTCTGAAGTACTCACCAAATTCTCAATCGAATTCGCATTCAATTCACAAATCTCAGCTCGCCCCCCGTGTCCCAAGCAATCCTGACATAGGGCGGTTAGACCGGCCATAGTGGGCCGGTTAGACCGGCCGTTGTCGGATGGCTAGCATAGGGCGGTTAGACCGGCCTGACATTGCCGGTTAGACTGGCCAGGTACCTACGGTCGGATTGGCCTAACAGGGTTGGTCAGACCGAAGTCCTCTAACTCGGGTGACACGATTTCTTCAAGCATCAGTTTTTCTTGTGCAAAAAATTTACCTCTTTTAATTTGGTAACCAGATGCTTGCTGAGCCAAACCATTTGCTACTGAGTTGGTTTCTCTAGACACATGTGAAATCTCAAAATCACCAAAAGTGCCAATTATGTCTAGACATTTATCCAAGTAACTATTCTACAAACCATTGAAGCATTGAGCAATTCTAGCTACTTGTGGAATAACTAATAAAGAATCACCATATGCATGAACATATTTAAGACCCATGGAGCTTAACAATTCACGTACTAACAATAGAGCTTCATATTCAGCTTGATTATTAGTACAAGGAAATTCTAATCAGGTCAAGGTCTCGAAACACATACCACTAGGTGATATGAGCACAACTCCAACACCTTGGCCATTCTTGCAAGACAAACCATCAAAGTAAAGTTTCCATGATACTACTTCAATCAAAGCAGTATCGCTACTCCAATTGACATCAACATGGTGATCAACTATAAAGTTTGCAACGACCTGGCCTTTCATAGCTTTCAAAGTTTCATAAGCCAAATCATACTCAATTAAAGCGTAAGCCTACTTTCCTGAGTCAATACAATTCCTATCACGCTATCTTCTAGATCAACGTATAGCCGAAACATAATCTCGGCTTTCGGTGCTCTTACGAATGGCAGTTATGACAAGCACTTATTAATTCGCTCAAAAGCACATTGCTGACTTCCCCCCAAGTGAATTCAGCTTTGTGTTTTAGCCGAAGTATGGGGACAAAAGCATCAATCTTGCTAGACAGGTTAGATATAAAGCGACACAAATAGTTTACCTTGCCTAGCAACTTTTGCACATATCTCTTGCATGTTGGTGCTTCACATTTCTTAATCTTCTCAAGTCTCTTAGGATCAATTTCAATACCTCTTTCATGAATCATGAATCCTAAGAACTTACCTATCCACATGCCAAAAGCACACTTAAGTGGGTTCATTTTTAAGCCATACCGACACATTCTTTCAAAAGCAACTCTCAAATCGGCTAAATGGTTTCCCATATCATCTGATTTGACTACAACATCATCTATATAGACCTCTAGCATAACTCCTAGCAAGTCATGAAAGATCAAGTTCATAGCACGTTGATATGTAGCACTAGCATTCTTTAAAACAAAGGTCATCACAACCTACTCAAACAAGCTAACAAAACCAGGGCATCGAAAGGCCGTCTTATAAACATTCTCCTCGGCCATAAAGATTTGATTATAACCAGCGCGTTGCCATCAAGAAAACTTAGTACCTTATGTCTTGAAGCATCACTGATCAACATGTCGGCTATCGACATAGGATACTCGTCCTTCAGAGTGGCCTTATTCAAATCCCTGAAATCAATTCATATGCGAATCTTGCCACTCCCTTTATTCTCGATAGGCACAATGTTAGCAACCCATTCCACATACCTGCATGGCCTAATAAACTCAGCCTTGAGTAATCATTCTATTTCTTCTTTAATTCAGTCATACATGGCCGAATTAAAGCGACGAGGGGCTGTTTATAAGGCTTAAAGCTAGGTTTGATAGGCAGCCAACGCTCTATGAGCTCGCGGCTAAGTCCGGACATCTCACTATATTCCTATTCAAAACAATCGACATACGACCGAAGAAACTTTATTACCTCGGCCTTTTCCCAAGCCTGCAAATTCTGATTTACAAAAGTCGGACTTGGAATACTACCATCGCCTATATCTACCTCCCCGAGAGGGTCGGCCGACGCAAAACCTTGACCTAACTTTTCTACTTCACTAAAATATTCAATGGCTTCGGAAAGACCGTCTTTAGAAGACTGATACTCCTCTACACGAGACTTTAGCCAATCAAGATTATTCTTACTCGACATGACAACTAATTTAGAGACAGCCGAGCTACACCAGCCGGCTTTATAGACACTGGAACAAAGCACCCCTCAGACACGCTAACAAAGTCATAATCTGAGAGGTCTCTACCTAATAGACAGTCTACCTTATCGTGGACGGCGTCAATAGACACATCGGCCAGAGCAACCTAGGCCAAAGTGTCAGCTGGTACAACTTCTACATCATCACCATCCCTTTGGATCAAACACTGGTGCAAGGTACGTAGATGGAACGTAGAAATTTGCATGAATCCAATCACGCCCAAGTAATACACTATAGTTACCTTGCACGTCGACGATGAAAAAGGCCGTGGGAAGCGTCTTGTTTCTCACTGTCAGCTCTAGAGAGAGTACACCCTTCGCCTCAGAGCTCTCGTCGTTGAAGCCGTTGAGTGTCAAGTTGGTCTTCATCAAGTCATCTTTGTTTCTACCGAGCTTCTTCAACAGAGAGTACGACATTAGGTTGACGGTGGCGCCTCCGTCTATGAGCATCCTAGAGATCGGCTTCCTATCAATGTGTGCCTTGACGTAGAGAGGCTTCAAGTGTCGAGTTGTATCCTCGTGCTTCTCAAAAATGGCCTCTCGTGGGCCGAGGCTCAGCTGAGTGACCTCGGCCTCATCCTGTGGTAGTGCGAACTCAATAGGAAGCATGATAACGTTTATGTTCATCCCTTGAGAAGGGGGCTCTTCGGAGACGGGTGTGTAGTCGTCATCCATTAGATCATCCTCATTGTCACTCGGAGTAGGAGTTGGTTTGCTCACGACAACCGGCTTGGGCTTACAGATCCGCTTCATCACTGATCGGGGACAGATCTCCTCAAAAATGGTGTCCGCTCGTCCTTGGCTTTCTTCTCGCGCATCTCCTGAGCCTAAAGATGTTGTAGCCGCCTATTTTGTGATTTGGACATGCCTGGAGGTGCCCACGATGGTTGTGGCTTCATGCCGGGTGCCATAAACTTGCTCCTGGAGTTTTGTCCAAATGGGAAACGCCTGGGTAAGCCTCGGTATTTTTGCACTTAGCGGAGATGCTTCCATGTATCTCGTCGGTCGGATCGACCGTATTGGGCCGGTCTGACCAGGCCATGTCGGTTGGACCAACCATGATAGGCTGGTCTGACCGGTTAGTATCGGATGACCGAAAACTCCTGGTCGGACCGACCATAGTAGGCCGGTCAGACCAGGATGCGGAGGGTGATCTGATCATCCTTTGGGCTGCGGTTAGACCGACAGGCTCCTGTTCGATCGCCCTTTGCGGCTCGCCTCTGTCTTTCTCTGAGGGGATCCCCTTAGGGATTGGGACGTCTTGGGACCCCACCATGACTATGATGGCCTCAGACACCTCCTCTGTACACCCTCATGGAGTGACAGACAACCTGTCGAAGACGTCACCCCCTGCCTCACGCATTTGATTATGCATGTTATAAAAATTGGAAGGCACAAAGGGAGAAATATAGTAGAGGGCAGGGTACCCGGGAGGTGGAAAATAACACAGAGGCCATTGTGCCATCATCAGGTGATACGGTGGTGGAGGAAAATGTGGCTCTAGTGGTTTCTCCCATCGTGGGCCGAACTCGTCTCTCCGCGGAGGGTTTGGCCTTCTTGGCCATCCTAGCCGAGGGTTTACCTTCTCAGCCCTCTTCTTGTGCTTCTGTAGTAGCATTTCATATGTCACCTTTGGCTTATTGCGGGCCACAACCAAAGATGATGCGTTGGTGTTCACTTTCCACACTCCTACCTCACGGTTCTTCGGCACGAGTGTGTGTGTGCGAGGATCTCCAATTATGACCGCCTTCCCCTTGGATGACTTGGCCCGCTCGGGCCTAATCAACACTTTCTTCACATCGAGATCAATGGTGTTCACGGGAAAGGGGTCCTGGTCAAGCTTCATCTTAGGGTTGGTATCCAACTTCAATCGTCCTTCCTCTATGGCCGATTGAACCTGTCAACGAAAAACATTACAATCGTTAGTAGAATGAGAATATGAATCATGCCACTTATAGTAAGCGCGTTTCTTCAAGTCGTCGGCAGTCGAAATGATGTGACTCTTTGGTAACCTAATGAGCTTGTTTTTCAGCAAAAAAATCAAATATTTTGTCGCATTTGGTCACGTCAAATGCATACTTTACTTCACTCGGCTGACTCTTAGTGGGAGACGCCCGTAACTCAGAGCAAGTAATAGACTTGGTCTTGCTAGACCAAGTCCACTCTACGGTGTACATGTCGGCCGAGTCATCCTCGCTCTCCGACGATTTCTCATCGGAGTGCTCCATGACGTGCACCTCGACCTTAGGTTTGTTCAATGTCTTAGTGAATTTCATACTTTTGGCTCGACTTTCCTGAACCAGAGCCTTCTGTAGGACTCGACTAACTTCAAAGAAATCTTGGCCATCTAGCTTGTCCTTAAGTTCATAGTGTAAACTGTTAAAAACTAGGTCGGCCAAGTCCCTCTCAGAAATGTTCAGTCTAAAACATCGGTTTCTAGTGATGGGGGAGTGGTCCCGATCTTCCGCTAGGTAAAGGATAAACTTGGGTTGGTGGAGAATCTCGACGTTGGCGATCCAAGGCTCCGGTCCGGCGGATCAAAACCTTGCAATCGTTACACCACTGTCTCCGTTGGTTATCAACCACGCAGAACGCGATTGACCTCGCCACGAAGGCTAATTCCTGCAAGCGATCCCAAGAACACAAGCAAGAACAGGAAGGATACAAATCGAATGCCAAATCACAGACAAACGAAGATAAGGTGAGGTTTCACAAACGCCAATGCAGCAGCCAATCGGTCCGGTGCAAGAGGCGGGATCTAAACACACAAGTGTAGATGCAAACAAAGCAAAACCTAACCCTAGAGGCGGCTGGCATGAGAATATATAGGGCGGCAGCCTGTGGAAGGCGAACAGACACGGGCTGTGGGCTAGAAGACGTACAGACTCAGACTATGGGCCAACATGGCCCAGTTCTGTCATGCAGGACTGTTTAAATCACACAGAACGACTCGAGACTCCAAATGAGGTGAAAACAACGGCAAACGATCCGTCTTCTCCTCAGCTTTCCAAAAAGTCAAAGAACGCACCAATCAGACTTCGTATGATGAAGTTATGCCCATTTTGGTGCAGGGTGGTTGATGTAGTCCGAATCAGCGAAATCTTGACTTCAAAACATTCGTGCGACTCCGTCTTCAGCTCCAACTCTTCTATTCCATCTCCCATGTTCCTAAGCAACAAAATATCACTAGTATTCAGTAGCATCCCATCCAAACAAATATTGACATAGTTGCTAAGGAAAGAATTAACCTCATGGTTCAAGCGACGGGCACGGGCGCGTGTGATTCGTCCTAGTAACTGAATTGTAGGTGGAGGCTCCATGTGTGTATCATGTGAAGTGATGTCCTCATCATCTAGTGTCCCTAAAGCGCCTAATGTACTCAGAGACACTCTCATTAGCCTTTTGTTTAACCGATGTCAAGTGTGAGAGCCTAAGTTCAGTTTCCCCAGTATAAAAGTAGTCATGGAACTTCTGCTCTAACTAGGCCCAAGTCTGCATGGAGTTCGTCGGTAACACCGAAAACCAAGTGAATGTGGTGCCGGAAAGTGATAGGGAAAATAACCTAAGTTTCAACGCATCTGACCCACTAGCTTCGCTACACTGTGCTAGGAATTGGCCTATGTGCTCTAGGGTGGTTTTACTACCTTCACCATCAAACTTAGTGAACTTAGGAACCCTAATGCCATGAGGGTATGAGATAGTGTCTAAGTGGTCAGGGTATGGCTTGTGGTAAACCCTAGCCCGATCCCTAGGTGTGAAACCACACATTCCCTAAATAGTGCGCGAATTCACTCTTCTATGTCATCTACGCCTCTTGCCTATGCGCGTCTCTCATGTGGGGGCATGATACAAGGTGGTATCTCGGCGTGTCGGCTGTGCGGCTCCTCTCGTATCGTCTCATGATGCGGGACGTGATCGAGCCTATATGGGTGCGCGGGAGCAGGAGGTGTGGGAAGCATAGGAAAGGGTAGCGTAGGTGTGAGCGGAGGCATCACGTATTAGGTGGCAGGGACGGTCTAACCGTTCATAGGGCCGGTCTGACCGAGGGTGTAATCGTCGGTTGGACCGGCCTGATGGCCAGTCTGACCGATTGTTGTCGGTTGCTGAGGATGCCATATTCCGGTCTGACCGATAGGGCTGTATGAGGTCTCGGCCATGGATGATGAGGCCGAAGACGCGATGGCTTTCCTGGTACTCCCGTCAGTCCTACTATGTATGTGATGAATAGGGGATACACTTGCAATCGGAGTTGGATAAGTGGCCTCAGAAAAGCTGAATCTCCTAAACATCATCTCCATTCTAGAGTTGACCATGGACTCTAGACAATTTGCAAAAGTAGCGCTAATGGCTTGATCTACTATGGTTGCTATCTCTTGCTTGATGTCTTGGGAGGATAGTCAAGGGGATGACGGTGTTACCTTGCTCCCAGAGAGGTCGGGGACGTCGATATCATGCTTGATGAAGCCCCCGTGGGTCTTGGTGAAGTGCCCAAGAAGGAGAGCGTGCAACTCCTTTGTCTTGGCCTCACTCTCTGTCCTATCTTAGAGAGGTTGTCGAGGGTGGGGAGGATGATGTTGCTGTTGTTGATCTCTGCGCTCCCCACCGGGTCCATTAGCATCGAGGGTCCCGTTGATATAGTCGTATTAGATGTACCTGCCATCGATGTAGTAGTACTTGGCATGTCCACCCCAACAGAGTCGCCAAAAAGTGTGTTGACGCTAAAACCTGACGATCAAAGTACCAACATAATGACGCCAATTCAATGATCCAAAAGCACGTGGATACCTAGGGATAACCCTAACCATAACATGATGCCGATGTCACATTCCAACGACCCTTGATAGTGACAAGGGAGGGTGGAGTCACGAGGCAATCAGATTACCAAAATAACCCAATTAACTGGACTGGAAGTAATTAGATCTAACCAGCCAAATAAAGCCGATTGGACCAAAACAGGGCACAGTTAGACCGACATAAGGCTTCTGGTCGGACCGACAGGGAGGTGGTGGTCGGACCGGTGATGCAGTGAGGGTGGCGCACAAGTCGGCCAAAGGAGGAAAACAGGTCGGCCAAGGCCTAGCGATCAGACCGGCCTTGTGCCACCGATCAGACCAGCCTGTGCCGACAAGGCCAGGTCGGACCGACTAACGTTGGCTGGTTATACCGATCGGTGATGCAGCAACCTGATTGACTCACTAGAAATCACTCTCACGGAGATGGTTCGGTATAAAAATCTATGGTGATGAAGGGGAAGACGAAACACTGCAAAACACCAAAAGATCAAGGACAATTCGGCCTAGGGACCGAATCACCAATAAAAACCGATAAAATGATAGAAATCCATTACATTGATTAAACGGGTGATTCACGAGTGAATCAACAAGGCTTACCGTGATTACGACGAGGCTTTGGATCCCTACAGGGGCCTTCGTCTAGAGGCGTGCTTCGTACTCCAGATCATCTACCTCGGAGTACCGTGATGATGCCAAAGGGCTTCATGTATGCGTGCTCCGAAGTCGTCTTCGGGGTTTGTGTTCTAGCCACTTATGCTGAGGAATTATTCCCCCCCAACATTAGCCCCTCGCATATGACTCTTCGATCGACTTGTTAGTTAGAGAGGTGACATGCACAAGAAATAATACCGTAATAGAGTTTCGAAGAGTGGACAAACCTTTCAGCTTACCCTGAGACACCTCCAGCTACGAGAAGGCCTGGTCCAAAGGGATCTTGTGGTGAGGTGGCCTATCGCTTATGCTCCTCTTTGGGAACCTAGGCTTTTTGGGCACTATAACAGACACGTTTGACCGTAGCCCCACCTGTCGGCTTCGGGGTAATGCGAATGGGCATAGCAGAGACTTGTTGGGCAAGCCTCTAGCTCCTATAAAAGGTAGTGGTCCCTTGTCACCATCAAGCCTTTACGTGCCTTTGGTTTTTATCCTTGGCCGCTTGTCTTTTTCTAGCTCTCGCTCTCAGCCTTTGGCTCTTTCCTCATGTGGGTCGGTATTCTGGGAAGATGACGAAGAAAGGAAGCACCAACCTTGCCTCAGATCCTCATTTCATCCAGCAGTAGACGGCCACTGCAGCAGTGACCATGGCCACAGGGGGTGTTGAGTTCCGCAAGGCTTGTGGCCCCCGTGACCTCTGGCTGCCCTTTGAGAAATTTACCAAGCAAACCCTGGTGCTAGAGAGATCCGCCTGCATGGAAGATACAGTGAAGAATGTGGTCCAAGATCATCTCGAACCTAGAGTCGTGGTGAGGCTTCGCAAAGACGAGGTCATCCCCGAGCTATGCGAGGGAGAAGTGGTTGTTTTTGAGGTTTCTTCGGGGCAGGACTCAGGTTCACCGCTTCGAGGATCTTAGCGGAGGTCCTCCGTTTTTACAATGTGGACTTGACGCAGCTCTCCCCAAATGTCGTCGCCCATTTTGCCATCTTTGAATGGGGCATAATGGAAGAGGGGCACGAGGGGAGGGCCGAAGTCTTCGCGATGATGCATGATGCCAGTTGCCAACCAAAGAAGCGGTTTAGCATGGATGGATCTATGAAGCTTTTGGCGTACGAGAGTGTCAATTTCCAGTTCCGAAAGGATCATGCCAACCTCTTCCCCGTGAAGGACATCAACGAGCAGTGGTACTCTGATTTGATCCACCATTGGTTCTACATAGTGGTCGGAGTGGGCTGTGGACTCTGGACTATCGACGAATGTGAGCTCGATTCGGGCCGCATCTGTCTTATGCATCTCATGGCTCGACGGATGACTATGCGAGACTTGGCTGAGGAGTTCATCTCCCTACAGATCTCTCCCCTGAAGGCGGCATGGCCCCTTGTTTTCCAGAGCATCCAAGACGAAACTCTCTTAGAGACGTCCTCGGGCTCCCTTGGTATGCTTCGACTTTTCTTTCCTATAGGGGTTATCATGATTCCTTTTAAACAATAAGTATGCATTCGAAGGTACCTTCACGTTTGTAGGTTCATGGGTAGTCATGAACCTAGTACAAGTGATCCGGGCGGTCGAGAGGATCCTCAGGGCCCCCACTCTAGCCAAGAAGAGGTAGAGGATAGAGTTGGTGGGGGTCTAGGAGCGACGTAACCACGTTTGGGGCGGCCTTGGGGTTGATCCCCCAGCACTCCCGGACCTTGATATCCTAGATCCCGTCCTGAGGAAGAGGAAGGAAGACACAGGCTCGGTTGGATCCTTGAATCCTCCTTCGAAGAAGACTGCCCACAAGCCCAAGGGCCTTTCCGCCATAGCGTCCCGTCCTGACTCCCTAGAGGAGAGGGCCTCGAGCGAGGCCTTGGTTGCCGAACAGGAGGTCTCGATGCCAGAGGCAACCGGAGAGGCGGGCTCGGTAGGGGTGCTGTGGTGGGAGAGGTGTTATCTGTCCCACAGATGAGCACAGCCAGTGGAATGATGGTCAAAGAAGCACTAGCCGGCCTATGAGCGAGCCCAATCATGGGCGCGACGATCGGAGAAGAGCCAACCGACCCACGAGCTAGCCCGACCTAGGGCGCGGTGGTCGAATAAGTGCCAGTTGACTCTCGAGTGAGTCCAGCTGGGGATGCCGCGACCCTAGGGGTACTAGTTGATCTGAAAGCGAGCCTGATTGGGGGCACCAACGTCGAAGAGGTGGCACCCGAGTAGTATGTGGCCAAGTTGACGGCTGCACTATGCAGATCTCTGGGAAACTCCTTGGGAGGGTGCTTACGGATGCTAGACGACATGGCAACCCCCGAGCCTTCGTCAGATTGCGCCAAGGCCAGTAGGATGCCTCCTCCTGGTCCTATGCTTTTGGTTTTTTGCCAC
The DNA here is from genome assembly GCA_019279435.1 of Zizania palustris. Classification (NCBI taxonomy): domain Eukaryota; kingdom Viridiplantae; phylum Streptophyta; class Magnoliopsida; order Poales; family Poaceae; genus Zizania; species Zizania palustris. The sequence continues at coordinate 1,253,674 of JAAALK010000084.1, read as the reverse complement.
CTGCATTTGCCTGCACATCTCATATGCATTTTGTTTGTTTCGTATGTACCTTGGAAGGGGACACCCCCCAAATCCCTCTGCTCGCCTAGGAGAGGGCTGTTGTGAAGGGGAAAGCCCCACCGAGGTAGTCGACGTGTTAGAGTCGGACGAAGAGGTCGGTTCGGAAGAGGCTTCAGAGAGAGCTTCTCAGCGTCCCAAGGCCTCTTCCAGGGTGGAGGTCGAATATGTGCATGCAGGCATCCCCCTGTTGGCTCTGTTTTGACTTCTGAGATGGACCTCACCGCAAAGGTGGAACCCTTGACTCAGCTCTGTCGGGCCTTGATATGTACCGACTTGGTCGCCGAGGTGGCTCAAGCGGATGGGGTTCAGTTGGACCTTGCCATAGAGCATGCAGCCTACCATGTACACCTACCGGAGTGTTTTTGTCCGCCTACTTTTTCTCCTTTGCTTTCCTTCTTCCTTGAAGCTCGTCATTCTAGCTCAAGGAGCCATAGCGTCCCTCTTCGCGGAATGCGACCGACACACTAGTGAGGTCGCGAGGCTTCATGACCATATCGACACCGCAGAGTAGGAGGTGCGGGACCTTTGGGGCGAGCGGGTTGCTCTTGCTGCCGAAGCCAGGAAGCTTCAGGAGCAGGCGACCAAGGTTGAGGAGCTTCGTGCACCGGTAGCTGAGGTCGAGGAGCTCTGGGCATGGTAGCTGAAGTTAAGGAGCTCTGGACCCGGGCGGCGTGAGCCGAAGTGCTTCAAGTGCATAGGGTCACACTAGAAAGGAAAATCTCGAGCCTCTCGGCCTCGAATGAAGAGCTGAAGTCATCGTAAGAGTGCTTGCTTGTCGATTGGGCAAAGAATGAGGAGACGGCGGCTGATACTATAGGCATCCTCCGGGACGTCCTGGAATGTTATGGGATGTCTTGTTCTTAGTATTTTGACGTCGCAAGCGAGCCCCTGAGCCATCGACTGAAGTTCATCCAAGCCACCGCGAAGAACATGGATGCCACCGCAACCAAGTATGGAGAAGTCTTCAGGCTAGTGGCCACCTTCGGTGTCCTCCACTACCTTGAGGCTATCAGTGGTGTCATTCCATCAGCGGTGGGGATGACACCTGTCGTCTTCGGAGGCGACCGCCTCCGTGCTCCATCTCCAGCCATCGTGAGAGCTTGGAAGGCCTTCCAGGTGGCTTGGAAGGTTGATGACCCGGCGGCGGTGAAGTCTTGGGTGGATGAAGTCTACCGTAGGAAGCAGCCACCGGTACAGCCTTCTTCGAAGCTTGCATCCGATATCCCTCTGGTGGACTCGAAGGTGTAGTTTCCCTTAGGGTTTCTCCTATAAAATCAATCATGTAAAAAAGTCTCTTTAATTTTATAAATGAGAACTTCTTTTGGAAATTTCTCAGGGTTTGGTTGGTGCTTCGAACCCCGAGGTCAAGGTACTTGAAGTGACGGACGCCCTTCGTCACCAATGGGCGATTTTCGAAGCCCTTAGGCCTAATAGACGCACTCATTTTACCATACCTCGCGATAGGCAAGGAAACATTGTTCCTGATGTTTTAAATGAGGTGCTTGCCTTTATAAAAGAGAAAGAGAAGAAAGTGGAGGTTTCATCTTCGTCGTCTGAGTTTGTGGGTTGGTCCAACATAGAGCAGGATCCTAAAGTAGTGGAGTCTAAAGACCATAAACTTCAAACTTAGGTGCTCCTCCAGGAGGAGCAGAAGGCCTGGATGGCTTTGAATAAGGCAAGACGACCGCGACATAAGGATAGAGAGAATGCCTCCATAGCCCCTAGGGCTCCGAGAGCATCAGGGCCTAGGGAGGGTTCTCGAAGTCAAGCCAGCCTATAGGAGTGGAAGGGTTTTCAATTTTTCTTGGGTTAGATACTATTTTTTCATAGTGTTTTAGTTATTGCTTGAGCTTTGGCCGTGTTGTATTTGCAATAATAACTGGAATAAAATTTATGGATTGAATCGCCCTTTTTGGTGGATTAAATCGCCCTTTTCATTTTTGCGCTTTGAACGTATTATCACCCTTTGCCCCTCTTTGCGGGTTGGCGATGGCTTTCAATCGTGAGGTGCCAGCCTCGCGCAATGGTTACTATTACGATTTAGAGCATAAGTGGTGGCTCAGATTTTATGCTGAGGATGCGTTGGGCTAGTGGCCTGAAATCCGTGTTGAGGATGCTTCGGGCCGGTGGCCCAAAATCTACGCTGAGGATGCTTCAGGACAGTGGCCCATAATACGCATTGAGGATGCTTCGGGCCAGTAGACCAGAATCCGTGTTGAGGATGCTTCGGGCCAGTGGCCCGGAATCTGAGTTGTGGATGCTTCGGGCTGGTGGCCTAGAATCCGTGCTGAGGATGCTTTGGGCGGGTGGTCTGGAATCTGCGCTGAGGATGCTTCGTGCCGGTGGCCCAAAATCCAAGTTGTGGATGCTTTGGGTCGATGGCCCGGAATCCACGCTGAGGATGCTTCAGGCCGGTGGCCCGAAATACGCGTTGTGGATGCTTCGGGTCGGTGGATCAGAATCCGTGTTGTGCCAAACCTCACCGAGCATATCCCGTACCATAGTGCGTCCACCATGGTAAAGGTTCGTATTGGGGTGAGTATCACTAGAATGGCGACTTTTATTACAGAATAAGACATCAGTTGTAATTATAATATTCCTACGTGAAGTAGCACTTGAGGTGCTCCGCATGCCAGCTATGCTTAAGTTCTTCTCCTTCTAGGTTGGCTAGCTTGAACGACCCGGGTCGACGGAGCGGAGGATGATGAACGAGCTTTCCCACTTGTTGCTGAGTTTCCACCGGGTTTCTATGTTCTGGAGAACAAGGTGTCCTGGCCTCAACTCCTTTAACTTCACCTTGGGGTCGGACCAGGGATTCGTCTGGTCGAGGTACTTTGTGAGGTTGGTGATGGCCCAGAGCCTTGTTTCTTCGGATATGTCTAGCAAGGCATGCCTCTCTTGTTCGGCTTCAGGCTTTGTTGCTCACAAGCACCCTCATTTGAGCTCTGTCGGTGTCATAGCTTCATCTAGGAATAGCAATTGGAACGGCATGAATCCTATTGACCGGGTTGAGTGGTCCAAATGGACCATAATATCTTTGGCAATTCCTTCGTGCAAAGTCCTTTGGCGAGGCCTACAATTCGGCGGTTTAGGCCGAACAGTATGTTCCCATTGGCTCTTTCGACAATGCCGTTGGATTGTGGGTTCCTGATGGCTGCAAAGCATAATTGGATTCCTAGCCCCTTGCATAATTCTCTGAATGGTTCAGCGTCGAACTGGGTGCCTTGTTGATTGTCAGTTGCTTTCGCACTCCGAACCTGCAATGATATTTGGGCAGAAGAATTTTGGATGTTCTTCGAGGTGATGGCTGTCAAGGCTTTGACCTCGACCTACTTCGAGAAATACTCAATCACAACTACTGCGAACTTTAGGTTCCCTTTTGCTTTTGGAAGGGGTCCTATATGGTCCATCCCCCACCTAGCCATGTGCTATATTGGAGCTATAACTTGCAGAGGGATGGGGTTTAGTGGCTCCGTCACCTCATCCACTAACATCATTGGTAGGTGCACACTAGTGCTTCGGTGTCAGACATAATGGTTGGCCAATACAACCCTTGGCAAAGCGTCTTCCCGGCTAGGGCTTGGGGTGCTAGGTGGCAGCCTCATAGGCTTTCTTAGATGTCTCAGAGTATCTTGATGCGCACAGGGCGCCCGATCTTCCGACAGAGGGAGTATAATCGATTAGTGGAGGACTCGACGTTGACGATCAGCCTTCCGATCAGTACTAATCTAAACCCAACAATCACTACACCACGGCTCCGTTGGTTATCAACCACAGATGAACGCGATTGACCTTGCCAAGAAGGCTTATCCCTGCATGCGAATCGATAACACAGCAAGAATAGGGAAACACAATCTCGTAGACAAATGAAAGATCGATTTCTCAAGCGGGGTTCTTCAATCTAACAAACGTCAGAGTTGAATCTGCAAGGCAGATCGAAACTAAGCAAAACCCAACCGTAATTTACGACATCTACAGAGTATTAATACCTAGGCTTTGTGGAAAGTCTTCCCTAAAGTTGGGCTTAAGGCCCCAAACAGATACATGGCCCAAAGTGGCCCAAAATGGTGATGCAGCATCTGATGACTTGTTTGGTGTTGGGGGAGATAATCCTGACGGTAATTGGGAACATGAAGAGCAGGTGCGCGGTTCGAAGGAAGGGCTTCATCAGCCGAAGGTTGGACACCCCGTCCTAGAGGCATCGGCGAACCTCAAGATAGGGAGGCCTGGGCCTCTGGAGGCTTCGAAGCAGGCGAGAGGGGTCCTGGAGCAGCGACCTGGTGGGAGGCCGGAGCTAAGTCTCCGGAAGGTGTGAAGGGTCTGAGGCCGTGACAGAGGACCAAGGACCAGTCCGGTCAAAGTGGTCTGGGGACAGGATCGCGATCGTCTGCGCAACGTCAGACACCGCTGCAACACCCAGAACGGTTGATACGCTATCAGGGTTACACCTTTTGTCTGTACTATGGGGCTGCCACCCTTGTCTGTATTGTAGGCCTGTGTTAGGTAGTGTAACGACTAGAGGGTTTGGAGGTATCGAACCCTCCTAGCTGGGTTCCTCTATAAATACTCCCCTTCCCCCTGTTGTAAAGGACACGATATCCAAGAATATAGCTTAGAGCTTAGCCTATCATTACTCTCACACATTCTAAAACCTGTTGGTTTAGTCCACTGTTCCAACAGTTGGCGCCGCCCGTGGGGATCCTAGTCCGAGAAGCTAGCGTCCTCTACATCCACTCTAGAAGAATATGTCGAGCTGAAAGAGTGCGAGCACGGCTCCCCTCTTGGGATCGGCCTGCACCGCTGGGGCCGAGCCCGCCCTAGTCATCAGACCGGACCCTCCTATCGTCACCCCCACCGAAATGCCGAGCACGGAGCCAGGCCAGGCTCTTGGAGGGGTGCCGGAGGTACGGGACCCTGCCGGTTCAGTGGGGCTGGCCTCCGCAAACCCTTTAGGGCCTCAGGAGGGGCCCTTCGGGCTTCACCTTCCAGGTGTGCCCCCAGCCGTGGCCCTCCAGACTGATTACGTCCGCTCGCAAGACCCGGAGACTGCCTTCGGAGGTAGCGGGAGTCAGGCCGATGCCCTAGCAGCCGAGAATGCAAGGTTGAAGGCGGAGCTGGCCCAATGGCGCCAGGAGGCATCGCTACACCCTCCTGAGCCTTCCAGGGCACTAGGGGTTGTGGCCGTCGCCCTAAGCGATGATGAAGACCAAGGGGAGGAGGAGAACGCGTCGTACGATGAGGAGTCTCCGTTGCACCCTGACCTACAGAAATTCTGTGCCACAAAGCTTTCCAAATACTCTGGGGATTCTGACCCCGAAGAATTCTACCGCTCGTATGCTCTGGCAATAGAAGCTTGTGGAGGGAGCCGCGACACCATGGCCAAGTGCTTCCCCTTGGCGCTCGAAGGAATTGCTCTTCGGTGGTTCTGGTCATTACAGCCTGGGACCATCAGGTCGTGGGACCAGCTGAAGAAGAAGTTCGTCAATAATTTCCAGGGAACCTTCGTGGCCCCGATGTCAACCGGGAGCCTCTTCGAGGTGAAGCAGTAGCCCGGAGAGACACTGTGATAGTACTCTCAGCGCTTCATGCATACCAAGGCTCAGATTAACGGGCTGTCGGCCTCCTCAGTCATTGACGCCGCTCGGGAGGGCGTCACCAACCCGGGTCTCCTCGATAAGCTCCACCGGAAGCCGATATCCTCAGTAGCCCAGCTCATGACATACTTCGAGGAGTACACTAAGTCCAAGGAGGGCCAGCTGCGCCGTCAGGCAATGATCGTCTCCGTTCAAGCTCCGAGCGCTAAGGTGTATGAGGCGCCTCCCGGCCCCGCTCCAGACCTTCGTCATCGGGATTCCCGGCGATGCCAGAAGCACCTTCGGGGGGAAGTCCTCAGTATTACCCCGAGGGGTCCTGCCAAGCACGCACACACTGCCGGTTGGGGGTGTCACACCAGAGCTAAAGCGCCAGCAAGGGCGCTCCCAGGGGGCAACCTTCTACTGCAGCGTCCACGGCGAGAACGGGAGCCACGACACTGACTCCAGCCGAACCATCCTCACCCTCCGGAATGACTACCTCGAGCGAAGCTCCGGTCGCGGCTCCTCTGACAAAGGGGCTCCAATCCCCCACGCCGACGCTGTCCATGTAGTCAGGCGCCAGGACGAACCAGAAGCTTCAGGGCTATCCCAGAGGTCGGCAGGTTCCAAGCCCCCAAGCTCAAAGACGAAGTGGACCGAGGGAAGTGGGTGGTCCTGCCTATCTCTGGAGGAGGAGCTTTGGGAGCTATGTCCAAGCGGTAGCGAAGGGAATATGTCTGGGAAGTTGGGCATATCGGGACTTCCAGCTTTGCCGCACTTCCCGAATGGTCCCATGTCCCAATTTCCTTCACTGCCGAGGATGCCGCTGGCGTCAAGTTCCCGCACGCCGATTCCCTTGTCATCTCAGCAGACATTGCGGATGTCGAGGTGCGTCGCATCTTAGTCGATGGAGGAAGTTCTACTGACATCATTTTTGTGCAGGCTTTCGACCAGCTATGCCTTTCTCGGAAGCATCTGTTGCCGGCCTAACCACCGCTCTAGGGCTTCACAGGACCACCCCTCGATGCTCTCAACTAGATTGGGCTGGAGGTGACCTTCGGAGAATCCCCTCTTTCTCGCAGTGAAGAAATCATCTTCGACGTCATTGATGCTCCATACGCCTACAATGCCATCTTCGGAAGAGGGATGCTCAACCACTTAGGGGCCATCGCTCACCACAATTACTTATGCCTCAAGATGCCAACTCCCGGGGGGTGCTCTCGGTCCTTGGAGATCAGGCTGCATCTCGACGGGTCGAGTACGACCACTCAGCCCCTTGGAGCCTAGGCAAGTCCACAGCGTCTGCGGAGGTCTGGAGGAGGCTGGACTGGCAGACATCGGAGATGCCCCCCTACTTCACGATGCCCCTCCGAAGGGGCCCACGGCCAGGCCTCTTCCGGAAGGAGAGGTCATCACGAAGATCCTAGTTCAAGATGGGAAGGAGTACCCTATCCGATTCGGAGGCGTCCTTGAGCCAGAGGTGTTGAAGCAGCTCGAAGAAGTATCTGCAGCAACCTGGACATCTTCGCATGGTCCGACGAAGACATACCGGGCATCGACCGCTCGATCATTGAGCACTCCCTGGCGGTCAACCCAAAGGCTTGCCCAGTACACCAGGGGCTCCGCAAGCTATCCATCAAATGAGCTGATCTCGCTAAGGCTGAGGTGGAGAAGTTGCTTTGAGCAGGGGTCATCCGAGAAGTTAGTCATACCGAGTGGTTGTCAAACCCGGTGTTCATCCAGAAGAAAACATCTAGCAAATGACGCATGTGTATCGATTTTACATCTTTGAATAAAGCTTGCCCCCGTGACCCCTACCCCATGCCTCGCATAGACCAATTGGTTGATTCTACTGTGGGTTCCGAGCTCCTAAGCTTCCTTGACGCCTATTCGGGGTACCATCAGATTTGGCTGAAGTAGAAAGATCAAGTCAATACGAGCTTCATTACCCCCTCGGGAGTGTTCTGCTATGTTCGGATGCCCTTCGGCCTCCGTAACGCTGGGGCCACCTTCTCCAGGTTGATATCTAATGCCCTAGGGCACCATATCGGTCGCAATATCGAAGCTTATATGGATGATATCATCATTAAAAGCACGGATAAAAGTTGCCATAGCATGGATATAGCTGAAACATTTGACAGCCTCCGGAGGTGCGAAATCAGCCTCAATCCGGAAAAGTGCGTGTCCGAGCCCGGGCCGAAAAGTTGCTCGGTTACCTGGTTCCAGTCGGGGCATTGAAGCCAGTCCAACCCAAGTCAGCGCACTGCAGAATATGTCTCCTCCTCAGAACTTGAAGCAGGCTCAGAAGTTGGTCGGGCGTCTCACAGCTCTTAGCCGTTTCTTGGCAAGATCGGCTGAGCAAAGTCTGCCCATTTTCAAGGCACTGCGAGGATCCAAGGACTTCGAGTGGACCCCCGAATGCCAAGATTGTTTCGATAGGATAAGGAATACCTCGTCAACCTTATTGCCCTCGCAACGCCCCGGAATGATGACCCTCTTCTTGTCTACCTCGCCGCCTCGGGCAACGTAGCAAGTGCAACATTGATTTAAGAAGAAGACACTGGTGGGAAGCTGATACAATGCCCGATGTACTTTGTGTCTGAAGCCCTCTCCGGAGCGAAAACCCGGTATACCGAGCTCGAGAAAGTAGCATATGCTCTCGTCATGGCATCCCGGAAGCTTCGGCACTACTTCTTGGCTCATGACATAGTCATTCCGACTGCTTATCCCCTAGGTGACATGTTCCGGAATAACGACGCTACCGGGCGAATTGGCAATTAGGCAGTAGAGCTTGCTCCGTTTGGTATCACCTTTGTGGCTCAGACCGCCATTAAGTCTCAGATCCTTTCCGATTTGTCGCTGAATGAACACCAGCAGCCAGCTACGCCACTGACGAAGTTGGTGAAGGGGTGTGGACTGTTTATTCAGATGGTGCTTACCAAGCCTCTGGAGTTGGCGCAGTGGCAGTAATTGTTTCTCCCTCCGTCCAGCAAGCTTTATACTCCGTTCGTTGAACTTTAAAGCTACAAACAATGTCGCTGAATATGAAGGAGTGCTGTTGGGCATCCGCAAGGCGCACGCGCTCGGAGCCGCCCGAGTGATTGTCAAGACCGACTCTCAAGTCGTGGCCGGGCACGTGAATAAGAGTTTCCAAGCCCGGCATCCTAATCTCGCCGCCTACCTCGAAGACATTCGAAAGTTCGAGGCATCTTTCAAAGGGATTTCCATCCAAAGCATACCAAGAAGTGAAAATTGCCAAGCTGACATCCTCGCTAAAGCCGACGGAGGCGGTCAAGCCCTCCCTCCCACTGCCTTCTTCAAAGAGCTTGCCAAGCCATCGGCGTCTCTCCGAGGAGACACACCGATCGAAGTGCCAGCAGGTCCTCCGTCGTCCTCCCAGCCGGCTAAAGTCTTTTGCACAGTCGATAGCGATTGGCGCGAGCCCATTCTGCGGATACTCAACGGCGAAATGGACGCCCGACCTAGTTCGGAGCTGGCGCGGCTTTAGCTCCGTGGAAGACCCTATCAAGTCATTAACGGGGTTCTCTACAAGTCGGGTGTATGCTCTCTGTTGCTTCGGGCATCTCCTATCCTAATGGATAGCAGATACTTCGAGAGATCCACGAGGGCCTATGTGGTAGCCACTTAGCCCCTAGAGCACTCACCGGGAAGACTCTCCGTCAAGGTGTGTACTGGCCCACTATCGTGCCGACGCTGAAAATCTGGTGCGCACCTGCCAAGGATGTCAATGGATGGGACGGCGGAGCCATCGACACCCGACCAGCCTACAACTCATCGCACCCATCTGGCCCCTAGCTCGGTGGGGCATGGACCTTATCGGGCCATTTCCCAGGGCCAAGGGGCACCTGCGCTTCACCGTCGTCACTGTCGAGTACTTCTCTAAATGGGTCGAGGCCGAGCCGTTGACCGCCATTACCTCCTGAAGCGTCAGAAGTTCTTTTGGCAAAATATTATCTGCCGCTTTGGAGTGCCCAAGCGCTCATGCTGGATAACAGCACTAAGTTCGACGCTAGTTCTTTCAAAGCATTCTGCGAAGAGCTGGGGTGCAGCTATGCTTCGCAGCAGTCCAGCATCCGCAATCCAATAGAGCTGTTGAGAGGGCCAACGGGCATATACTGTCCGGTCTGAACAAGTGCATCGTGGGTTTGGCCAAGGGATTGTGGCCCAAAGAGATGCCCAAGATCCTGTGGTCCATCCGGACCACCCCTTCCCGCGCAACCGGTTTTACCCCATTCCGGCTGCTGTTCGAGATGAAGCGATGACGCCAACGGAGCTCCGAGCCGACTCCCTATGGGTCACAACTCCCGAAACTGATCAAGAGCGGCCGTCTCTCTCGACCTCATGGAAGAATCAAGGCTCCGAGCCGGCGCCAACCTCTCTCAGTATCAAAGGCAGACGAAGGCATGGTACGACCCAAAAGTCAAGCGCGACGAGTTTCAGCCAGAGCATCTCGTCCTGCGCGCGGTTGCCGCTCCAACGAAGCTGGGCAATAAATGGGAAGGTCCATACATCGTAGTCGGCTCCGGGCGACCAGGGTCCTATCGTCTAGCTACCCTAGAAGGCAAAGATCTGAAGCACACTTGGCACGCAGAGCACCTGAAACGCTATTTTGCATAGTTTAATAGATAGTGTTCCGCTGTTAGTTCTCGTTGTATCAGACTTCTCAGCTTCAATAATGAATATGGTGAACATTTTAACCGAAGTGGACACACTAAGGTACGAAGCGTAATCCCACCGAACTCGAAGGGTTTCGAGCTCTGGCTCGACGCACCCCCTATCAGGGTTCTGAGCTCCGACTCGACGCACCCCCTATTAGGGTTCCGAGCTCCGGCTCGACGCACCCCCTATCGGGGTTCCGCCCTCCGGCTCGACGCACCCCCTATCAAGGTTCCGAGCCCCGGCTCGACGCACCCCCTTGTACTCGGATTGGACCGGCCCAACTCCGCAGCCCCTCTGCCCGGTAGTCGCTCGCCGCCCGTGTACCTGAGTCACACGTGGACCAGACACGACAGTTCTTGTCTCATCTTCACGTCTCTTCTACTTCCGTTGACAATCACTCATCACATCTGGAGCCATGAGGCCCATGATCTTCAACATGGCTCCTCAAAGGGAAATCCTTTCGGAGGGTCTCTTCTGACCAGAGCCTGGACGGACCCTTCGACTTCAAACCTTCAATCTGGAGGATAATCTTGGGCTCTGAGATTATGATTTGCCTTTACCTTGGAATCTTGCGGATCCTGAGGGTGAAGTATTTCCCCCAACAGTAGCCCCTCGAATACGCTTCTCCAAATAGCCTATATAGCAAGGAGAGTAGTATACGCAAGAAATATTTTCATACTCAGGGACTTAGAAAGAATTCAAGGTATTATAACCGTTCAAGTGTCTCCTACATTGAAGGTGTATGGAATCTAGGCTTTGAACTTGAACATCCGTATGTTGGCTCCGAAAGAAAGTGAACTGTTATGATTGCGGTGCATTGCAAAGAGCCGTTATTTTTGTGCTGTTACCCCTCAAATAGCCGTCAGACCTTTCAAGAAAGCAACAGACGTAAAGTTTTACCACGGGTTCACATTATTTCACCTTTTGGCCCCACCTGTTAGTGACGAGGGTTGGATCTTCAAGTGTGAAAACATACATGAATCGTGCCGAACGAAAATAGAGCTTCGATGCTTGAGTCTATCCACACTTTCATCTTCAACTTTTCTCTCTGATACTCTCGATCACTCCTCCAATGGTGAGAACCATGTGAAAGTGCTGATGACGGTGGGGACACTTGACGTAGTGACAAGCCTGGGCCACATCGGCAGCGGCGGCGATGGTAGGAGCCCCGGGGGTTCTTGGCCAAAGACCCACGAGATCTCCGCCCACCGTATAAGAAGCCACTAAAGCAAATATTCATCCTTGGCGATCGACTTGCTCGGCAGAATCCATCAAGGAAGCGGTGAACGGGAAGTTGGGTCTGGGAATGAGACTCAGGTTCTCGGAGAAGAAGTGACTCCGGCGCCAGGAGTGGAGAAGTCGTTGTCTTTGAAGCTTCTTTGAAGCATGACTAGCCTTACTTAAATAGACTTCTGGGCAGCTATCTCTGAACACCATAGCTAGGTTAGCAATCTTTGAGTGGGCCCTCTGAGCTGAAGGATGCGAGGGGAGGTCTGAAGTATTCACAGCTACCCATGAAGCTTCGTGTAAACCAAAGCCACAAGATGGCCTGGGGACTCCAAGTGGCTAGTGGCCTTCGGGAGCATCCACTTTCAGCTCTGGAAAGGACACCTAAAGAATTTCCCAGCAAAGGCGATCAATGACTGATGGTATTCTTACTGAATACTTTAGTGGTTTTATGCCGAGGTCAGAGAAGACTCTAGGCTTTTCGGTCCCCTGCAAGAAATATGGTATCGAAGGGAGGCGGAAGTTACTCCAGACCCAAGCCTAATTTCAATGTGGCTTGGGTTATTGTCTTCAGTGGCCAAGCGCATGAGTATGCGAGACTTGGATGAAGAGTTCATCGCCCTCTGGATACCTCCTCTTGGGGCCGACTAGCCTATTGTATTCCAGAGCACTTCGGAGGGGGAGCTTCGAACCCTAAGTAAAACCTCTGTATCTCCTGCATTTAGATTATTCATAGAGAATAATTGTAGTATTCTTAATAGATTGTTACCTTATTTCAGCGGCTCTATTGGCATTAGCTCTGGAGAAGATAGCTTGGGCTATAGAACGGTGCTTGGAGCCCCTACTGCTGTGGAGAAGCAATGGAGGATCGAGCTGGTTGGGAGTTGGGAACGCTCCAACCGAGTGTGGAGTGCACTCAGGATGGAGGCTCCTCCTCTTCCAAGCTTCAACTCAGCAGGAGCAGTCTCTAGAAAGAGGAAAGCTGCTGCTAGGACCTCCAAGGCCTTGAGGACTCCGGTGAAGAAGGAAGCGTGGAAGGCCAAGCTCCCTTCGCCTCCAGCATCTTCGTCTTCGCTCGACATTCGGAGCTCTTCTTCAGAGGAGTCTGAAGAGGAGGAGACTTTGGAGGTCTGCATGGGGAAGGAGCTTGGAGAGCTCTTGCTGAAGGTGACGAGGAGGATTCTCGGGTTGTGACTGAGGATCCCCTCGGGTAGCAGTTGAAGTAACTCCAACTGCTGAAGAGGTGGAGTTGATCCACCCGAACCTACCGGGGTCCAAGGAGCGGAGCTAGAAAACACAGCTCCCCGGTGACCGAAGTGGTAGTAGCAGAGGCCAGGGCTTCGATGTCTGCTACTCCAGCACAAACCTCGGGGAAGGAACTTGATGAATACCTAAGAATGTATGAATTTCTCGGGGACCCTAAAATCCTCCCCTAGAATCTAGACGAAGGTAGGCCATCGATCTTTACTCTTTGAAGTTCCTGAAATAATTTCATTGCACCAACAATATCTTAATGGATAATTGACAAATACCTTATGTTCTATAGATGCTTCGAGGAGTGGCATGGCTCCAACCAAAGATTGAGCTTCAGCTCCCATTGGAGATAAGGCTCCAGTCGTAGAATTATCTTCGGTTTCTAGAGTAACTTCGGACGAGGCGGCTCCGTCCGGGGGATCCACTCTTGAAGGGGGATCCAACCTGATCGAAGTGGTGGCTCCTCCAGTTTTTGTGCCAGGGAGATGTAAGGGAAAGACTTGTCCTAGGCCTCTTCCCTATTTGACGACAACGCCATCGACGAACGACGCTTCGGTAGGTGCTTCGGAAGAAGACCCTGCTAAAGATGACCAAAGAGCCCTGTCCTAGCTCCCGCTACTCACTCCATTCTTGGAGCTGCGGACAGGGCTCCGAACCCTCCTCGAACCTTTGGCTGAAAAGTGCCAAGAGGTTGGCAGCTTCGAGCTGGTCTCCGTTTTGAGCGAGGCCAGTGGATCGGAGCTCAACCTAGCCCTCGAAAGGGCTACCCTCCAGGTAGGCAACAAACATAAAGTATATTTACCTTATTGAAATTACATCGTACTTAGTTTGCGTTTGCAATAATTTGTTCTTGCTAGAGCGGCAGCGACTTCCAATGAGGTTGAAACTAATCGACTCAAAAGGAAGGTTACGATGCTTCAAAGGGCCCTTAAGGGCTCCGAAGATAAATCTCTGCGACTGGAGGAAAAACTCCACGAGGAGTGGAGGGCAAAGCTATGGCAGAAGAAGCGCTCCGAACGGAGCAACAGACTCATGCCCAACTTGCCTCTTCAATATAAGAATTACAAGCAGAGCGCACGGTGTTGAGGGCTGAAATTGAAAAACTTCAGGCGGTAGAAGCGACTTCCGGGGCTGAACTCTTAGAGCTCCAAGGGTCGCTTAAACAAGCGCTGGTTTAGAAGAATTATTTAATGTCAAAAACAGACGGAATCTCCTCCGTTGCCACAGAAGTGACAAGGGCCAAGAAGAGGCACAGCTTGGTGGCTGATCAAACCATGGACACCCTCAGGGGTGTTCTGGAGTATTTTGGAACGGTGTGCCAGTCTTCTTCAGCTGTAGTGGATGAGCCTCTCGACCGAAAGCTTAAGATGATCCAAATGGTGGCCAAGATGATGAAAGGCTCCGAGACCCACTACGGAGAGATCTCCGGGCAAGTAGCCGAGATCGGAGTCCTTTGACACCTCGAAGCCGTCAGGGTCTCTGTTGCTTTGGTGAAAGGTTCGACGCCGACAAGATTCGCCGACGAAGGCTTACTACGGCCATCATTGGATGTGGCTTCAGCTTGGTGTAGGACCAAAAGTAGCGACCTGAGGGGGGGGGGGGGTGAATGGGTGCCTAAAAATTCTTTCGAATCAATGGCCTACTCCCAACACCCAACGCACCTCAAAAGACTTAGGAGGAAAAACGCGAGCAGATCGTCAAAGCCTAAAAATATCTAGCCTATAACGACCGGTGTCCTAAACATAGAAACACCAACACAATGCTAATAGGCAGATAAACAAAGCATTCATAACATGGGGAGATTAAGGTTCACAGAAATACTCATCATAGCAATTAATCTGAGTGCACGTAAAAAGAGATGAGAGATTACTGTTCAGAATTTGTCTCCTGTTCGAAACTTGACGAAGCCTGCTTCGAAGTACATGTGAAGCCTGAAGTTGTCAAAGGTAGTCGATCGAAGTCTGCAACGTCGAAGTGTGTAGCTGCCGAAGCCAAGAAAGTCGGAGTATGTTCGAAGACAGCAAGTGCTAAATCATACAAAGCCTGCCTCTCTACAGGGCTTCGCTAAGACCTTCGGAATGAATTCTGACCCCAGTCAAAACACCAGACTCGAAAATGCGGTGCAGTTCTAACTGACGAAGGTTGCTTTTACTGACGAAGTGAACTAAGTGAAGTATGCTTCGAACATTCGAAGCCCTTGCATACTTTGAAAACATATACCGATCGAAGCTATTGCATGAGCTTCGTCAGGAAACCAGAGACCGAAACCAGCTACGAAGTACCTTCGCACAGAATAAAAATTAAATCCTGATGCAACCACAAGCCGACAAACTTCGAAGAGACACAAGCGGTAAAAACAAAAACACGCATGTAGAGCTGACATGCTACAGCCGAAACGAGCTGAGCAGGAAGAGGGACCCACACGTGTGTGGCTGCAATTTTTCCAATAGCACTGAGTACTCTTCTGCTACCTATACATGTAATAGGTCATGTAGGCTGAAGTCTATGGGATGATGGCCTGACACGCCGAAAGCAGTGTTGAAAAATATTTGCTAAACCAAAACGCGAACACAGGATCTGGTCACAAGAACTAGAGTGCACAGTCGCGGAACAAAATACTATTCAGAAAATCACAAATGCCTGTGTCTATTCATGTAGACTAAAAACAATCCTACAACTCTAGATGACAGGCCTAGAAGCTAGCAAAGGAGATTTCGATGGCAACAACACAGCAGTGCTACTGCGGCAAAGAAACTGTTACTAGCCTGCTGGCTAGCCTGTAACAAGCGAATCACATGCTACCAAGAACCAAAGTGATAAACTCCGCATGAATAAAAAGTAACTTTGTAACTCAGTAAAAGAGGGATGATCTCCACAAAAACGAAGAGAAATCTCTCTGCAGCAGACTAGGAGTCCAAAACTAATCCAGACACAGAAATTGAGAAATTAAACAAAATCCGCAGCAACGCAAGATGGCTATGAAACAGTACGAATCAAAACCTGAGAAAAACACGCGAAGAACGAGAAATCGCTAATGGCGGCGGCGCTCGCACAAAACAGGAGATGAACAAAGTGACCCAAACTTTTAGCTGGATTAAAGTGAATTACAGAATGGGTAAACCTAACCCTAGGGATTGGGGCCCTATTATAGGTAGCCCAATAGCTTAGGAATATTCCACAGACTCTTAGGGTTTTTTACAGACGCTGAAATAAATAGAAAATACCAAACTGCCCTCAGGATATTTTACAGACTCGACTGACTGACTGTGGGCATAAGGACAAAATAGTAAACTCCTATTATAGATGACTTATCTAGAAGCGGAGCTTTCGTAGCGACTACGGCTTCACCTCTGAATAGTCCGATGCGAGATCAGCGGTCGTCAGTTTTGCGCTGAAACTGACAAAGAATCCACCGGCTTTGCACCAGGTACCCGGATTGGGTCGGCCCGACTCCGCAGCTCTCTCAGCCTGGCAATCGCTCGCCGCCCGTGTACCTGAGTCAATCCTGGTCAATAACCCAGTGGATCCTCTGCTGCTCCTAGCCCATGTACCCGGATTGGGCCAGCCCAACTTCGCGGCCCCTTTGCCCGACAGTCGCTCGCTGCCCGTGTACCTGAGTCACATGCGGACTAGACACAGCAAGTCTTCTCTCTTTTTAGTCCTCTTTGACTATCGTTGACAATGACTCATCACATATGGAGCCATGAGGCCCACGCTCTTCAGCATGGCTCCTAACTTGGGAAGCCTTCCGGGTGACCTGGAAAGCAGACAATGAAGTTGCGGCCAAGGCTTGGATCGACGAAGCCCATCGGTAGAGGCTAGCTCAGACAAAGCCTCCGGCTTCAACTCCGCCAACTGCTCTGCCTCCTGATCCGAAGGTCTAGCTTATAGGGCACTTAATTATGTACAAGAGATCTTGTAATGCTCTTATTTTAATGAATGAAAAGTTTATAAATGAAAAGTCTTCGCTTGAATGTTTGTTTTTAGGTTTTGCTACATGCTTCGGATCTAGATCTCGAAGTGTTAGAGCTCAATGAAGGGCT
Organism: Zizania palustris; assembly: GCA_019279435.1. Lineage (NCBI taxonomy): Eukaryota > Viridiplantae > Streptophyta > Magnoliopsida > Poales > Poaceae > Zizania > Zizania palustris. The sequence continues at coordinate 1,236,837 of JAAALK010000084.1, read as the reverse complement.
TCGCCAACAATGGGCTATCCTTAAAAGCTTGAGGCCTTACTGGCGCTCGCGATGTTCGGTTCCTCGAGGGGAGCAAGGGGAAATAGCATCCGATGTTTGTAGCAAAGTTCTTTCTTATATTAAAGAAGAGGATAAGGTAGTAGCATCTTCATCCTCAGAGTATGTAGATTGGTCGACTTAGAGTACCAAGTCGAAGACCCAATGGAGGCTAGCCTTGGATGACTTCTAACCTGGGCCAAACTTCAAGAAGAGAAGAAAAAGCTTAGGGCTTCAAAGAAGAAGGGCACTCAGACCAAAAGAAAAGTTTTGAGAAACTCCAGGCTCCGAAGACCGAATTGGTCCCGGAGGTAGCTCTAGAGGTCGTAGGGGTCTCCATTTTTATTTAGGCTTAGATAATAATTTTTCCTGATTATGATGATTGTAATATGATTAACCAAGTAATACAAATTGTCTGAGAAGCATCATTTGATTATGCCTCACTCCTCTACCCCTCCTTGTGGGTGGGGGACCATACGCAATGCGATAAGGTCCGTCGTACACAATGCTTGGTATAATAAAATTGATGCTTCGCAAACAGTACTTGATAATCATGAATTCGACTCTTTTGTAGAGTTATTCGAACTGTACGTTCATATTATGATGTCTATAGTCTTAGAGCTTCGAATTTATACATTGGAGCTCCAAAATTGGTCACTTAGGACTCTTAATGTGTTTCATTTGGCCGGAGCCTTGAAACCTTATTGCTTGGTCGCCTTCGACTCTTTTACAGATGCTTCGAACCCAGAGGATCAGAAATCCGCTTTTTTTAAGTCCTTAGACTCTTCTACGGATGCTATCAGGCCGAGGCCCAGAATCCATAGGCTTTGGCCACCTTAAGCTCTTTTATATATGCTTTGAACCAGGAGGATTGGAAATCTGTTCTTAAAGTCCTTAGACTATTCTATGGAAGCTATCAGGCCGAGGCCCAGAATCCGTAGACTTTGGCCACCTTCGGCTCTTTTACAGATGCTTCGAACCCGGATGATCGGAAATCTGTTCTTTTAAAGTCCTTAGACTCTTCTACGAATGCTATCAGGCCAAGGCCTGGAATCCGTAGGCTTTGGCCACCTTCAGCTCTTTTACAGATGTTTCGAACCCGGAGGATCAGAAATCTGTTCTTTTAAAGTCCTTATACTCTTCTACGAATGCTATCTGGCCGAGGCCTGGAATCCATAGGCTTTGTCCACCTTCGGCTCTTTTACGGAATCCCTGAACCGATGGTACAAAGGCTGTTTGCTGGGTTCTTATGAAATATGCTTACCTCCGCAAGCATCTCCGTTACTCTGATGCATCCACCAGGGGTAGGGAATATTTGAAGAGTAAGCATAATTCAAACCTCAATCTTTATTTATTTAGAAAGGTACTTTACAATTTGTTACAAGGAGCACCTAAGCATAATAACGTTTAAGGAGCTCCGCATGCCATGCATTCTTTAATTCTTCCCCTTCTAAATTAGCTAATTTAAAAGATCCATGTCGCCTTGAGCGTAGGATAATGTATGGTCCTTCCTGTTTGTTTCCTAGCTTCCCAGAGCAATTACACTTCGCAGTACCAAATGACCCGGTTTAAGTTCATTAACTTTTACCTTTGGGCCATACCATGTCTTCGTCTGATCTTGGTACTTTGCCAAATTGGCGACAGCTCGAAGCCTCGTTTCTTCCAACAAGTCAAGCGAATTGTTCCTTTCATCATTATCTTCTTGCTTCATTGCACGAAGGGATCCACCTTTCAGCTCCGTTGGAGTCATGGCCTCATCTCCGAACAACAACCTAAATGGGGTGAAACCTATGGACCTAGCTTGAGTGGTCCGAATGGACCATAAAATCTTAGGAAGCTCTTCGTTCCATAGTCCCTTTGCCAGCCCAACAATCCTTCGATTTAATCCAGACAAAATATTTCCATTGGCCCGCTCTACGGCTCTGTTGGATTGGGTATGACGAACGACTGCAAAGCACATTTAATGCCCAGCCCTTCATAGAATTCTCTAAAAGGTTCGGCTTCGAATTGGATGCCATTATCGATTGTTAGCTCTCTAGGCACTCCGAACCTGCAAATAATATTCTACAAGAAGAATTCCTGCACATTTTTTGAAGTGATAGCAGTTAAGGGTTCAACTTCGACCCATTTATAAAAGTATTCGATTGCTACCACCGTGAACTTCAATCGACCTTTCGCCATTGGAAAAGGGCTGATGAGATCCATTCCCCATCGTGCCATCGGCCAAACCAGAGCAATGACCTGAAGGGGTGTGGGAGGATGATGGCTTCGTTTTCCCATCCATTAGCACCCTTGACAGGTTCGAACCAATGATTTTGCATCTCTTACAATTGTTGGCCAATAAAGCCCCTAGCGAAGTGTTTTGCCTGCTAAGGCCCGAGAGGCTAAGTGGCTACCACACAAGCCTTCATGAATTTCCCGAAGTATATGTTGGCCTTCAGGTTGTGAGATGCATCAGAGTAGAGGAGAATAAACTTCGGCTTTATAAAGCACTCCGCTGACAAGCTTATAATTTCGGACCCTTAACTGGAGCCTTTGTAAATCTGGGCCTTCTAGTGAGGTTGTATTGTTTTGCAAGAAATCCAATATCAGACTCCGCCAATCAGTGACTGGAATGCAAAGGACTTCTGCAGAGGGTGGTTGATGCACCGAAGGTTTAATAAGTTCCTCATAAAAAGTCCCTTCTGGGACATCCACTGCTCCGGCTGCAGCCTTTGCCAAGACATCTACAAGCTAATTATCTGCTCGAGGAATGCTTCAGATGGAGATTCCTTTGAATAAAGCCTTCGTCTTGCGGATTTCTTTCAAGTATTTCACAATATGTGGATGCCTAGATTGGAAGCTTTTGTCAATATGCCCTGCAATAACTTGGGAATCTGTTTTTATTACAATTCTAGTTGCTCCAAGCGCTCTTGCTTTTCGGAGACCAAGCAGGATTCCTTCGTATTCTGCAATATTGTTAGTGTACTTAAAGTTGAGCCTTACAGAATACATTGCTTTTTTCCCTGAAGGTGATATTATTATGGCTCCGGCGCCAGCCCTAGATGCTTGGAAAGATTCGTCGGAGAATATTGTCCATAATCCTTCGCATGGTTTCTTCCGGAGCCCAAACTGCAGATGGAGTCCACTCGGCCACAATGTCGGCTATAACTTGGGATTTAATAGTTGTTCTTGCAGTGAAGGAAATGCCTAATGGGGCTAGCTCGACAGCCCACTTTCCAATTCTCCCTGTGGAATCTTTGCTCCGAAGCATATCACCAAGGGGATACAGCAGTAGGGACAATTATGTTGTGTGCTAAAAAGTAATGCCTTAGCTTCCGCGAGGCAATTACTAAGGCATTTGCAAATTTCTCGATCTTAGAGTACCATGTTTTTGCTTCGGACAATGCTTCTGAAACAAAGTATACTAGGGTTCTGCACCAGTTTTCCATTGAGCTCTATTTCTCTAACAAGCACTGCACTTACTGCGGAGCCCGTTGCTACAAGATAAAGTAGGAGAGTTTCTTCTAGGAGGGGCACAATAAGTGTTGAAAAATTTCCAAGATAGTCCTTAATATCATCAAAGCTTTTCTAGCACTCCGGCGTCCACTTGAAACTTTCAGGCCCTTTTAAGGCTTTGAAAATTGGGAGGCCTCGCTCCGCTGATCTGGCTAGGAATCAGTTGAGGGCTGTGAGGCATCCTGTCAGCTTCTGGACTTGCTTCAAATTTTTAGGTGGAGCCATTCTTTGCAGTGCACTTATCTACGTCGGGCTAGCTTCGATTCCTCTGCTCGAAACTAAGTACCCTAGCAATTTTCCTTCTTGAGCTCCAAATATACATTTTTTAGGATTGAGGCGAACTCCACATGCTCGGAGGCTCTCAAAAGTTTCTTCTAGGTCTAGACTATGCTGGTGCTTTAAAGCACTCTTCATTACAATGTCATCCATATAGGCTTCGACATTTCGGCCTATTTGGTGACCTACAGCCTTAGCAATAAGACACGAAAAGTTGCCCTGACATTTCTCAAGCCAGAGGGCATTTGGACATAACAGAATACTCCGGAAGGAGTTATAAAGCTCGTCTTGGCTTCGTTTTCACGTTTCAGCAAGATTTGATGATTGCTGGAGTATGCATCAAGGAAACTTAAGAGTTTGGAACCAGCCGTAGAATTAACAAGTTGATCAATGCGGGGCATGGGGTAGGGGTCTCGTGGGCATGCTTTATTTAGAGAGGTGAAGTCAATGCACATGCGACATTTGCCCGGAACCTTTTTTCTTGATGAAGACAAGGTTAGCCAACCACGCTCTGTGCAGGATACCTCCCTGATGATTCCAGCTCTTAGCAACTTCTCTACCTCCGCCTTAGCGAGGTTTGCTCTTTCAATTTACAATTTGCGGAGCCTGTGGCGAATTAGTCGAGCCATAGGGTTAACAAGTAAACTATGGTCAATAATGCTCCGGTCAACTTCGAGGATATCTTCGTCTGACCAAGCAAAGATATCTAAATTTTCTCGAACTACTTCTTCTAGCGAAGTAGCAATTTCCGAAGGCAGCCCCTTACCAAACTGAATGGGGTATTCTTTGCCTTCTTTGAGAATGATCCTCGTGACTACATCACCTTCTAGGCTTAGTTTGAGGGAAGGGTTCTTCGAAGGGTCCAGGGACCCTGAAGCCTCCTCCGAGTGTTCTTGCACACTGTTCACCTACCGAGGATCGAGAGGTGGGTCGTGGACATATTCTGCTCTCCGAGCTGTGGCCTGGTCTCCTTGGAATTGTAAGAACTCCACCTTGCGTGGGCATTTTGAGACACAAATAATTGTGATGTGCCACAACTCCAAACTGGTTCAGCATTCCTCGCCCGAAGATTTCATTGTAGGCGTACGGAGCGTCGACAATGTCAAAGATGACTTCCTCAACTCTGTCTAGGGGCCCCTCACCAAAGGAAACCTCGAGGCCTATTTGGCCAAGGGCATCGAGAGGAGGCCCTGTGAAGCTTTGGAGTGGGTGGGCTGCTTGAAGCAAATGCCTTCGGGAAATACACATTTTATCGAAGGCTTGGACCAAGAGTATATCAGCGGAGCTTCCGCCGTCCACTAATATCCTTCGAACTTCCACTCCTACGATATCAGCTGAAATGACAAGGGGGTCAGCATGGGGGAATTTCACCCCTACAGCATCATGGGCAGAAAATGAAATGGGCACATGGGATCACTCGGGCATTTCTGCAGTAGAGTTCGAAGTCCCTATATGTCCTACTTCCCGAACATATTCCCTTCGCTGGCGCTTAGACATATTACTGAGTGTTCCTCCTTCGGAGATGGGTAAGGCCACTCATTTGCCATGATCTTGAGGGTCTTCTTGCTTCGGTGGTGGCATAATGTTGGCCACTGGAAATTGTATGGGAGCTTCGGGATTGCCTGCACGTCCGACAACTTGTATATGCTCCAGGTCATGCTGCTAGAGAAGCTCGATCTGTAGTGCCTCACCCTGAGTTTCTCCCCAGATACTTGCCCCGAAGAGCCAGTATAGACATACAATCTTTGGTGGCATGGCTTCTGTTTTCACCATGCACACAACAAAAAAGGGTCTGGCCCGGGCCAGCTGGTTTTTCTAGTGGCTTCGAGCCACTAGCTTTATTGCCTTGAGCTTGTTGATAGTTGGAAGGCATCTTCAGAGCGGAGGGGGCAATATTCAACACTTCGGAGAGAAAGTGCTTCCTTCCCCTTCTCTGATCATTAGGACTATTATCGAAGGGGACTTGTAGAGGATTCGGAGCCCCTGGCTCCAGCTTGACTTCTTGGGGGAGGGTTGGTGTGGGTACCATAGTTCTCCGGAGGCATCCTTCTTCTGCTTTGGCATACTACTTGAAGTATGCCATGAATTGCGCTACCGATGACATCGGCTTTCGGTGAAGTTTGCTGAGGAGGTCAGGATTCAAAACACCTTCGCGCACCGCATCCACCACAAACGATGTGGATAGCTCTTTTATCTGGGACGTGGTGTGGGCGAAGCACGTGAAGTATTCTCGAAGAGTTTCTCCCACATGCTGCTTCACCTGAAAAAGGCTTCCATTAGACATCGGGGCTACAAAAGTCCCCTAGAAATTGCTCACGAATTTCTTCTTCAACTGCTCCCACGACTTAATTGATCCTGGCTTTAGAGACCAGAACCAACGAAGGGCTACTCCTTCTAGCATGAGGGGGAAACATTTTGCCATCGTATTTCGGACCCCTCCACTTGCTTCTATTGCAAGGGCATAAGAGCGAGAAAATTCTCCGGGAACAGATCCTCCGGAGTACTTCTGCAACTTCGAGGCTTGGAACCTGGGATCGAAGCGCACCTTCTGTAAGTCTGGATGCAGAGGGGATTCGTCATCAAAGGAGGCATGACATACAAAGCTAAGCAAGGTCCGAAGACTAGGAGCTTCGGATGATTGAGGAAGGCGAAAAAGTCCTTCGAACTGTATTTGAAGCCCCTCGCCAAAGGGTGCGCGGAATCTTGAGACTCCGAAACTCCCTCCGCAAACGCTCTTCGAAATACAGGCAGTGGCAGAGAACTAGCTTTTAGTACTAGGTTCCCCATGGATGGCGCCAACTATTGGCTCAACGGATTACGCTAACAAGTTCTATAAGATCAAGAACTGACAAACGAAGTGTTTGTGAATGTGGACTATCTCAAGCCTCCGAATAGGATAATAGCTCGGAATAGTTCGAAATGTGTATTGAATATCTGAATATTTGGTGCCTATTACAAGGCAAGAAGAGGGGTATTTATAGATAAAATCTCTAGAGAAAAGACCTTTTTACCCCTCAATTACAACCGACATAGTGGGAACTATTTCAGTATCCCGTATAGCGCTAATATAGTAAAATTTTCTCGAAGGATGTCGATAAAGTAGACGTCTCATCCTTCTGGCTGATTTCCACTTCGGAGGGGAAGTCCTTTTGGAGGGTCTCTTCTTACCGTAGCCTGGACGAACCCTTCGACTTCAAACCCTTTAATCCGAGGATAATATTGGGCTCCGAGATTATGATTTGCCTTTACCCTAGAATCTTGGGGATCCTGAGGGTGAAGTATTTTCCCCCAATAGTAATAATGCCCGATTAGCCGAACTGTTGGAAAAATAATAAATTAAACTGTCCAGAATAGGGCCGATTTGGATCTACTGTGTTTGGCGAAGAATTTTAGGATGAAATCTCTACAAAACACCAAAAAACAAATACCAATTCGGCCTCGAGACTGAATTCTCAAGTGTGATCAAGAAAATCGATAAAAACGATAGAAACCATTACATGGATTAAACGGGAGATTCACGGGCTAATCAACAAGGGTTACCATGGATACGCGTGATGCACGGAGGGCTTTCAGCGCAAACCCACAGAGATGTACTGAACTAAGGTGCAAAAGTAGATGAAAAGTAAAAGTACGATAAAAAACTAGGGTTTTGAAGTGTTGATCTGTGGAGAGATACCCTTTGAATCGGCATCACCCCTATATTTATAGGGGCTGGTCACAAGTTTCCTGACACCTAATCTGAGTAGGATTCGTAGACACCTAATCTAAGTAGGATTCGACCAAAAAGTGGTTAAGATTTAATTAGATATCAAAATAGCCCAAACCAACTCTATCCCTAGTTTTCAGACTTGGGCCGATCTGATCGGGCCTACATGGCCGATTGGACCAGCCTGTGCCAGGAAAGGCATATTTTTAGCCCAAATTACCAAAAATTGATATTTTGACAATTTCAACCATTAATGCCATTTTTTGCTATCAACACATGCCCCCCTACCTTTTAGCAAACTTAGTGAGCAAAAAAGCACAACGAGCTAAGGGCGAGACAATCCATATCGGCCTTACGATCTCTTAAGTGTTTTTGCTGAGTTCTTTAAAAGTACTTACTATTCGTTTATCTACCAAACTTCCCATTTCATAACTCATGAAATCTGAATTGTGAGGACGATTTGCATGAATTACTACTAATATGACTAGGGGACTAAAGCGCCGAATTTTCCACCAATTCGACCTTTAGTGCTTTTACTAGTTTTTGCCCCCCGATTCCCATGTAGGGACGCATCCTTACTCAACGAGGCTAGAAGTTGGCTTATCAACCAACTTCAGTTTCCACACCCGTCGTGTCTTTGCTAGGGCTTTGGACTCGTCGAGTGGGTTATCCTCGAATTCTTCGGCCTTCTTCTCTTTGAGATAATCGGCACACAGACATTGTATGCGTCTCTTTTGAGACTTAGTCATTCCATGGAGTGCCCACGAAGGCTGTGGCTTAGTTCCGGGCGTCACAAACTTGCTCTTGGAATCTTTAGCCAAACGGTTAACACCCATATCGGCTTTGGCAATTCTACACTTAGTGGAGTCATCTCTCTATCCTATGTCAGTCAGATCGGCCTTATTTGGCCGGTTGGACCGGCTTTTGCCAAACACCCGGGATGGGCCAGTCAGACCGGCCATAGAAGGCTAGGTCAAACCAGGGTGGTGCTGGTGGTCTAGTCCATTGTGGGCCAAACTCACGCCTCTATGGAAGGTTCAACCTCCTTGGCGGTCATGGCCGAGAGTACGTCTTCTCAACCCTTCTCATATGCTTCTGGAGCTGTATTCCAAAAGTTATCTTTGGCTTCTTGTGGGACCTATACGAAGATGACGCGTCGATATTCAATTTCCACACTCCTACTTCAGGATTCTTTGATACGAGCGTGCGTGGGCGAGGCTTTCCTATTGATAACCGCCTTCTCTTTGGATGACTCGGCCTTCTCGGGGCGAATCAACACCCTCTTCCTGTCGAGGTCAATGTTATTCATGGGGAAGGGATCCTGGTCTAGCTTCATCTTGGGGCTAGAATCTATTTTCAATCATCCTTCATCTATGGCCGATTGAACTTGCCTATGAAAAACATTGCAATTGTTAGTAGAAGGAGAAAGTGAGACATGCCACTTACAGTATGAATGTTTCTTCACAATCATCGGCGGTTGGAATGATGTGACCTTTAGGAAACCTAAGGAGCTTGCTGTTCAATAGAAAGTCAAATATTTTATCACATTTGGTCACATAAAAAGAGTACTTAACTTCACTTGTCCGATTCTTTGTGGGAGATGGCCGTAGCTTGGAGCAAGTGACCATTTTGGACCCATTAGGCCAGGTCCATTCTGCCATGTATACATCGGTCAGATCATCTTCTTCTTCCGATGGCTCTTTATCGGAGTGATCTACGATGTGTACCTCGGCCTTGTGCTCACTAAGAGATTTGATGCTCCTTTTAGATTTGACTCGGCCTTCTTGGACTAGAGCCCTCTCCATAACTTGGCTAACCTCAGGGAAATTATTGCTATCAAACTTCTCCTTGAGTTCAGAGTGTAAGCCATTAAAAGATAGGTCGGCCAAATACCTCTCGGAGATGTTCAAACTAAAACATCGATTTCTAGTGTCCTAGAAGCGCCTAATGTAATCGAAGACACTCTTACTAGACTTTTGTCTAACTGATGTCAAGTGTGAAAGCCTAAGTTTGGTTTCCCCAGTATAGAAATAGTCATGAAATTTCTGCTCTAGATAGGCCCAAGTTTGCACAGAGTTCGGCGGCAATGCAGAAAACCAAGTGAAAGCGGTGCCGGAAAGCGACGAAGAGAATAATCTAAGTTTAAGCGCGTCTGACCCACTTGCTTCGCTACACTGTTCTAGGAATTGACCTATATGCTCTAGGGTGGTCTTTCTACCCTCACCGTCAAACTTAGTGAACTCGGGGACCCTAAAGCCACTAGGGTATGGGATAGCGTCGAAGTGGTCTGGGTACGGCTTACGGTAAACTCTAACCCGATTCCAAGGCGCGTAACCAGTGCATTCCCTAACAAGCGCGTGAATTCGCACATCAATATCATCTATGCCTTCTTCTTGTGCGCATCTCTCATGTGGGGGCACGACATGTGGTGGTATGTTGGGGTGTCAGCCATGCGTCTCCTCCTATCATGCCGGCTCATGATAAATAGCATGTTTAGGCCTACACGGGTGTGCGGGAGTAGGAGGTGCGGGAAACGTGGGAAAAAGTAGTGTAGGTGTGGGCAGAGGCGGTGCGTAGTAGACAAGGGTGGTCTGTCGGCCATAGAGCCGGTCTGACCATAGGTGTACTGGCTGGTTGGACCGGCCTGGTAGCTGGTTTGACCGTAGGTGTATTGGCTGGTCGGACCGACCTAGTATCTAGTCTGACCGTAGGTGTATTGGTCGGTCGGACCGGCCTGGTATCTAGTTGGACTGACTATTGTTGGGTGTGGTGTCTGATATGTGTCAGCTTGACCGGTCCAAGTGTTGGTCTGACCGACAGTGGTATATGCGGTCTCGGCCCTAGAGGGTGCGGACGGAGACATGACGTCTTTTCCGGTGCTCCCATATGTTCGACTATATATGTGGTGCATAGGGGGTAAACTAGCAATCGAAGTGGGAGAAGCAGCCTCGGAAAAGTCGAATCTTTTAAACATCGCTTCCATCTCAGGCCCTAGACGATTTGTGAATGTAGAACTAACAACCTGATCCACTATGGCTGCTATTTCCTACCTAATCTCTAAGGGGGATAGAGACGGGGGTGATGGCAGTGGTACCTGGTTTCCGGAGAGATCGAGAATATTGATGTTGCGCTTGATGAAGCCTGTGCGAGTTTTTGTGTAGTGCCCAAGCTTGAGGGCATGGAACTCCTTCATCTTGGCATCAATCTCGGCTCGATCCTCCTTTGGGATGTCTGCAAGGGTAGGGAGGATGATGTTACGGTTGTCAATCTCTATGCTCAGGCCCCCTAGGTCCATCGACGATAGGGGTACTGTTGTTGTAGTCGTAGTAGTCGTGGTCAATGTACACGCAACCGATGTAGACGTGCCCATCATGTTGATGTTGTCCCTAACGGAGTCTCCAAAAAGCGTGTTGACACGAAAACTTGCCCACACACTGGCGTTGGTTCGACGATCCAAAAGCGCGTGACTGTTTCAAGGATAAACCCAAAAACGTCACGAGACGCTGACGTCGCGTTCCGATGATGCTCAAATAGTGGTGAGGAAATAACGGAGTCGCCAGGCAATCAGACAAGTATTTAGTAATAATGCCTGATTAGCCGAAGTGTTGGAAAAATAATAAAGTAAACCATCCAGACTAGGGCTAATTTGGATCTACTTTGTTTGGCAAAGAATTTGAGGATGAAATCTCTACAAAACACCAAAAAACAAATACCAATTCGACCTAGAGACCGAATTCTCAAGTGTGATCAAGAAACCAATAAAAACGATAGAAATCTGTTACGTGGATTAAACGGGAGATTCATGGGTGAATCAACAAGGGTTACCACGGTTACGACATGATACCCACGAAGATGTACTGAACTAAGGCAAAAAAGTAGATGAAAAGTAAAAGTACGATTCAAAACTAGGGTTTTGAAGTGTTGATATGTGGAGAGATACCCTTTGAATCGACCTCACCCCTAAAGTTTCGGACACCTAATCTGCGTAGGATTTGCTGACACCTAATCTGAGAAGGATTCGACCAAAAAGTGGTTAAGATTTAATTAGAGATCAAAACAGCCTGAAACCAACTCTATCTCTACTTTTCAGACTTGGGCCGGTCTGACCGGGCCTACATGGCCGGTTGGACTGTCCTACTATGGCTAGCTTTACCGGCCTATGCCAGGAAAGGCATATTTTCGGCCCAAATTACAAAAATTGATATTTTGACAATTTTGACCATTAATGCCATTTTTCTATCAACACTATCTATTAGTGTCATTTTTGGTCACATGTGTGTCATGGCAGATCTGCTTAACTCTAGTGTAGGTCCTAAAAACTTAGGGGTTCTGGGCATGCCAATCAGTTTGACCCTACTACTAATAAGGTATATAAAAAATGTTAGTAGCAACTCCCATCATCTATCGAGCCGATGTCCATGATACGCATCGGGTTGCATGTATCGAGTGAGAAAATATGTGGCATGCAATAAATTTAGCCATTGGGTGCCACGAGACAAGGGTCAGATGATCGGGCCTATTAGGAAATCGGTCGATATGCAAAACTCACACCGATCAGGCCGATGATTGGGCAAGCGATGCGCCATGTACTCGGGCTAATTGATAATCCCTAATGCCTATGAGATGTGACATGGAATTAAAGATAACCTACTTCCTTGTACTCCGATAGAACCTGATTCTATTATACCAGAAAATGCATCTATACTATTAAATCATCATAACAACAAGATCGGACTTAATCAAGACAATTGTTAAATCACGAATGACTCATTAGTAGGCACTTCAATATGTCAGGCATACTTTATTCAGATGAACGATGCACATCAATAAATCAGATACAATAGATCAAGATGTCAGAATTAATCGATGAAGCCTCAAAATACGATATCTAATCTAAATAAATCTAAGAGATTGTAACAATGTAGCCTTAGACATAGCTCATACATCAAGATAAACCAATGATTATACTAACTAAACTAGTGTACTTAAAGAGATCAAAGCGATGCAGCCTTGAACAACACATATCTACACTACAACAATCCAGGGAACTTCCGTTGGCCAAAGCCGATGGAAGAAGCTAACTTCCGTCGGCATTTGGCCGACGGAAGCGAGTAGACGGAAGTTAGCTAACTTCCGCCGGCTTCACGTGGCCGACGGAAGGGCCGACGGAAGTTAGCACCAAACTCTGCCACGTCAGCAGAGGGGTGCTAACTTCCATCGGCCAGCCTGGCCGACAGAAGTTAGGGGCACCTAACTTCCGTCGGCTTTGGCCCTAGCCGACGTAAGTTAGCCTTTCTGCCCACGTGGCCGAAAGCAGCTAACTTCCGTCGGCTATGGTCAAAGCCGACGGAAGTTAGCTGATATTTTTTTTTGGTTTTTCCTAGTTCCCCTATTCACACTCACATCCAAACACAATTTATATCACATTCACAATACACATCCAAATTCACATCTCACATCAAATCACATTCAAACTTCACATATAACATCCAAAATCACATCTCAGATCCAAACTTCACACATCACATCCAAAATCACATAACACATCCAAAGTCACAGTACACATCCGCATTCACATATACCATCCAAATTCACATACAAAGTCACATAACACATCGAGATTCATATCAAAGCGCATATCACATCCAGATTCAATCAAACTTCACAATACACATCCATACTCACTGATCACCCACATTTGGGTCGTGGATGCCGCCACTGCCTCCCGCTTTATCCACATTTGCCCCAGAGGCTCCATCCTGACCAGGAATACGGAAACTCTGAAGAAATAGACAAAATTAGAGAACGAACTCAACTACCCTTCTAAACGCTAACTTAAGTATCTGAAGTAACGATATGTCAGGAGGTACCTCAGGTGATGTAGGAGATAGTGGTGGTGGCATGGGAGGTAGTGGTTGGAACAAGGACATGTCAAATCCACCATGCTGCTGCGCTAGTTGCTACACATGTTGTAATGTAATCAGTTAGTTCTAAACCTATTTCTGAATACTTTTTAATGGCAACACTGTAAACTAAACTTACTTGGATCATCGCCTGCTGTTGTGCTAAGCAAGCGGTATAGTACTCTTGTTGTTGCCTGCTGTGCTCATCGCGCCGCCTCATTTCCTCCCTCAGCCGAACCACCTCTGGGTTTTCTTCTGAGCGACGACAGCTGGAGCCAACTCCGACGGACCTCTGCGACGACTGAGCTGACTTTTGAGCTCTCACCGCTCTCGATTCAATAACTCCATTGAACATGGAGTACCTGCAACATTGAATGAGTTAGTTACCATCACAATACCATACACAAAACATTAATAAAAACATTGTCTCGCCATCCCTGGCTTTTTCAACCTCCGCTGGAGTACACGACCATTTGGTCGACAAGTTCTCTCCGCCAATCATAGTCCTCTCCATGGAGTTGAACCATGTGTTCACCATACCGCACCTGCAAAAAACATGTCCGATTAGACGGAGAAAATTGAAATTACGCAAACTCTTAACATTGCTAACATCTCACCAAATGGTTGTGGCTGTCTGGCTACACAAGACATCTATATGGCTATGTAGGATCGCTTCCTTTGTGATCAGAGGTATACACCTCTATGTCACTTGGCACGTTGCCAGATTTAGCTTCCTATACAATAGAAATGAGTTAGTCGCATTACAATGTATCTATAGATAGAGAGTGACAGAAGGAGGTCTTACCATGCGTTTAGCATGGCGAATATGTCCATCGGCACCATATCTGTGCTTCGGATCCATCCCGCGGTATTGTCTTTTCTGCTCGGAAGTCTTCTTGAATGCAGCTGAAGACCAAATCTTGCAGAATTTGAAATATGCATCCTCGCGGTTTGCAAACCACGGAATCCTCACCTGAACAGAGATGCTATTTGTATTATATGACAACAAATCTCAACAATCGAAGAGTTAAAAAGTTAGAATTGTTTACCGAACGGTATTGTTCTTCAGTCAAATATATTGACGATGTGCCCGTCGCCTTGCTCATTCGTTGCCCTAGCTTCTCCTTGTAGTAAGCATTGTTCGCTTGAATGTGGGCATACGAAATAGCGTCTTTCACCACTTTGTGTGCATTGTTGTTGAAGACTTGAAGGGCATGATTATGGTGATTGCCGACTTCTGGCAAGCAAAAGCGTAACTGCAAAAGTCATGATTAGTAAAGTGTTGTAACTCGAAAAGCTTTGTGTTAAAACTAAAAGAAGATTGAAAAAACACATACCCAGAAGTCATGAGACACCGCCCCCTGAGCAGTTCCGTGGTGCCCGTCAGGAGCAAACCGGTACTGGTCCCATGTCTGGCATAGAACCCGCTCACCGGTCGGCATTGTTAGCACCCCTGGGTAGTTCAGGCGACACAGATTACCCAAAATCTGGTTAACCTGCTTGACCCTCGAAGTGCCGTCAAACCGAGAGTCAATCCAAGATCTAGAAATACATAATAAATAAAGTCAGTTTAGTGAAAGAAATTTTTTGAAAAAAGCAAAACAATAGAAGAGTATTAGACTTACCCATCACCTACAGGCGTAATCTCGATCTTGGATCCACCGGAAGAGACTACTGGTGGGGCGACCAGGTGGCTCGTCCTGAAAGATACTGAGGCCCCGGCAGCCTCAGCCCCCTCCTCCTGACCCACACCATCCGGGACATCCCCCTACCCTGCACCCTCCGGGTCATCCCCCTGCCCCGCACCCTCCGGGTCATCCCTCTGCGCCGCACCCTCCAGGACATCCCCCTCCTGCCCCCCACCCACCGGATCATCCTCGTGACCCACACTCTCCAAATGTTCTTCCTCCTACAAAATAGTATTGAAACAATTAGTAATAGTTTATAACTGGCATAAAAAGCAATCTGAAAGTTACCTCATCATCCAGTTGAAATGCAATAGGCCGACCAATTAATGTCGGATCTATGCATCTCAGGAGCTGCTCTTGATGACGTCTATTTGAAGAAGTGGAACTACCCTAGAATAGGGTGTCCTCCTGACTCGTCGGTGTACTCGCCGGAGTACTCGCTGATGTACTCCTCAAGCGAAAGAGCTTCCTCTTAACAGTCTTAACCTTTTTCGACATCCTGTTCAAAACAAGCACAAATGAGCATTTATTAGTAAAAAAGGTTTGTACATATGAAAAAACATGTAATATGAAGTATATTGCATATGCATGTATGAAAACAATTACTTGTCAATTATCATCAAAATCAGGATGAATTTGTCCTTTTCTCCCCAAAGCATGCCATGTTACTTTTTTCTTCTTATGTTGGTGTTTCCTTTTCTCGGGAACTGCTACATCATTAGAATCACCGAGAAAAGAATATGTCGACGATTTTGACTCTACATTAAACGAAGTTGGCAATTCATCATCTTGGTAAACCTCATCGACCTCTTCAACCTCCAATTGATAAGCGCCATCACTAGGGGTGTGTAGACGTTCCCGAGGATTCACTTTGCAGACTACCCACCAAGCACTTAGTTTTTCACATGGGTACGACATATAATACAACTGCTCGACTTGGTGAGCAAGGACAAAATTATCGCAACCACATAATCGTTCCGCGTGTTTGACTTCAACGATCCCAAATTGGTTTTCACGAGTACCATGTTTAGGGTCGAACTAATCACAATCTAAGAAGACTACTTTAATATCCTTATTCCCGGCAAAATTGTACTCGATTATATTTTGATGATTCCATAATACATAGTTTTGTGTCCTTGTCCATCAACGACCCTTGTAACAATTCCAGTATTAGTTGTTGCCGCTAGAGGTCGATATGCTTCAAAAATATTTGAACGGAAGCGAAACCATTAACATCATAGCGACCGTAACTTTTGGCACTAATACTTCCGTAAGAGAGCTGTCGCAAGTCTATATGTACATTGTCAGCGAGCACGCACTGCAAATCATAAAAGATTATAAGATAATTAACCTAGTAGAGTAAAATAATACGTGTCACAAAAGGTAAGGATTTACATGTTCTCTGAACCAAGTGAGGAAACTAGGCCCGCCATTTACTCCTTCTCGACACAATTTATTTAATTGCTTCTCCATTGGGTGACGACCAGACGTCAAGTATTTCGAATCAAACATATTGTCATTGTAACTAATAGGTAAACAAACGGGTATAAATTTTGGAGGTAAAATATAAAACTAAAAAGAATTTACTTACACGAAATATTGTTCCATCTCTTCCATATTTGAGTACATGTAGAGCAAGGCATATGTTCGTTCTTCCTGAGTTACATAATATGTCGTGGAGACACCAACAGTTATGCCCTTCCACCCAAAAATTTGGAGATCACTACAAGGATGGTCTTCATCCATATGGTAGCGTGTAGCAGGTGTGTTGACATTGTGATGCTCAGCGAAGTATACACTAGTGAAGTATGCTATCTCTTTCATTTTAAATTCTTCTGCGATGCAACCTTCAACTCTGGCCTTATTACCAACCATCGCTCTAAGCTTCTTTAGGGACCTTTCAATATGATACATCCACCTATATTGCACAGGGCCACCTACCTTAGCTTCATATGGCAGATGAACCAGTAAATGTTTGTGGCGCCCTGATTTATCAAATCAGAACATTATTGAATTTCATAAGAAAAACAATAATACAAGAGGTTCATCATGCCACAATCGTACATACGACAGTATTCATGGTACGCAGACCACATTTATTACATCAAAGTTAAATAAAAATAATAATGAAAGTAAACAACATGACGAACGCCTTCTTCAAGATCTTTCTACTTGACTGGGTCGCTACTCCAGACCATCTTCATAGTAGGCATCCTCTAAGGGGTTCAACGGGTATGAGTACAAAAAGTACTCAACAAGCCACCACGAATGCAATAGTAATGCAAGGTAATAACAACGGAAGGATAATGGCTAAAAGTGCGGAAAAGCACATTTTCAGTTATTGCCTTTATTGTAGTCAAATTTTATCATGCGAAAATGTAAACATGAACATCAATAATATCATCTAACTCGAGGAGTACGTTTTACCTCCTCGCACAACAGTCCTTACATGTCAAACCATCATGCACATACATTCAAGGTAATCTAACTATGGGATGTCACGCAACCCTCCCTTGACCGTGGGCTCGGCTTTTCGAAAAGATCTATGACTCTGATCAGAGATATACTACTGTACCCACAAGGCACGCACTCATCCCAAACACCAAAGTGTAACGAGATGACCCATACCACGGGAACTCGTGCCAAAACCTCAGCATGAAATTATCCAAGCGATAACCACCCGCTCTAGGTTTCGCCGGCGCGCCGGGCCGCATCCCAGCTAACGTCACACCCCCTTTTGCGCCACGTCAGTACAAGCCACCCGCAGGTGCTGCTTGACCCATCTCCAAATGGTGGCCTCGGTTTGGAACACTCCATACCTGAGTTAGGACTTACCCATTAGACTTGTGGTTAGTACGGAAGTGTATTGCAACGGATCCCGCAGACCGGTCCTTATAGTGCCCCGGGTGCTACCGACCAATGCCCTAGCTTGCACCCGGAACCCACCATGCATTCACTCACAACCACAACAACAACACCGACAGAATTCCAAAGATGAGAATAACGGGGATCATATAGTAGAACCAATCGCTACGACTCATTTTTAATCCTATAGCAATCGTGTCAATACATTGGACACTAGCTAATAATACTAATCACATGGTGACAAGGAGTTTAGGCTAGAGAGCATGGCTTGGGTGGCACATCAAGGTCGGGGGATCCTAATAAATATATTGTAAGGGTTTCATTTGACTAATGCATGTATATCCTATGTGTTTTAGCGATAGTTTAGTAAAACATGGGTTCAATATGCTCAAAAGATTGGTTTGGTGACTTGCCTTGTTCAATGAAGGGAGAGGGAGGAACTTCCGGGAAATATTCCGGCTCCTGGACGGCGTCGTAGTATTTCCAATATAAATAAAGTGAAAATAAATACAACATTCAATTTAAACAATCTAAAACCACACAACAAGCACATAGGTTTAAATTGGTTTAATTTAAGAAAAACCAAGTTATTAAGTCTCTGAAATTTATTTTATAAATAATTTTAAAAGGAATTAAAATGAAGTGTTGACCTTTGAAAAAGGGTTTTAAATGTGAGTAACCTCATTTTAAGCTTTCTAATAAATTTAAAATGAACGGTACATGGGCAATTTAGTGGTTTCCAGTATATGAACAGGAAGGAAATAAATATAAATTCTACTGAAATTTAAATAATTGAATTTACATTTTTACCCTAAAGGCATTTGAATACCTAATTGAATAATCATGAAAAATCCAAAGTAAACATACTGTTTTACTGAACTAATGTGTAGAGAATAAAATTACAAAATTTCTAGAATTGAAATGGCAATTTTTAAAGTTCAAATGCGCCAGATATGAATTTTACAAGTTTAAAATAGTTTATGGAATTTATTTTCAAATTTAAAATGCCTCGGGTCCACGGTGAGCCAGGCCCACGGTGAACCCGCGCACTGTGCGCGTGGTCCGGCCCAATCTGGACCATTGGATCTAGATCCAACGCGCGAGGGCGAGGCGGGGGAGTTAAAGTGACGTGGATGGCTCAGATTAAAACATCGAACCGGTACACATCGTGCGGCTCAGATGCGATGCAGGATTTTAAATCCAGCGAATGACTCATATTAGAACGTACCCCTTCGTCGAGATCTAACGGATCCAATTAAATCGCACGAGGGAATTAATCATCACTGTCGGATCTAGATCGCACGATCGCACGTGAATCCGACACGGCACGGGTACTCAGCCCATGCCAGTGATCTTCTCCGGCGACGGCGAGACTGCCAGAGGCCACGCGAGCGACGACGGTCCTAGCTAGGCCTAGAAATGGAAAGAGGGCTCCTAGGGGGGACACGGGGGTACCTTTGCGGTGGTCTGGGGTCGACGGGGCGTGGCCGGCGACGAGGGTAGACGGCGAGGTGGTTTTGGGTCCTTGTCGGTGACGCCGTTCCGGCGAGGTTCGTCGACGGTGGAGGGGCAGCCGGGGTCGGTGACGTCCTTGCGGTCACGACGGTGTGGTTGGCTAGGGCGGAGGATGTTACTAGCGACGGTGAGGGGCGACCGGAGTAGGAGCGGCGGTGAGGTGTTAAAAACCGAAGGGGGAGCGCTCTGTTCGTTCTCGTTGTGAATGGCCATGGGGGTCGAATGCGGTGGAGGCCAGGGCTTAAATAGGGCCACTGGCGGAGCTCGCATGCAAGGAAAGGCGAGGGAGGGCCTTAACTCATCAGCGAGGGCTCGGCCATGCACGGTGCGGTGTTCCCGGGGGCTTAAACGCGTGGGTTAACGGGGGGAAACGGTCGGCCGGGCGCGGGGGACCAATTAATGGCATCAATTTAATGGGGGAGGGGCCGGCGAGGCGAATCCGAGGGCGAGGTCATCGGCCGACGTGATTTGGGGGTGGCGGCGCGAGGTGGACGATGATACTGATAGGCGGGGGCCACTGGCCAGCGGGCGTGGGCGCGCGAGTGAGGGACTGACGGGTGGGGCCGAGCGGTCGGGCGCGAGTGGTTAGGTTGGCGCCGATAGGTGGGGCCGGGTACGCGTGCGGAGAGGAGGTCGCTGACGGGCGGGGTCCACTGGTCAGTTGGCACGCGCGGGGAGGAGTGTGCTAGGCCGGCTGGGAGAGAGAGAAAGGGAGGGGAGGCCCATTATTGTTTTAAAAGGTTTTCTGATTTAAAATAATTGCAGAAAATATATTAAATCATTTGGGGTATCTCTAGGGTTGATGAAAATTTGTAAAAATTCTCAAAAATATATCTTGGCCTTGGGATCATATACAAAAATTTTCAGCTCCTGGTTTGGCCATTTCACCATTGTTGTTGTTCAAAATTGTAAAGGAGGGTATTAAAGGTATTTCCAAAATAATAAATTTCAGGAAATTGGATTAAACAATACTTTTATTACTTTGAAAATTTGGGGTGTTACAAACCTATCCCCCTTACAAAGAATCTCGTCCTCGAGATTGGAGTGCTACTCGAATAGCTCGGGGTATTGGGTTTTTAGTTCATCTTCCTTTTCCCATGTAGCTTCTTCGGCGGGATGGTTGTCCCACTGGACCTTGCAGAAGCGAACTACACGACTCCTGGTTACCCTTTCCTTGGTTTCACAAATCTTGATGGGTCTCTCGATGTAGGTCAAGTCTTCTTGGACGTTGAGCTGTTGAAGATCGGCTTGCTCGGCGGGCACACGGAGACACTTCTTCAGCTGAGAGATATGGAACACATCGTGAACTCCTGCCAATGATGGAGGCAGTTCAAGTTGATATGCCACTTCTCCTTGCCGTCGGAGGATCTGAAAAGGTCCGACGTAGCGGGGCGCTAGCTTGCCTTTCATGTTGAACCTTTGAGTGCCGCGGAGGGGGGTGACTCGGAGATAGACATAATCACCCTCCTCGAAGCTTAGGTCTCTTCGACGGTTATCGGCGTAGCTCTTCTGTCGGGACTGGGCTATCTTTAATCCGTCCCTGATGATCTTGACCTTCTCTTCAGCTTCCCTAAGTATATCTGTCCCAAACAGTTGTGACTCTCTGGTTTGATCCTAGAGCAGCGGCGTTCTGCACTTACGCCCGTAAAGTGCTTCGAACGGGGACATTTGCAGGCTGGCTTGATAGCTATTGTTGTAGGAGAACTCCACATGCATAGGGCAAGTTCTTGTCCCACATTCCGCCAAAGTTTAGAGCACAAGCTCTAAGCATATCCTCCAGTATTTGGTTGACCCTTTCGGTTTGACCGTCGGTCTGTGGATGATAGGCGGTGCTAATGTTCAGCCGGATGCCGAGTTCCTCTTGAAGGTTCTTCCAAAACTTGGAGGTAAACTGACTCCCACGGTCAGATACGATCTTCTTAGGAACTCCATGAAGGCATACTATTCGGGTCATATACAACTCGGCCAACTTGGCGACATTGTAAGTTGTCTTGACGGGGATGAAGTGAGCCACCTTGGTGAGTCGATCGACGATCACCTAGATAGAATCGTGACCATCTTGGGTCCTGGGCAGTCCCGTGATGAAGTCCATTCCTATCTCTTCCCACTTCCATTCAGGGACCTTGAGGGGTTGAAGAAGTCCAGCAGGTCTTTGATGCTCTGCCTTGACTCGCCGGCATGTGTCGCACTTGGCCACATACTCAGCTATTTCCCTCTTCATGATGACCCACCAGTATCTTTCTTTCACGTCTTGATACATCTTTGTACTCCCGGGATGGATGGAGTATAGAGTATCATGGGCTTCCTGGAGAATGATGGTCTTCAACTTAGGTTTGTCGGGTACGCATATCCGATTTCCGAACCAGATGGTACCGTGCTCGTCCTCGGAGAATTCGGGGGCTTTACCCTTCCGCATGTTCTGCTGGATCTCCAAGATGTCTGAGTCTTCCTTCTGCTTTTCTCGGATCTGGTCTATCAAGACAGGTCTTGACTCCAAAGCAGCGAGGTACGCTCGGGTGGTGATCCCTAGATTCAGTCTTTCCATCTCTTTGTAAAGCAAAGGGGCCTAGTCCTAAATCATGATGGCATTGCAGTACCCTTTTCGACTAAGGGCATCTGCCACCACATTTGCCTTGCCTGGATGATAATGGATGCCCAAGTCGTAATCCTTGATAAGTTCCAACCATCTCCTTTGCCTGAGGTTCAGGTCCGGTTGGGTGAATATGTACTTGAGGCTCTTGTGGTCGGTGAAGACCTCACACCGATTCCCTACAAGGTAATGTCTCCATATTTTCAAGGCATGAACCACGACTGCTAACTCCAGGTCGTGGGTTGGGTAGTTCAGCTCATGTGGTCTCAGCTGTTGGGAGGCATAGGATATCACCTTCCCATCTTGCATTAAGACGCATCCTAAACTTTGGCGAGAAGCATCGCAGTAGACGTTAAAGTATTTTTGGATGTCAGGCAGGGTTAGGATTGGGGCTGACACGAGCTTCTTCTTGAGGGTTTGGAAGCTTTCTTCGCAATCTGGGCTCCATTCAAACTTCACTTCCTTTTGAAGCAGTCTGGTCATAGGCTTGGCGATCTTCGAAAAGTTCTCGATGAACCGGCGGTAGTATCTGGCCAGTCCGAGAAAACTCCATATCTCGGTCACGGTCGTGGGCTGCAGCCAGTTGGTTACCGCTTCCACGGTGGTCGGGTCCACTGCTATTCCTCCGGCAGATATGACATGGCCGAGGAACTTCACCTTAGACGACCAAAATTCGCACTTGCTGTATTTGGCGTACAGCTACTGTTCCCTTAGCTTTCCGAGGGTCAAACGGAGGTGAGTTTCGTGTTCTTCCTTGGTCTTGGAGTAGACGAGGATATCGTCGATGAATACCACGATGAACTTATCCAAGAACTCCATGAAAATGTTGTTCATCATGTTCATGAAAAAGGCAGGGGCATTCGTGAGTCCGAACGACATCACTGTATACTCGTAGAGTCCATAGTAGAAGGTGAAGGCGGTCTTGGGTATGTCCTCTTCTCTAATCCTCAATTGGTGATAACCTGACCTGAGGTAAATCTTGGAAAACATCGAGGATCCCTTCAGTTGATCGAACAGGTCGTCGATCCGAGGTAATGGGTACTTGTTTTTGATGGTGACATCGTTTAGGGCTCTATAGTCCACGCACATCCTTTTGGTCTTGTCCTTCTTCATAGCGAAGATGACCGGTGCACCCCAGGGTGAGGTACTCGGTCGGATGTAACCTTTCTGCTCCAAGTCTTCGATGTTGCTCTCGACTTCGGCTAATTCATTGGCGGCCATCCGATATGGGCGCTTGGAGATTGGAGTGGTCCCGGGGACAAGTTTGATTCTGAATTCAATGTCCCGCCTGGGAGGCATTCCTGGTAGGTCCTCTGGGAAGACGTCCATGAACTCCTTGACTATGGGCACTTCTTCAAGAGCAAGCGAATGGAGGGACGCTTCAAGTGGTTTGCGACTGATCATCCGAAAGGTGACGGCTTCGCCTTCGGGGTTGGTCACTATGACGGACTTGTTGGCACAATCAATCACTCCCTTGTGCTTCATCAACCAATCCATCCCTAGGATGAGGTCGAGTCCGATGCACTTAATGAGGACTGGCTCTGCTCGGAACAATACTCCTTGTATCTCTACCTTAACCTTAGGACTGTATAGGTGGGCTAAGGTTTTATTGCCCGGAGTGGCAATCATCATGGGGATGGACAGAGGGAGTACGTCCAAGCTGTGGATTTTCACAAAATCTTCCGAGATGAAAGAATGTGTTGCTCCAGAGTCAATTAAAACCATAGCTGGTACGAAATTTGTAGTAAACGTACCGAGTACGACTTCGGGAGCTTCCTGAGCTTCCTCCTCGGTGATGTGATTGACATGGGCACGAACCGCCTAGTTGGGTGTCGTGCCTTGGGGCTGCTTAGGGTGGGGACACTGGTGCGAATAGTGCCCTTCCTTCCGGTAGTTGAAGCAGATGACCGACCTCCCTTGGCGATCCTTCAAGATCGGGGCCTTGGCGGCTGGCGTCGGCTGAGCTGGCCGGAGCTGGTGGAGCAGGACGGGGATGCCCAGCGTTGGATCCACTAGCGGCGTGAGGCAGCCTGTAGGCGGGCCGAGGATGGTATGTGGGTGCTGGTGGTGGAGGAACGAAGCGGGGCCTTTGGGAATTCGCCTGTTGATGCTTGAAGGCGATCATCTTCCTCTTCTTGAGGTCCAACTTGTTCTGCTCGGTCTCTTGGATGAGCGCTTTATTCACTAGTCGTTGGAAGTCGGCGTAGTCGGTGGCGACGAGCTGGATGGAAAGTTCATCCTTAAGTCCCCGGAGGAACTTAGCCTGGCAGAGGGCGTCGGTCCGCACCACTTTGGAGCGTAGCGAGCCAGACGGTTGAATTCATGGAGATACTCCATGACCGTCCGGTTGCCCTGTTGCAGGTCGCAGAACTCCTACTGTTTGACCGCGATGACTCCGGTGGGGACGTGGGCGGCGTGAAAGGCGATGGTAAACTCTGCCCATGTCACCACGTGGTCCTCAGGCTGGGACTCGCGATAGTTGTCCCACCATTCTGCGGCGGGACCCTGGAGCTGGTGAGTGGCGAAGGCCACTCGCTCCCGGTCGGTGCAGGGGAGGAGTTCCAACTTCTTTCCTATGGTATGGAGCCAATCTCCGGCCTCCATGGGGTTGGTGGTGCTAGAGAAGATGGGCGGGCGCACACGCAGGAACTCCGAGAGTTGGGGCGTGGGTGCGGGTGCTGGTGCGCGAGGGGCAGGTTCTCCATTTTGCAGACGGTCCAACTGAGCTTGTTGGTGCTGCATTTGAGTGAGGAGGGCGGTGATTAATTAGTTCTGGTTCGCCATCATCTCCGCCAAAGTGGGATGGTTGGCGGATGGCGACCCAGACTGTCGTGGGCCCGTTGCACCCCAGTTGGGTACAACACCCTCGGGCATGCCACGACTTCCTCCTTCACCGTTGTTGGAGCCGGTGTTCTGGTGATCGGCCATCTTCTGAATATACGATGATATAAGGTAAAGGATGATGAAATGACAATACAATTAAAAATAGCTCATCAGGCTCATGCATATAAACCAAATGGTAGAAATTGTTTATTACAATCAAGCTCTTATTCTATCTACAACACAACTCATTGTAGATAGCACCACATACAAAAATTATTTTATTAAATTAGCGGTTTCTAACGCCTACTCGCCACCGGAGGTGGTCTCCGTGCTCTCAGAACCACGAGGACGCGGATCCCGAGGGATGGTGGGCTCGAGAAAATTCTCGATAATCGAGTCGGAGACGAGGCCGGGGTGTGGTGCAGGGGCGCTGGCGGTGGAGGGTCCGGCTGTGGAGGGGTGTGGCGGGATCCTCTTGGGGCGAGGGGCAGGCTCATGGATGGGCTTCCTCTTTCTTGGGAGGAGGGGAACCATCTCCATGATGTCCTTCTGTAGCTGCAAGATCTTGCACTGCAGCTCGCCATTCTGCTGGATCAAGTTCTTCGTCTTCTCACGAAGAAACTCAACCGCCTCATGGTGCTTGTCGGCGTCGAGCACCGCCTCAGTATGGAGGTCATCCATAGCCTGAAGAAGACGCGACTGCCAGGCTATGACCAGATCACGCACAGGAGTGAACCCCGATGTAGATACTACGGTGGGCGCCGGGAGTGCGCTTCGGCACAAGCCGGAAAGACGAGTTCTGAAGACGATCATCATAGATCATCCTCAACTCCATAAGGGCCTGGAGGGCGACTCGTTGGCATGCGACGTCGAAAGTCGGGCCCCCAAGTGCAGGTGGTGTAGGGTGGTAGGTGTTCTCCGGAGCCGTGGATGGTGAGGGAGACGTTGCAGGGTCCAGCAAATTCTTCCATGTATACTCCTTGGAATTCGGGTTCGAAGAGGAACCCGAGGAAGGTGAGCATCATGCGGAGCTCCCTGACGAAGCCCTCGAAGTGGCGGTAGAAGCTGTGTACTTGGTAAACAGGCATCTACAAAAACAACAAGTTGAAGAAAAGTGAGGAGAGGAACAAAGTTTATAAAGTAGATTTTCGAGAAATAACTTTCTGTGGCTATTGGCTAGGCGGGTCTGTTTGGCTTCCTACAGTCAAGTCGTCTCTGATACCATCTTGTGGCGCCCCGATTTATCAAATCGGAACATTATTGAATTTCATAAGAAAAACAATAATACAAGAGGTTCATCATGCGACAATTGTACATACGACAGTATTCATGGTACGCAGACCACATTTATTACATCAGAGTTAAATAAAAATAATAATGAATGTAAACAGCATGACGAACGCCTTCTTCAAGATCTTTCTGCTTGATTGGGTCTACTCCAGACCATCTTCATAGTAGGCATCCTCTGAGGGGTTCAATGGGTATGAGTACAAAAAGTACTCAACAAGCCACCGCAAATGCAATAAGTAATGCAAGGTAATAACAACGGAAGGATAACGGCTAAAAGTGCGGAAAAACACATTTTCAGTTATTGCCTTTTGTGTAGTCAAATTTTATCATGCGAAAATGTAAACATGAACATCAATAATATCATCTAACTCGAGGAGTACGTTTTACCTCCTCGCACAACAGTCCTTACATGTCAAACCATCATGCACATACATTCAAGGTAATCTAACTGTGGGATGTCACGCAACCCGCCCTTGACCGTGGGCTCGGCTTTTCAAAAAGATTTATGACTCTGATCAGAGATATACTACTGTACCCACAAGGCACGCACTCATCCCAAACACCAAAGTGTAACGAGATGACCCATACCACGGGAACTCGTGCCAAAACCTCAGCATGAAATTCTCCAAGCGATAACCACCCGCTCTAGGTTTCGCCGGCGCGCCGGGCCGCATCCCAGCTAACGTCACACCCCCTTTTGCGCCACGTCAGTACAAGCCACCCGCAGGTGCTGCTTGACCCATCTCCAAATGGTGGCCTCAGTTTGGAACACTCCATACCTGAGTTAGGACTTACCCATTAGACTTGTGGTTAGTACGGAAGTGTATTGCAACGGATCCCGCAGACCGGTCCTTATAGTGCCCCGGGTGCTACCGACCAATGCCCTAGCTTGCACCCGGAACCCACCATGCATTCACTCACAACCACAACTCCAACACCGACATAATTCCAAAGATGAGAATAACGGGGATCATATAGTAGAACCAATCGCTACGACTCATTTTTAATCCTATAGCAATCGTGTCAATACATTGGACACTAGCTAATAATACTAATCACATGGTGACAAGGAGTTTAGGCTAGAGAGCATGGCTTGGATGGCTGTTGGAACAATTGCGTTAGTTCCAGCAGGTTTTCCTGTGATGGTGTATGATGTGAAGAATGAACCTCGATGGGTTCTCTCAGAGGGAGATGGAGTTTATACTGGTTCGAGCCTCCCCTAGGGGATAATAGCCCTACGTCCAGTTTGTGGTGGATTTGGCATGGTATGCCCTAGTGTGGAGAAGAGAACTACAGGGTCTCATGGCCCCTTGGGGTGTCTCCCCCGTTACAAGGGCTTGGCCCTGCTTTTATAGGCACGCAGGCCGAAGGAAAAGACTAGGATGCCCCCTATGAGCCCTAGGCTCATAGGGGCAGAGAGGGGAAAAGAAGCTAGCTACGGTACAAAAAGTGCCAGACAACTTTACAGCTTTACTGACGTGTCAGGCTACGCCAAGCTTTGACCAGCTAAAAGATATACCGAAGGTAGAGGCTGGGGGGAAGGCTTCGGAGTGCACCCCAGAGGGGAGCTTCGAAGCATGCTCCGGAGGGCAGTCTCCGGACGGGACTCCAGAGGGCAGGCCTCCGGACTTGGCTCTCGGAGGGTGGCCTCCGGACTGGACTCCGGAGGGCGGCCTCCGAACTGGACTCCGGAGGGCGGCCTCTGAACTGGACTCCGGAGGACGGCCTCCGAACTGGACTCCGGAGGGAGGCCTCCGGACTTGGCTCCGGAGGGCGGCCTCCAGACTTGGCTCCGGAGGGAGGCCTCCGGACTGGACTCCGGAGGGCGGCCTCCGAACTGGACTCTGGAGGGAGGCCTCCGGACTTGGCTCCGGAGGGCGGCCTCCAGACTTGGCTCCGGAGGGCGGCCTCCGGACTTGGCTCTCGGAGGGCGGCCTCCAGACTTGGCTCTCGGAGGGCGACCTCCGGACTTCTGCGCCCGGAGGGTGGCCTCCGGCACCTTGCGCCAGGGCCCGGACTGGGGGCTCCGGGCCGGACCTCCTGGTCTGAGGGCTCCGAAGCTACGGACCCCGGAAGGCACCTTGGGACCTGGAAACAACATTTAGATAGAAAACAGGCTCCGACATAACTGGGCTCTGGGCCGAAGGCTGTCGGGGGCTGACGTCATTTGGCCCCTGTTTAAGGGAAATATATTTCCCCAACTAGTAGCCCCTCGCGTGTAGGCCTTCGGGACGAAGGGGTGCACGCGCCCTTAGGACAAATGACCTGAAAACATGACTTCAGAGGGAACATACCTTCGAGCCTAGGACCGAAGGTGGCCTCGATACCCAGGGGGTAATAAATGCCCGCCCTAGTCGCCAGAACGGCCTCGGGGAGGCCGAACGGCTCCGCAACGGTCAAGAAAGTTACCGTTACCTTGATCTGGGCCGGTTCGCCTTCGCTGGAGGCCCACCTGGCGGTGGGTTCGGCCCACGACGGTTGGAATTCTTACCGCGCCTATAAATAGGGACTTACCGCTGCGCGGCTTCGACACACCTTCATTTGCTTTCTTCTCGTTGCCTTGCAACCTTCGCTCTGTTCTTCTTCTAGCTTCGCTCCGAGCACCCTTCGCTAGTTTTAGCTCTTCGCGCCGAAGTCCCATCAACATGCCGAAGAAGGCGGTGGCGAAGCCTCTTGCTTTGGGCTCGAGCTCGGGCTCCGCCCAGGTGCAGGTAGCGGCGGCTGCGGCGGCGAAGACTGCGCCCAGGCGGATGGGGCCGAGGGACCTTCGGACGCCCTCCGACAAGTTCGAGCAGACCCTGGAGATGAGGGCCTCGATCTCCACGGAGGAGTCGGTCCGGAGGGCCTGCGAAGGGAAGATTGCGGCGAAGATCCAACTTCGGGTCCCTGAGAAGTCGGAGGCTGAGCCGAGGCCTCGTGCTGACGAGGTGGTGATGTTCGAGGCCTTTTTCGAAGCCGGCCTCGGACTGCCTGCAGTGGGGATGTTGAGTGAAGTCCTCAAGGCTTACAACCTCGAGCTCCCTCAGCTTTCGCCCAACGCCGTGGCGAGGTTAGCCATCTTTGAGTGGGCCATGAGGGCCGAGGGCTGCGAGGGCCGCGCGGACGTCTTCGTCGCCCTCCACGACACCAACTACCAACCGAAGCCGCGGGAGGGGACGGACCGCGTCAAGAGGGCGCTGGCCTTCGGCAGCGCCAATTTCCAGCTCCGGAAGGAGTACCAAGACGCCTTCCCGGCTAGGGCCGTCAACAACAAGTGGTACTCGAGGTGGGACCAAGAGTGGTTCTATGCCTCCGTCGGTGCCAACTCCCCCCTTCGGAGTACCAACGCCCATATTTTGTACCGGCGCGAAGGGGTGGTGAAGACCAGCGAAGACATCCTTCGCTCGAGGATCTCGCTGCTCCGGAGAGTGGCGGCGAAGATGAGCATGAGGGACCTCGCGGAGGAGTTCATCACCCTCCGGCTCAGCCCCCTCGCGCGCATCCTGGCCAGAGGGGCTCTTTCAGGCTTTGGGCCGAGGTGAACTTAGCGAGCTGGCCTTCGACCGCTTCTGTAAGGCTTCAAAGTCTCTCTGCTTTTTAATACTTCGTAGACTTCACTTCTAACTCAAACTTTCCATGAAGCCGACCTTGAAATGAGGACCCCGGAGGAGGCCATCGCGGCGGCGGATCGAGTCGTCGGGACTCCGACCCCCGATGAGCAGAACAACGCCTTGCCCTGGTGGGGTCCTGGGAGCGCTGGAACAGAGTGTGGACCGCGCTCGACCTCGGAGGGCTCCCTGCTCTGCCGGACTTCGCCCACCTGACCACCTCGTCGGCCGTAGCCAAGAGGAAGCGGGGGGACGAGGACGAGCCGAATGCCTCGGGGGAGGTTGCGGAGAAGCCCGCAGCTACACCGCCCTCCAAGAAGGCAGCGAAGCCCTTGGCGGCGAGGCCTTCGGCGGCGGAGGCTGACGCGCACACTCCGGCTGCTAAGGAGGCCACGGGTGCTCTAGCGGAACCGGCTTCGGGCGCGGAGGTGGATGAGCCAGCTTCGCAGCGAGGGAGCTGGAGGACGCACTTAGCCCCACCGGCCTTCCAAGAAATCTCTGACGAAGGTAAACCTTTTATGCAAGCTTTGCCCCAATATGCGGATTTTGACTTGGTTCCCTGCAGAGGACGAGGACGATGCGAGGCCCGCTAAGGCGAAGCCGACAAGCGAGGGTGGATCGAAGTCTGCCGGGGCGAAGCCCACGGAAGCTTCGAGTAGCAGCGGCAGCGGCTCGGAGTCCGAGAGTACTTCGTCCGACGATGAAGGCAGCGGAGGCCGCGAAGTCCCTCGAGGCGAAGAAGAAGTGGATGTGGTGGGCTTGAGCCCTGCCTCGCCGGAGCCCGCGGAGACGACTGTGGCCGTGATTCACCCTTTCAAGCTGAGGGGGGAGTGACGGTGGCGGCGATCCGCAGTTTCCGCGAGGCTTGTGCTTCTGCGGAGGAGGGGGACTTGGTGGCCCAGCTTAGCCGTCAGGACCCCGCGGACCTCTTTGTCAGTTCGAGCGAAGTCCTCCTGCGGGTGAGCGAAGCCCTTTGCAGCTTTGAACAATACTTTGTCCTTCGGTTGATACTCAAGGTTTGTTGAATTCCTGCAGGCCTTCGAACTGAACGCGGCAGCTTCGACTGCTGCCGACAGGCGGATGGAGCGCCTCGCAGAAGAGAAGGAGGCCCTTCACCGCGAGGTCTTGGAGGAAGCTGAGAAGCGGAGGCGGGCCGAGGCTTCGGCTGCTGAGGCGAAGGAAGCCTTGGCCTCGGAGACGGCTCGGCTCCGCGCGGAGCTCCAAGCTTCGAAGGACGCCGAGGCCCGTCAGGCGAAGGAGAACGAGGAGCTCCGCCAGCGGGCTCGGGATCTTGAGAGCTTCGTCGTGGCTAATCTCGGCGAGGCCACTCAGAGTCTGACCGAGGTCCTTGAGAAAATAGGGACCGAGTGCCGGACTCCGGATTTTGGCGATCAGGACCCGATTGGGGACCGCGCTGACTTCTTGAAGACTGCAGCTTCGGTAGCGGACGAAGCGCTGACGGGCTTCGCTCTTATGGCCGGTCGCGTCGCGGGCCAAGGGGTGTTGCACCTGCTCCATGCCGCGGGGTGCGACCACCTTCGGGACGCAACCTCCGTGACCCCAGTGGCCTTCGGGGGTCCGCACTTGGTGACGCCTCCGGCCGAAGTTCGCGGAGCCTGGCGGCGGCTGCAGGACCCCTGGAAGGAGCAAGGCTGCGAAGCAGTCCTCGACCTCCAGAAGGCCCTCCGACATCGCCGATCCAAAGCGCCTGCTGTGCCTGATCAGCCTTCGACTTCGGTACCTCCGCCTCCAAAGGTGTAGATCTCCTTAGGCCTTTTGTAATACTTAGCTGCAGGCTTGTAAAACTCTATCAGTTTATTAATATGAATGCGGGGGTTTTTTATACCTGCCCAGGCGCAGACTTCGAGCGCAGACCTCGAAGTCCTCGAGGACTCCGAAGAGCTTCAACAGCTGTGGGCAAACCTCGAAGTAGCTAGGTCCGAAGGCCCCCCTCGGTTTAAGCTTCCGAGGGGGCCTAACGGCGAAGCCATCTCCGACATAGCTCAGGATTTATTAGCCGCTGTGAAGACGGAGTACCTTCAGGGTCCTTCGTCTTTTCCTTCGCGTACGGCCTTAGCAGGCGACGAAGCCCTAGACTTTTCTGCCTTCGATACAGCACCGCCTGCTTCGCTAACTTGGAGCAACCTGCAAGGTGGAAGACGGAGCTTACGGGCTTCGGAGCCTGGACGGGCTAGTCGAGGGAGAGCGGGCTCCGATGAGGCGACGTCCAGCCGAGGTGGCCCTGGCCGAAGAAGGGGCAAGCGAGGGTCGGGGCCTCGCACACGGTTCTTCTTAGGCTTAGATACAGATTATACATAGTTTTGCTTCCGAAGTACGTTTGTAACACACTTCTCAACATACAATGAATAGAGTTGTTATTTTTGCATACTTCGTCTGTATGCTTCGTGTTGTTTGGCTTCGAACGTTTTAGCTTGCTACGCTTGTACTGCGTATTACATTCGCACACCTCGCATACATGCTTCCCCCCTTTGCTCGTGGCAGCTAGGGACTTAGGCGTTGCTGGTGCGGGCAAAAAATAAACGATGCGAAGGGTGCGCCTCTTGGCGGCTTCGACGTATGAATTTATTTAAGCGAAGGCCTCCTTTGGGCTCGAACGCTTTAGTTTGATGCGAAGCAGGGCTTTGGTTTTAAATAAGGCGAAGGCCTCTTTTGGGCTTCGAACACGCTAACTTGGTGCGAAGCAAGGCTTTGACACAACCAAGCCTAGCGAGGCATGCTTTGGCATGCTAGGATTTGGATGTTGTGCGTGAGCGGGGCTCTGAAACGCACTTAGATTATGGCAAAGTATGACTTCGAGACGCTTAGGCGTATTATACACGAGCACGTGAAGCCAGGCTTCGGAGCGTGTTTAGATAACGAAGCAAGGCTTCGGAACTTGGTCCTGTAATGAGAAGGATATTGGTGTGGATTCACCGAACCTGTGATAGTGTGAGCCACCTTCGACTCTGAGCCACCTTCGACTCTGGGTCACCTTCGACCCTGGGATGCTTCGGGTGCGGAACCCGAAATCCCTGGGATGCTTCGGGCGCGGAGCCCGGAATCCCCGAATGCGTCGGGCCAGTGGCCCGGAGTCCTTTTAGCCCACTGCTACGGGCCCGGGGGCACTGTGTAGCCTTTGGAGGGGTACTCCGGATTTTATAAAGCGAAGCAAGGCTTCGGTTTTAAATAAGGCGAAGCATGGCTTCGGGTTTAAATAAGGCGAAGCATGGCTTCGGTTTTTAAGTAAGACGAAGCGTGGCTTCGGTTTTGAATAAGGCGAAGCATGGCTTCAGTTTTGAATAAGGCGAAGCATGGCTTCGGTTTTTAAATAAGATAGAGCGAAAAATTGTATTCAAGGGCGAAGCAGGGCTTCGGCTTTAAGGCGAAACAAGACTTCGAGCTTATGTTAATGTAACTGCAGATTGGTGCATCGAAGTAAGGCTTTGGGCGGTACATACCTTGTAGCCCTCGGGGCTTCGATGGCCTTTGAAACGTGGAGCGGAGCCCCTTGCCGGAGAGTGGGCTCCGGTATGCGGAGGATGGAGGAAGGCGAAGGTGGCCTTCGACCTGCACCCGAAGCCCCTTGCCGGAGGGTGCGCGCAGCGAGAAAGCCTCGAAGCTCCCCCCTCGGGCGTACTTCGGGTTGCAGGCAGTGGTAGAGAACGTAGCTTCTAGGACTAGGTTCCCCACGGACGGTGCCAACTGTTGGAACAATTGCGTTAGTTCCAGCAGGTTTTCCTGTGATGGTGTATGATGTGAAGAATGAACCTCGATGGGTTCTCTCAGAGGGAGATGGAGTTTATACTGGTTCGGGCCTCCCCTAGGGGATAATAGACCTACGTCCAGTTTGTGGTGGATTTGGCATGGTATGCCCTAGTGTGGAGAAGAGAACTACAGGGTCTCATGGCCCCTTGGGGTGTCTCCCCCGTTACAAGGGCTTGGCCCTGCTTTTATAGGCACGCAGGCCAAAGGAAAAGACTGGGATGCCCCCTATGAGCCCTAGGCTCATAGGGGCAGAGAGGGGAAAAGGAGCTAGCTACGGTACAAAAAGTGCCAGACAACTTTACAGCTTTACTGACGTGTCAGGCTACGCCAGGCTTTGACCGCTAAAAGATATACCGAAGGTAGAGGCTGGGGGGAAGGCTTCGGAGTGCACCGCAGAGGGGAGCTTCGAAGCATGCTCCAGAGGGCAGTCTCTGGACGGGACTCCGGAGGGCGGCCTCCGAACTTGGCTCTCGGAGGGTGGCCTCCGGACTGGACTCCGGAGGGCGGCCTCCGAACTGGACTCCGGAGGGCGGCCTCCGAACTGGACTCTGGAGGACGGCCTCCGAACTGGACTCCGGAGGGAGGCCTCCGGACTTGGCTCCAGAGGGCAGCCTCCAGACTTGGCTCCGGAGGGAGGCCTCTGGACTGGACTTCGGTGGGCGGCCTCCAAACTGGACTCTGGAGGGAGGCCTCCGGACTTGGCTCCGGAGGGCGGCCTCCAGACTTGGCTCCAGAGGGCGGCCTCCGGACTTGGCTCTCGGAGGGCGGCCTCCGGACTTGGCTTCGGAGGGCGGCCTCCGGACTTGGCTCTCGGAGGGCGACCTCCGGACTTCTGCGCCCGGAGGGTGGCCTCCGGCGCCTTGCGCCAGGGCCCGGACTGGGGGATCCGGGCCGGACCTCCTGGTCTGAGGGCTCCGAAGCTACGGACCCCGGAAGGCACCTTCGGACCTGGAAACAACATTTAGATAGAAAACAGGCTCCGACAGTACTGGGCTCTGGGCCGAAGGCTGTCGGGGGCTGACGTCATTTGGCCCCTGTTTAAGGGAAATATATTTCCCCAACAATGGCACATCAAGGTCGGGGGATCCTAATAAATATATTGTAAGGGTTTCATTTGACTAATGCATGTATATCCTATGTGTTTTAGCGATAGTTTAGTAAAACATGGGTTCAATATGCTCAAAATATTGGTTTGGTGACTTGCCTTGTTCTGCGAAGGGAGAGGGCGGAACTTCCGGGAAATATTCCGGCTCCTCGACGACGTCGTAGTCTTTCCAATATAAATAAAGTGAAATAAATACAACATTGAATTTAAACAATCTAAAACCACACAACAAGCACATAGGTTTAAATTAGTTTAATTTAAGAAAAACCAAGTTATTAAGTCTCTGCAATTTATTTTATAAATAATTTTAAAAGGAATTAAAATGAAGTGTTGACCTTTGAAAAAGGGTTTTAAATGTGAGTAACCTCATTTTAAGCTTTCTAATCAATTTAAAATGAAAGGTTCATGGGCAATTTAGTGGTTTCCAGTATATGAACATGAAGGAAATAAATATAAATTCTACTGAAATTTAAATAATTGAATTTACATTTTTACCCTAAAGGCATTTGAATACCTAATTGAATAATCATGAAAAATCCAAAGTAAACATACTGTTTTTATTGAACTAATGTGTAGAGAATAAAATTACAAAATTTCTGGAATTGAAATGGCAATTTTTAGAGTTCAAATGCGCCAGATATGAATTTTACAAGTTTAAAACAGTTTCTGGAATTTATTTTCAAATTTAAAACGCCTCGGGTCCACGGTGAGCCAGGACCACAGTGAACCCGCGCACTGTGCGCGTGGTCTGGCCCAATCTGGACCGTTGGATCTAGATCCAACGCGCGAGGGCGAGGCGGGGGAGTTAAAGTGACGTGGACGGCTCAGATTAAAACATTGAACCGGTACGCATCGTGCGGCTCAGATGCGATGCGGGATTTTAAATCCAGCGAACGACTCAGATTAGAACGTAGCCCTTCGCCGAGATCTAACGGAAATCGCACGAGGGAATTAATCATCACCGTCAGATCCAGATCGGACGATCGCGCATGAATCCGACACGGCACGGGTACTCAGCCCGTGCCGGTCGTCTTCTCCGGTGACGGCGAGCGAGCCAGAGGCCACGCGAGCGACGACGGTCCTAGCTAGGCCTATAAATGGAAAGAGGGTGCCTAGGGGGACACGGGGGTACCTTTGCGGTGGTCTGGGGTCGACGGGGCGTGGCCGGTGATGAGGGTAGACGACGAGGTGGTTTCGGGTCCTTGTCGGTGACGGCATTCCGGCGAGGTTCGTCGACGGTGGAGGGGCGGTCGGGGTCGGTGACATCCTTGCGGTCACGGCGGTGTGGTTGGCTAGGGCGGAGGAGGTTACTAGCGACAGTGAGGGGCGACTGGAGTAGGAGCGGCGGTGAGGTGTTAAAAACCGAAGGGGGAGCGCTCTGTTCATTCTCGCTGTGAATGGTCGTGGGGGTCGAATGCGGTGGAGGCCAGGGGCTTAAATAGGGCCACCAGCGAAGCTCGCATGCAAGGAAAGCTGAGGGAGGGCCTTAACTCGCCGGCGAGGGCTCGACCATGCACGGTGCGGTGTTCCCGGGGGCTTAAACACGTGGGTTAACGGGGGAAACGGTCGGCCGGGTGCGGGGGACCGATTAATGGTGTTAATTTAATGGGGGAGGGAACGACGAGGCGAATCGGAGGGCGGCGGCGGGGGGTGGACGATGATACTGACAGGCGGGGGCCACTGGCCAGCGGGCGTGGGCGCGCGAGTGAGGAACTGACGGGTGGGGCCGAGCGGTCGGGCGCGAGGGGTTAGGTTGGCACCGACAGGTGGGGCCGAGTACGCGTGCGGAGAGGAGGTCGCTGACGGGCAGGGTCCACTGGTCAGTTGGCGCGCGCGGGGAGGAGTGGGCTGGGCCGACTGGGAGAGAGAGAAAGGGAGGGGAGGCCCATTATTGTTTTAAAAGGTTTTCTGATTTAAAATAATTGCAGAAAATATATTAAATCATTTGGGGTATCTCTAGGGTTGATAAAAAATTGTAAAAATTCTCAAAAATATATCTTGGCCTTGGGATCATATACAAAAATTTTCAGCTCCTGGTTTGGCCATTTCACCTTTGTTGTAGTTCAAAATGGTAAAGGAGGGTATTAAAGGTATTTCCAAAATAATAAATTTCAGGAAATTGGATTAAACAATACTTTTATTACTTTGAAAATTTGGGGTGTTACAATGTTGCATTGGATTGAAGAACCCTGGAGGGAATATTTTTTCCAATTTACATAAAAGCACCGGGATCTCTTTCTCTAGCATCTCCATCATATCTTTCTTACTTTCTTTCGCACAAAGTTGTCTATAAAAATGGCTCAGCTCAGCTAACG
Organism: Zizania palustris; assembly: GCA_019279435.1. Classification (NCBI taxonomy): domain Eukaryota; kingdom Viridiplantae; phylum Streptophyta; class Magnoliopsida; order Poales; family Poaceae; genus Zizania; species Zizania palustris. The sequence goes on along the minus strand of JAAALK010000084.1, from coordinate 1,199,875 downwards.
CTTTCCACAC
>JAAALK010000084.1:1167553-1198865 GCA_019279435.1 Zizania palustris | reverse complement strand
CCTTTCCAATGGCGAAAGGTCGATTGAAGTTCACGGTGGTAGCAATCGAATACTTTTATAAATGGGTCGAAGTTGAACCCTTAACTGCTATCACTTCAAAAAATGTGCAGGAATTCTTCTTGTAGAATATTATTTGCAGGTTCGGAGTGCCTAGAGAGCTAACAATCGATAATGGCATCCAATTCGAAGCCGAACCTTTTAGAGAATTCTATGAAGGGCTGGGCATTAAAATGTGCTTTGCAGTCGTTTGTCATACCCAATCCAACAGAGTCGTAGAGCGGGCCAATGGAAATATTTTGTCTGGATTAAATCGAAGGATGTTGGGCTGGCAAAGGGACTATGGAACGAAGAGCTTCCTAAGATTTTATGGTCCATTCGGACCACTCAAGCTAGGTCCATAGGTTTCACCCCATTTAGGTTGTTGTTCGGAGATGAGGCCATGACTCCAACGGAGCTGAAGGTGGATCCCTTCGTGCAATGAAGCAAGAAGATAATGATGAAAGGAACAATTCGCTTGACTTGTTGGAAGAAACGAGGCTTCGAGCTGTCGCCAATTTGGCAAAGTACCAAGATCAGACGGAGACATGGTATGGCCCAAAGGTAAAAGTTAATTGAACCTAAACCGGGTCATTTGGTACTGCGAAGTGTAATTGCTCTGGGAAGCTAGGAAACAAACGGGAAGGACCATACATTATCCTACGCTCAAGGCGACATGGATCTTTTAAATTAGCTAATTTAGAAGGGGAAGAATTAAAGAATGCATGGCATGCGGAGCTCCTTAAACGTTATTATGCTTAGGTGCTCCTTGTAACAAATTGTAAAGTACCTTTCTAAATAAATAAAGATTGAGGTTTGAATTATGCTTACTCTTCAAATATTCCCTACCCCTGGTGGATGCATCAGAGTAACGGAGATGCTTGCGGAGGTAAGCATATTTCATAAGAACCCAGCAAACAGCCTTTGTACCATCGGTTCAGGGATTCCGTAAAAGAGCCGAAGGTGGACAAAGCCTATGGATTCCAGGCCTCGGCCAGATAGCATTCGTAGAAGAGTATAAGGACTTTAAAAGAACAGATTTCTGATCCTCCGGGTTCGAAACATCTGTAAAAGAGCCGAAGGTGGCCAAAGCCTACGGATTCCAGGCCTTGGCCTGATAGCATCCGTAGAAGAGTCTAAGGACTTTAAAAGAACAGATTTCCGATCATCCGGGTTCGAAGCATCTGTAAAAGAGCCGAAGGTGGCCAAAGTCTACGGATTCTGGGCCTCGGCCTGATAGTATCCATAGAATAGTCTAAGGACTTTAAGAACAGATTTCCAATCCTCCTGGTTCAAAGCATATATAAAAGAGCTTAAGGTGGCCAAAGCCTATGGATTCTGGGCCTCGGCCTGATAGCATCCGTAGAAGAGTCTAAGGACATTAAAAAACCGGATTTCTGATCCTCTGGGTTCGAAGCATCTGTAAAAGAGTCGAAGGCGACCAAGCAATAAGGTTTCAAGGCTCCGGCCAAATGAAACACATTAAGAGTCCTAAGTGACCAATTTTGGAGCTCCAATGTATAAATTCGAAGCTCTAAGACTATAGATGTTGGGGGAAAATATCCCATCTTCGGGGTTATTGCCAAAGCAACATGAAGACAGCCAACCAGTTCGAAGATAGTCCGAAGGTCATCTTCGAATGTGGCTTGGAACCTCGTTCGGAGTCCGAAGACTGGCATTGGTTCGAAGTATATCTTCGAACCAAAGCCTTCCAGGATCTTTTCTGCCAGCTAAGATGGAAGACTTATCTTCTATCCTATTAGATTAGTCTTTTACCATTTTAGCCCTATTAAGGAAACCGAATAGTTTCCTTAATGTCGGTTGTAATAGAGGGGTAAATAGGTCTTTTCCTTAATGTTTGGGCCTATAAATACCCCCCATTTCACCCTGTAATAGGGACCGATGACAAGTGAATCAATACACACTTTCGAACTATTCTAAGCTATTATTCCACTCGGAGGCTTGGAATAGTTTGCTTCGCAAACACTTCGTTTGTTAGTTTCTTTTCTACAGAAACCTGTTAGCGTAATCTTTTACGCCAACAGTTGGCGCCGTCCGTGGGGAACCTAGTCCAAAAACTTCGTTCTCTACCAACCTCTTGCATTATGCCTCCTAAGCGGAGTGCACCTCGCAATCCCACTCGGAGGTCCTCTCGGATCTCCGGAGAGATACCCTTCGACACAGTTGAAGTCGGAGGGTCTTCGACTATCCCTCCACCTCAAACTCCGCAAGGGGCTTCTATCCCTCGAGGATACGAAACCTCTCCACCAACCCCTTTTACACTCCGACCGCCCGGAGCCACTCTGCCACCCTCCATTCCGATCGGAACTGATCATACCAGTTCTCAAGACCCGGAAGGTCCTTCCGGAGGAGATGAAGATAGCCTTGGAGACATGGCCACTCAAATGGCCAATCTTCAAGCCGAGGTAGCGAGGTGGCGACAAGAGGCTGCGAACAGGCTTCGTCCTCAAGCCACCCCAGCTATCCCCGAAGTGCACGAAGACGACGATCTTGATTATCCCGAAGCCCCGGAGAACGCCTCTTACGACAATGAATCTCCGTTGCATCCCGAGCTTCAGAAGGTTCGCTTCGATCCGAGGTTCAAAGCTTCGAAGCTTAGCAAGTATGCCGGAGACGAAGATCCCAGTGAGTTTGCGCGTTCTTATGCCCTAGCAATCGAGGCTAGTGGCGGAGACAGAGAAACTATGGCGAAGTGCTTCCCGTTAGCCCTTGAAGGAGTGGCGTTGAGATGGTTCTGGTCTTTAAAACCAGGATCAATCACGACATGGTTACAGTTGAAGAAGAAGTTCATAAGTAACTTCCAGGGTACCTTCGTGCCCCCCATGTCGACAGGAAGCCTTTTCCAAGTGAAACAGCTCCCCGGAGAAACATTGAGGCAGTACTTCAAGCGCTTCGCTCACACGAAGTCGCAAATTCGGGGGCTGTCCACATCCTCGGTGGTTGATGCGGCTCGGAAAGGCGTCAGTCATAAAGGCCTTCTGGATAAATTGCATCGGAAAAGCATCACCACAGTATCACAGTTGATGTCATACTTCGAGGAGTACTCGAAGTCGGAAGAAGGTTGGCTTCGGAGGACTACTGCTACTTCGACAGTGTTGACAGAAGTTCAAGCAGAAGTAAAGACTTCGGCTCCGCCGCAAGAGTCAGTCCCCGAAGTGCAACATGATAGAAGAAGAGGGCAAAAGCACCCTCGTTCTGAGGTCTTAAACATTGCACCCCCGCAGAAGTTTGCACCAAGAGCTCCACAGCCTGCGGGGAACAAGTCCAGCGGCTGGAGGCCGCCAGGGAAAACGGCTGGCAAAGGCCAGACCCTTTTTTGCTGTATTCATGGAGAGAACCGAAGCCATGCAACTGACACCTGCAAGGCTATTCTTACCCTTCGGGGAGAATACTTGGAGAGAACTTCGGGTCGAGGTAGTACCGACCGAAGTCCAGCAGCAGCAGTGCGCTCGGAGCCGGTCCAGGCTGTAGCGCGAATAGAAAATTTTGATGCTGCAAGACATCCTCCGGTGGCCAATGTTATGCCACCTCCGAAGCAAGAAGAAGGGCAAGATAGAGGGAAGAGAGTAGTTCTCCCTATCTCCGGAGGAGGTACTCTCGGAAGCATGTCCAAGAGACAGCGAAGAGAGTACGTTCGAGAAGTAGGCCACATTGGAACTTCGTCATCTGCAGCTGCAATGCCGGAGTGGTCTCATGTTCCAATATCTTTCTCTGCGGAGGATGCAGCTGGTATCAAGTTCCCGCATGCAGATCCATTGGTTATCACTGCTGATATTGCCGGAACTGAAGTCCGAAGGGTGCTAATTGACGGAGGTAGCTCGGCAGATATCATATTTGTGCAAGCCTTCGATCAGTTATGCATTTCCCGGAAGCATCTCCTCCCAGCGGCTCGTCCTCTGCAAGGCTTCGCAGGACCTCCGCTAGATGCACTTGGCCAGATAGGCCTGGAAGTAACCTTCGGAGAAGGTTTACTAGCCCGAACTGAGGAAGTTATCTTTGATGTAGTAGATGCCCCGTATGCTTATAATGTTATCTTTGGCCGAGGCATGTTGAATCAGTTCGGAGCTGTGGCGCATCACAATTACTTGTGCATGAAGATGCCCACACAATCAGGAGTTCTGACAGTCTTCGGAGATCAAGCCATAGCTCGGAGAGCAGAATATGGTCATGGTCCTCCTCTTGATCCGAGGCAAGTAAACAGTGTCCAAGAAAATGGAGAAATTTTTTCAGCCTCCTCCGAAGCTTCGAAGAAATCATTTCCAAGACCAAGTCCCGAAGGAGAGATTGCAACGAAGATCATTGTCAAAGATGGTAAAGAATACACTTTTCAGTTTGGTAAAGATTTACCTCCCGAAGTTGCAACTTCCTTGGAAAAGGTTGTAGGAGAAAATTTGGATGTCTTCGCCTGGTCTGACGAAGATATCACCGGAGTCGATCGGGATATTATTGAGCACAGCTTGCTTGTAAACCCGAAGGCCCGGCCTGTTCGACAGGGGCTCCGGAAGATGTCCGCAGAGAGAGCTGCTCTAGCTAAGGACGAAGTTGAGAAACTGTTGAAGGCTGGGATTATCAGAGAAGTGGCCCATACAGAGTGGTTAGCCAACCCAGTCTTCGTCAGGAAGAAATCCTCCGGGAAGTGGCGCATGTGCATTGATTTCACATCATTGAATAAAGCGTGCCCACGTGACCCCTACCCCATGCCCCGAATTGATCAACTAGTTGACTCCACTGCAGGTTCGGAGTTACTAAGCTTCCTCGACGCGTATTCCGGCTATCATCAAATATGGTTAAAGCGCGAAGATGAAATCAAGACGAGCTTTGTAACTCCTTCGGGAGTCTTCTGCTATGTAAGAATGCCCTTCGGCCTAAGAAATGCCGGAGCTACCTTTTCAAGATTAGTTGCTAAGGCTCTAGGTCATCAATTAGGTCGCAATGTGGAGGCCTATATGGATGATATTGTAATAAAGAGTGCTTTAAAGCACCAACATAGCCTAGACTTAGCAGAAACATTCAATAGCCTTCGGGCATGTGGGATCCGCCTTAACCCCGAAAAATGTATATTCGGAGCTAAGGCTGGAAAGTTGTTAGGGTACTTAGTTTCAAGCAGGGGAATTGAAGCTAGCCCTACTCAAATAACTGCGCTGCAGAAGATGGCTCCTCCGGAGAATTTAAAGCAAGTGCAAAAGCTGACTGGACGTCTAGCCGCACTTAGCAGGTTTTTATCAAGATCTGCGGAGAGGAGCTTGCCAATCTTTAAAGCCTTGAAAGGGTCCGAAGATTTTGCATGGACACCGGAGTGTCAGAAAAGCTTCGAAGATATTAAAGATTATCTCAGCAATCTTGCTACACTTACGGTGCCTATTGCGGACGAAACCCTACTTCTGTATCTTGCAGCCACAGGCTCAGCAGTCAGCGCAGTCCTTGTCAGAGAAGCTGATATCAATGGGAAGTTGGTCCAAAATCCTGTCTATTTTGTATCCGAAGCATTGTCAGGAGCAAAGACAAGATACTCCGAACTTGAGAAGTTCGTTTATGCTCTGATAATGGCTTCGAGGAAGCTAAGACATTATTTTTTGGCTCACAATGTAATTGTACCAACTTCGTATCCTTTAGGAGATATGCTCCGAAGCAAAGATTCCACTGGAAGAATTGGAAAGTGGGCAGTAGAACTAGCACCCTTCGGCATATCTTTCCTGGCAAGGACAGCTATCAAATCTCAAGTCCTAGCAGACTTCGTAGCAGAGTGGACTCCACCTGCGAAGTTGACTCCGGAGAAATCAGATGACGGAGTCTGGACTATTTACTCCGATGGGGCTTTCCAAGCATCCGGAGCAGGCATTGGGGCAGTATTAATTTCTCCGTCAGGTCAAAGAGCAATGTACTCCGCAAGACTCAACTTTAAGTCTACCAATAATATAGCGGAGTACGAAGGAATATTATTGGGACTCCGGAAAGCACGTGCTCTAGGGGCTACAAGGATAATTATAAAAACAGATTCTCAGATAGTAGCAGGGCACGTAGACAAAAGTTTTCAAGTCCGACATCCACAGCTTGCAAAGTACTTAGAAGAAATTCGCAAGATCGAAGCACATTTCAAGGGTATTTCCATTCGGAGTATACCAAGAGCTGAAAACGTGCAAGCGGACATTTTAGCGAAGGCTGCTGCCGGAGCTGTGGATGTGCCTGACGAAGCTTTCTACGAGGAGCTCAATATACCTTCGGTGCCACAAGTTGCTTCTGCAGAGATTCTCTGCATTCCTAGTGCAGATTGGAAGGATTCAATCATAGAACTCTTGCAAGGAGGAACGAATTTGCCCGAAGAGCCCCAATTGTCAAGATTAAAGCTCAGAGCAAGAAACTATCAGCTAATCAACGGTATATTATACAAGGCCGGAGTATGTTCCCCTCTACTCCGATGTATATCTCAAGCCGAAGGCCAAGAAATTCTTCGAGAAATTCACGAAGGCCTTTGTGGAAGCCATTTAGCCCCTAGAGCTCTGGCAGGAAAAACACTTCGCCAGGGGCTTTATTGGCCCACAATAACAGCTGATGCGGAGAGCTTAGTCCGCACTTGCCAAGGATGCCAGTGGATGGGTCGACGGAGTCATCGCCCACCAACAGCTCTTCAAATCATTGCTCCAGTATGGCCTATGGCCAGATGGGGTATGGATCTAATTGGTCCCTTTCCGTTAGCAAAGGGAAATCTAAAGTTCGCAGTGGTAGCTATCGAATATTTTTCTAAGTGGGTGGAAGCAGAACCCTTAACAGCTATCACTTCGAATAATGTACAGAAATTCTTCTGGAAAAACATTATTTGCAGGTTCGGAGTGCCTAGATATCTCACAGTTGATAATGGAACACAGTTCGACGCAGAACCCTTCAGGAAGTTTTGCGAAGACTTAGGCATTCAACTATGTTTTGCTGCAGTGAGACATCCTCAGTCAAATGGAGCAGTTGAGCGAGCCAATGGAAATATCTTATCAGGGCTAAATCGAAGAATAGTAGGATTATCAAAGGGACTGTGGACCGAAGAGCTTCCGAAGATTCTGTGGTCCATTCGGACCACGCAAACAAGGTCCACAGGTTTTACTCCGTTCAGACTACTATTCGGAGATGAAGCTATGACTCCAACGGAGCTCAAAGGAGGATCACTTCGCAGCACCGAACCAGACATAGAAGAAGAAAGACAAGCTTCGTTAGATTTGTCAGAAGAAACAAGGCTTCGAGCTGTAGCCAATTTATCAAAGTATCATCAGCAGACGAAGACTTGGTATGACCCGAAGGTTAAGCTCAGCGAGTTAAGGCCGGGTCATCTTGTTCTACGAAGCATTATAGCACCAGGGAAGTTAGGCAATAAATGGGAAGGTCCATATCTAATCGTCCGCTCGGGGCGCCCTGGTTCATTTAAATTAGCTAATTTAGAAGGTGAAGAGTTAGCACATACTTGGCATGCGGAGCACCTAAAGCGATACTTCGCATAAGGGCTCCTTGTAATTCGCTTGTAATCACCTCTAAATTAATAAAGCATACATCCTGTAGCGTGCCTTCCCCTTGACGCTCCTAGTCTCCCGAGCGGACGCGCTGGGACAGAAGTCGTTCGAGAGGGAAGTGTATTAAGCAGGGCTGTATTTCCGGACTTCGAACCCTTAAAGTCGAAGCCTCCGGCGTGGGGGCTGACATAATCCGGAGCCCAGGCCATCGGCTTGTAGGCATCCGTAAAAGAGCCCAAAACCACACTCTACGGAGTCCAAGCTTCGGCTGGTAGACTTCCGTAAAAAGAGCCGAAGGTGGCCAAAATCTGCGGAGTCCAAGCTGCAGCTTGTCAGACTTCCGTATAAAGAGCCGAAGGTGGCCAAATTCTGCGAAGTCCAAGCTCCGGCTGGTAGACTTCTGCAAAAAAGAGCCCAAGTGGCCAAATTCTGCGAAGTCCAAGCTCCGGCTGGTAGACTTCTGCAAAAATAGCCGAAGGTGGCTACAATTTCTACGAAGTCCAAGCTCCGGCTGGTAGACTTCTGCAAAAATAGCCGAAGGTGGCTAAAGCAAAACAGCATTTCAGCCATGAGCTCCGAATGTCTGTTCATAAGTGTCCTGGAAGTTATCTCAATTGATCTCTTTGATGAAATAAACAAAGGTACCAAGTTACCATTCTTCTGACTACAGATAGTCGAAGACATTTCATAAGATTTCAAAAGATCTTTAAATGACAGAGGGGCTCCGAACCCCCAAGAAAAAATTGTACTCCGAAGTTTTTTCTTTGCGCATAACCATCTTTGAATACAGTTCGAAGTTGCTTATGCCCAAAGAGGGGCTAGTAATATGGAGACAATTTTAAAAATCGGCATTCATTATCGAAATAAATATATTTACAGATTACATTATGAAAAATTGGTATCTATACCAAGAAGGAATCGGAGACCTCTTCGGTCCCGAGAGCTAGGGGTGGAACGACTAGTTCCAACATCGGAAGTTCTAAGAACTTTACGTTTAACTCTCTTCCTCCCCTTCGAAGCTCTAAAATCCTTCTGCTCTTGTTGAAGTTCGGCCCAAGTTCGAAGCCGCTCGGGGCTTCTCTCCCAGCTTCTAAGATCTTCAGATCTTTTATTTTGGGCTTCACCTTCGTCTTCGGACCAATTAGTGTCTTCAGAAGACGAGGTGTTTGCGTCGCTCTCTTTATTTTCCTCTTTAATATAAGACAATATGTCTTTGATTACTTCGGGCGCAATAACGCCGGAGTCATCTCGAGGGATAAGAAATCGAGGACGCTTATAACTCTTTAGAAGTTCGAAGGTGTTCCACAGTGAGCGAAGTTCGCTGTTAAGCTCTAACACTTCGATATCTTCCATAAGAGGCAAAGCCTAAAAATATGACAAACAAGATTTTCATTGATAAATATTTACAAGCATCAGCTTTACATAATCAAAAATCCTAAATAATCCTAAACCTGCGGGTTCGGAGGAGGCTGACTGCTCGAAGCTTGGCTCCGAACTTGCTTTTGGCGTTGGCCTTCGTCAATCCAAGCCTTGATCGCAGATCGACCTTCGGCTCTCCATGAAGTCTGGAAGGCTCGCCAAGCAACAGCTACACCTTCGGAAGGTTTTAAAAGTCAGTCGTCGTCGAAGATGATGGAGCCCTGTGCGCTCGGAGTGATTGATCGGCCCAAATCCTCGTAGTAGCGAAGTATTCCAAGGGCAGACACTTGTCCGGAGAGTTCTCCATAACGTATGCCTGCCGTCTTCATTTGCTTCGCTGCTCCTTGGATCCTCTTTAGCCGGCGCAGCAGAGTTACATTGTCATCCGAAGGTAGTGATCCAGTAGTACCGAAGTACTCCAAGACACCTAACATTTGTTCAATGACCTCCGAAGCCACCTTCTCCGACTTAACCTTTTCTTCAATAAGCATGTCCTTGGCCGAAGTTGTTTCAGCTAAAACTCCGGAGATTCGAGCGTTCTCCGTAGTCAAAGCATTCTTTTGAGTTCGGAGTTGGCCAGCCTCTTCTTGTAGCCTTACAAGTGCGGAGTCCTTCGCAGCGTCCTCCGTCCGCAGTCTTTCAATCTCCGCTCGAAGCACAGCTCTTTCTGCTTCGAGCTCTTTCCTTGCAGCTTCCAAACTTTGCCTAGCCCTTCGCTCTGCTATTATCACATTGTCCATTTGAGATACTCGACCTTCGGAGAAGTTAAGATTTCTTTGAAGAGTTTCGTTTTCTTCCCGAAGTTGAGCAATTTCGTTTTCATTCGACAAAGCTGCAGCGCGGGCTAAGACTGCTTGCTAAGAAAAAGAAAAACTAGAATAAGAAATTATTCATATATAATTCATTATTTGGTTCGAAGATGCTTTATACCTGATAAGCTGCTCTTTCCACAGCAAGGTTAAGCTCCGAACCCTTCACTCTGCTTAAACGGGCTACCAGTTCTGTTTCCCCGACTTGGCGACTGGCTTCACCCAAAGGTTTAACCAAAGTCCCAAGTCCGGTTTTCTCCTCCAAAAAAGGAGTTATGAGAGGAAGCAGTTTCGAAGCTTTCTGGTCAGCCCTGCTTAGCGAAGGTCCGGAGGTTTCTTCCGAGGCCCTTGGAACTTCAGAAGATGGCCCCCTCTCAGTCGATTCACTTTCGTCCGTTGACTCAGATGAAGTCGATCCTTGAGCTGGGAGGGGCTCGATGTGTCTTTTTCCTCTTCCAGGCCCCGGTAGAGCAACTCCCGGTTGCGGCCCCGAAGTTGTCGAAGGTCTTAGAGTTGTATCTTCGAGGGATACTTCGACAACAGGAGGCTCTGAAAAACCAAAAATATTACACATTGTATAATTTTGCAAAAATTGATAAGAGTTAAGCAAAATTTACCTTCGATATTCTCTGGAATATCAAGCACCGGGCTGATCGGAGGATCATAAGTGTAGTCCTCATCCGAATCAGCCGTTAAATCTTGGGCTACAGGAGCATCGTCCTGAAGAGCCCTCGTTACTTCTTCGAGAATCGAAGCCATAGTGACTTCGACTCCCCCTTCATCCATTGAAACTCCGGCCTGCGTTGTGTCTTCCTGAACTACCGAAGTCATTGGTTGATCAACATTGTCTCCAGACTCCGGTATGTTCGCAGGCACTTCGGCCTCATTCACACTCATAGGGGCTTCGATTTGTTCTCCCTGAGTATCCGGAGCTCTTACTTCTTCGATGTTGGTTTGAGGCTCCGGAATACCTGCAGTGTCTTCAATGAGAATACTTCGTTGAGCTGCATCTTCATCAATTAATCTTACTAGTAAAATACCTTCGTCTTCTTTAGAGCTAGAAGCCGAAGCTCTTGAGCTCGAAGGTGCGAGGTTTTTCGGCTTCCGAGCCACCTTCTTCGTCGGAGTCCTTGCGGAGCTGGATGCTCCAGCTTCGGCTACTCTCTTCTTGGGTCCTTTCTCTTGAGGCACCCAGTCCATCAGAGGGGGCGGAGTTAACTCCAACATTCCCCATACTCTGTTAGATCGCTCCCAACTTCCGACTAATTTGATTCGCCATTCCTTTTCTGACGGAGTTGGAGCACCCAAGATCTTCTCCGAAGCCCTTATAATTTGCTCTGAAGTAATAGGGGCTGAAGAAGCTAAAAAATAACTCAAGTTAATCTTTCTTCGAAGTAAATATGTATTATGCATGTTGGTTTCGAAGTTACCTGCAGGGCTCGAAGTATAGTTTATCTTGCGAAGACCGCCTTCCGAGTCATCTTCGAAGGCGATAGGCCAGTTGGCCATCAACGGAGGAATTTGAAGTCCGATGAACTCTTCGGCTAAGTCCCGCATGCTCAACCTTTTGCTGATTTTCTGAAGCAAGTTGAGGCGAGCTTCGAATTGACCTTCGTCAGGTTGCACTAAGGCTTCCTTCCGGAATTGGATTTCCTTGAGGGGACCAGCCAGAGGACTACCCACTCCAACTTCAGCATAAAACCACCTCAGAACCCAATCGGTGTACCATCTAGCATTGATGGCCTTGGCAGGGAATTGCAGTGCATATTCATCACGAAGCCTAAAATTGATGCTTCCGAAGGCAACCAATACTTTTTCACCTCCGGAGCCTACGGAAGTCTTCGGCTGACAAGTTGCTCTATGCAGTGCTGCGAAGACTTCAGCCCTCCCCTCACAACCTTCGGCTCTCAGAGCCCATTCGAAGATAGCTAATCTAGCTACAGCATTCGGAGACAGCTGGGGGAGGGTTACATGAAACAAGTCAAGGACTTCGGTCAAGAAATCTACAGCAGGGAGGCCCAAGCCCGCTTCGAAAAAAGCTTCGAACACCACAACTTCTCCGGGTCTCGGTGATGGAATTGATTCTTTGCCCGGCTTCCGAATCATTACCCCATTGCTAATCTTACCCCCTGCTGTGATTGCCAAGGACTCTCTTTTGCAGGTCGAAGGTCCCAATTCAAAGGACTGATCCAAATATTTGGTCGATGGAGGGCACAGACCTTGGTCATCGGGGATTTGGGGATTTCTCCCCCCTGCCGCCATGGACATTGCCGCCTGCATCGAGGGTCCCGCCGCCAATGTTGCCGCCGCTGCTGCTGCGGCTGCCTGCTGCCGAGCCAAGATCGAAGGCGGCGCTGATCCTTTGGTCTTCACCATCGTGATTGCTGGATCAACTTGAGAGAATGGGAACTAGGGCTCAAGAACTCGAAAGTTAGGGCTCAAGAACTCAAGAACTCAAGAACTCAAAAGGCTTTTGACTGGGAGCGAGCGGTGAAAAGGTAATCGAGTAAGTTCCAGAGTTCTTTATTTATAGCCTAAAACTTTCCGTTTGTCACCGTTTGGGCTCTGCCCTTTCGCATTCCCGCCTGTTATTTTCCTCCGAAAATAACGCCTCGTATAACTCCGTTAGAAACAGAAACTAACGGTTATATTTTCTAAGTCTAAAAAGACTTTCGAACTTCCTGAGTCAGTTCTAAGATAGTTCGAAAAGTAATTACCTTATGACTGATTCGAAGTTCATATCTTCATGTATTTCGGAGATAAAACAAAAATCAATAACCCCTACGATTGGTTATCTTTTCTTTCCGTATACTGCTCTCCTAACGTTACAGGTCGAACGGAGAAGCGTATTCGAGGGGCTACTGTTGGGGGAAAATATCCCATCTTCGGGGTTATTGCCAAAGCAACATGAAGACAGCCAACCAGTTCGAAGATAGTCCGAAGGTCATCTTCGAAGGTGGCTTGGAACCTCGTTCGGAGTCCGAAGACTGGCATTGGTTCGAAGTATATCTTCGAACCAAAGCCTTCCAGGATCTTTTCTGCCAGCTAAGATGGAAGACTTATCTTCTATCCTATTAGATTAGTCTTTTACCATTTTAGCCCTATTAAGGAAACCGAATAGTTTCCTTAATGTCGGTTGTAATAGAGGGGTAAATAGGTCTTTTCCTTAATGTTTGGGCCTATAAATACCCCCCATTTCACCCTGTAATAGGGACCGATGACAAGTGAATCAATACACACTTTCGAACTATTCTAAGCTATTATTCCACTCGGAGGCTTGGAATAGTTTGCTTCGCAAACACTTCGTTGTTAGTTTCTTTTCTACAGAAACCTGTTAGCGTAATCTTTTACGCCAACAATAGACATCATAATATGAACGTACAGTTCGAAGAACTCTACAAAAGAGTCGAATTCATGATTATCAAGTACTGTTTGCGAAGCATCAATTTTATTATACCAAGCATTGTGTACGACGGACCTTATCGCATTGCGTATGGTCCCCCACCCACAAGGAGGGGTAGAGGAGTGAGGCATAATCAAATGATGCTTCTCAGACAATTTGTATTACTTGGTTAATCATATTACAATCATCATAATCAGGAAAAATTATTATCTAAGCCTAAATAAAAATGGAGACCCCTACGACCTCTAGAGCTACCTCCGAGACCAATTCGGTCTTCGGAGCCTGGAGTTCTCAAAACTTTTCTTTTGGTCTGAGTGCCCTTCTTCTTTGAAGCCCTAAGCTTTTTCTTCTCTTCTTGAAGTTTGGCCCAGGTTAGAAGTCATCCAAGGCTAGCCTCCATTGGGTCTTCGACTTGGTACTCTAAGTCGGACCAATCTACATACTCTGAGGATGAAGATGCTACTACCTTATCCTCTTCTTTAATATAAGAAAGAACTTTGCTACAAACATCGGATGCTATTTCCCCTTGCTCCCCTCGAGGAACCGAACATCACGAGCGCCAGTAAGGCCTCAAGCTTTTAAGGATAGCCCATTGTTGGCGAAGCCCTTCATTGAGCTCTAACACTTCGAGATCAGGATCCGAAGCATGTAGCAAAACCTAAAAACAAACATTCAAGCGAAGACTTTTCATTTATAAACTTTTCATTCATTAAAATAAGAGCATTACAAGATCTCTTGTACATAATTAAGTGCCCTATAAGCTAGACCTTCGGATCAGGAGGCAGAGCAGTTGGCGGAGTTGAAGCCGGAGGCTTTGTCTGAGCTAGCCTCTACCGATGGGCTTCGTCGATCCAAGCCTTGGCCGCAACTTCATTGTCTGCTTTCCAGGTCACCCGGAAGGCTTCCCAAGTTAGGAGCCATGCTGAAGAGCGTGGGCCTCATGGCTCCATATGTGATGAGTCATTGTCAACGATAGTCAAAGAGGACTAAAAAGAGAGAAGACTTGCTGTGTCTAGTCCGCATGTGACTCAGGTACACGGGCAGCGAGCGACTGTCGGGCAAAGGGGCCGCGAAGTTGGGCTGGCCCAATCCGGGTACATGGGCTAGGAGCAGCAGAGGATCCACTGGGTTATTGACCAGATTGACTCAGGTACACGGGCGGCGAGCGATTGCCAGGCTGAGAGAGCTGCGGAGTCGGGCCGACCCAACCCGGGTACCTGGTGCAAAGCCGGTGGATTCTTTGTCAGTTTCAGCGCAAAACTGACGACCGCTGATCTCGCATCGAACTATTCAGAGGTGAAGCCGTAGTCGCTATGAAAGCTCCGCTTCTAGATAAGTCATCTATAAATAGGAGTTTACTATTTTGTCCTTAGGCCCACAGTCAGTCAGTCGAGTCTGTAAAAATATCCTGAGGGCAGTTTGATATTTTCTATTTATTTCAGCGTCTGTAAAAAACCCTAAGAGTCTGTGGAATATTCCTAAGCTATTAGGCTACCTATAAATAGGGCCCCAATCCCTAGGGTTAGGTTTACCCATTCTGTAATTCACTTTAATATCCAGCTAAAAGTTTGGGTCACTTTGTTCATCTCCTGTTTTTGTGCGAGCGCCGCCGCCATTAGCGATTTCTCGTTCTTCGCGTGTTTTTTCTCAGGTTTTGATTCGTACTGTTTCGTAGCCATCTTGCGTTGCTGCGGATTTGGTTTGATTTCTCAATTTCTGTGTCTGGATTAGTTTTTGGACTCCTAGTCTGCTGCAGAGAGATTTCTCTTCGTTTTTGTGGAGATCATCCCTCTTTTACTGAGTTACAAAGTTACTTTTTATTCCTGCGGAGTTTATCACTTTGGTTCTTGGTAGCATGTGATTCGCTTGTTACAGGCTAGCCAGCAGGCTAGTAACAGTTTCTTTGCCGCAGTAGCACTGCTGTGTTGTTGCCATCAAAATCTCCTTTGCTAGCTTCTAGGCCTGTCATCTAGAGTTGTAGGATTGTTTTTAGTCTACATGAATAGACACAGGCATTTGTGATTTTTCTGAATAGTATTTGTTCCGCGACTGTGCACTCTAGTTCTTGTGACCAGATCCTGTGTTCGCGTTTTGGTTTAGCAAATATTTTTCAACACTGCTTTCGGCGTGTCAGGCCATCATCCCATAGACTTCAGCCTACATGACCTATTACATGTATAGGTAGCAGAAGAGTACTCAGTGCTATTGGAAAAATTGCAGCCACACACGTGTGGGTCCCTCTTCCTGCTCAGCTCGTTTCGGCTGTAGCATGTCAGCTCTACATGCGTGTTTTTGTTTTTACCGCTTGTGTCTCTTCGAAGTTTGTCGGGCTTGTGGTTGCATCAGGATTTAATTTTTATTCTGTGCGAAGGTACTTCATAGCTGGTTTCGGTCTCTGGTTTCCTGACGAAGCTCATGCAATAGCTTCGATCGGTATATGTTTTCCAAAGTATGCAAGGGCTTCGAATGTTCGAAGCATACTTCACTTAGTTCACTGCGTCAGTAAAAGCAACCTTCGTCAGTTAGAACTGCACCGCATTTTCGAGTCTGGTGTTTTGACTGGGGTCAGAATTCATTCTGAAGGTCTTAGCGAAGCCCTGTAGAGAGGCAGGCTTTGTATGATTTAGCACTTGCTGTCTTCGAACATACTCCGACTTTCTTGGCTTCGGCAGCTACACACTTCGACGTTGCAGACTTCGATCGACTACCTTTGACAACTTCAGGCTTCACATGTACTTCGAAGCAGGCTTCGTCAAGTTTCGAACAGGAGACAAATTCTGAACAGTAATCTCTCATCTCTTTTTACGTGCACTCAGATTAATTGCTATGATGAGTTATTTCTGTGAACCTTAATCTCCCCATGTTATGAATGCTTTGTTTATCTGCCTATTAGCATTGTGTTGGTGTTTCTATGTTTAGGACACCGGTCGTTTATAGGCTAGATATTTTTAGGCTTTGACGATCTGCTCGCGTTTTCCTGCTAAGTCTTTTGAGGTGCGTTGGGTGTTGGGAGTAGGCCATTGATTCGAAAGAATTTTTAGGCACCCATTCACCCCCCCCCCTCAGGTCGCTACTTTTGGTCCTACACCAAGCTGAAGCCACATCCAATGATGGCCGTAGTAAGCCTTCGTCGGCGAATCTTGTCGGCGTCGAACCTTTCACCAAAGCAACAGAGACCCTGACGGCTTCGAGGTGTCAAAGGACTCCGATCTCGGCTACTTGCCCGGAGATCTCTCCGTAGTGGGTCTCGGAGCCTTTCATCATCTTGGCCACCATTTGGATCATCTTAAGCTTTCGGTCGAGAGGCTCATCCACTACAGCTGAAGAAGACTGGCACACCGTTCCAAAATACTCCAGAACACCCCTGAGGGTGTCCATGGTTTGATCAGCCACCAAGCTGTGCCTCTTCTTGGCCCTTGTCACTTCTGTGGCAACGGAGGAGATTTCGTCTGTTTTTGACATTAAATAATTCTTCTAAACCAGCGCTTGTTTAAGCGACCCTTGGAGCTCTAAGAGTTCAGCCCCGGAAGTCACTTCTACCGCCTGAAGTTTTTCAATTTCAGCCCTCAACACCGTGCGCTCCGCTTGGAATTCTTATATTGAAGAGGCAAGTTGGGCATGAGTCTGTTGTTCCGTTCGGAGCGCTTCTTCTGCCATGGCTTTTGCCCTCCACTCCTCGAGGAGTTTTTCCTCCAATCGTAGAGATTTATCTTCGGAGCCCTTAAGGGCCCTTTGAAGCATCGTAACCTTCCTTTTGAGTCGATTAGTTTCAACCTCATTGGAAGTCGCTGCCGCTCTAGCAAGAACAATTATTGCAAAACGCAAACTAAGTACGATGTAATTTCAATAAGGTAAATATACTTTATGTTTGTTGCATACCTGGAGGGTAGCCCTTTCGAGGGCTAGGTTGAGCTCCGATCCACTGGCCTCGCTCAAAACGGAGACCAGCTCGAAGCTGCCAACCTCTTGGCACTTTTCAGCCAAAGGTTCGAGGAGGGTTCGGAGCCCTGTCCGCAGCTCCAAGAATGGAGTGAGTAGCGGAGCTAGGACAGGGCTCTTTGGTCATCTTAGCAGGGTCTTCTTCCGAAGCACCTACCGAAGCGTCGTTCGTCGATGGCGTTGTCGTCAAATAGGGAAGAGGCCTAGGACAAGTCTTTACCTTACATCTCCCTGGCACAAAAACTGGAGGAGCCACCACTTCGATCAGGGTGGATCCCCCTTCAAGAGTGGATCCCCCGGACGGAGCCGCCTCGTCCGAAGTTACTCTAGAAACCGAAGATAATTCTACGACTGGAGCCTTATCTCCAATGGGAGCTGAAGCTCAATCTTGGTTGGAGCCATGCCACTCCTCGAAGCATCTATAGAACATAAGGTATTTGTCAATTATCCATTAAGATATTGTTGGTGAAATGAAATTATTTCAGGAACTTCAAAGAGTAAAGATCGATGGCCTACCTTCGTCTAAATTCTTGGGGAGGATTTTAGGGTCCCCGAGAAATTCATACATTCTTAGGTATTCATCAAGTTCCTTCCCCGAGGTTTGTGCTGGAGTAGCAGACATCGAAGCCCTGGCCTCTGCTACTACCATTTCGGTCACCGGGGAGCTGTGTTTTCTAGCTCCGCTCCTTGACCCCGGTAGGTTCGGGTGGATCAACTCCACCTCTTCAGCAGTTGGAGTTACTTCAACTGCTACCCGAGGGGATCCTCAGTCACAACCCGAGAATCCTCCTCGTCACCTTTCAGCAAGAGCTCTCCAAGCTCCTTCCCCATGCAGACCTCCAAAGTCTCCTCCTCTTCAGACTCCTCTGAAGAAGAGCTCCGAATGTCGAGCGAAGACGAAGATGCTGGAGGCGAAGGGAGCTTGGCCTTCCACGCTTCCTTCTTCACCGGAGTCCTCAAGGCCTTGGAGGTCCTAGCAGCAGCTTTCCTCTTTTTAGAGACTGCTCCTGCTGAGTTGAAGCTTGGAAGAGGAGGAGCCTCCATCCTGAGTGCACTCCACACTCGGTTGGAGCGTTCCCAACTCCCAACCAGCTCGATCCTCCATTGCTTCTCCACAGCAGTAGGGGCTCCAAGCACCCGTTCTATAGCCCAAGCTATCTTCTCCAGAGCTAATGCCAATAGAGCCGCTGAAATAAGGTAATAGTCTATTAAGAATACTACAATTATTCTCTATGAATAATCTAAATGCAGGAGATACAGAGGTTTTACTTAGGGTTCGAAGCTCCCCCTCCGAAGTGCTCTGGAATACAATAGGCCAGTCGGCCCCAAGAGGAGGTATCCAGAGGGCGATGAACTCTTCGTCCAAGTCTCGCATACTCATGCGCTTGGCCACTGAAGACAATAACCCAAGCCACATTGAAATTAGGCTTGGGTCTGGAGTCACTTCCGCCTCCCTTCGATACCATATTTCTTGCAGGGGACCGAAAAGCCTAGAGTCTTCTCTGACCTCGGCATAAAACCACTAAAGTATTCAGTAAGAATACCATCAGTCATTGATCGCCTTTGCTGGGAAATTCTTTAGGTGTCCTTTCCAGAGCTGAAAGTGGATGCTCCCGAAGGCCACTAGCCACTTGGAGTCCCCAGGCCCATCTTGTGGCTTTGGTTGACACGAAGCTTCATGGGTAGCTGTGAATACTTCAGACCTCCCCTCGCATCCTTCAGCTCAGAGGGCCCACTCAAAGATTGCTAACCTAGCTATGGTGTTCAGAGATAGCTGCCCAGAAGTCTATTTAAGTAAGGCTTAGTCATGCTTCAAAGAAAGCTTCAAAGACAACGACTTCTCCACTCCTTGGCGCCGGAGTCACTTCTTCTCCGAGAACCTGAGTCCTCATTCCCAGACCCAACTTCCCGTTCACCGCTTCCTTGATGGATTCTGCCGAGCAAGTCGATCGCCCAAGGATGAATATTTGCTTTAGTGGCTTCTTATACGGTGGGCGGAGATCTCGTGGGTTCTTTGGCCAAGAACCCCCCGGGGCTCCTACCATCGCCGCCGCTGCAGATGTGGCCCAGGCTTGTCACTACGTCAAGGTCCCCACCGTCATCAGCACTTTCACACTGGTTCTCACCATTGGAGGAGTGATCGAGAGTATCAGAGAGAAAAGTTGGAGATGAAAGTGTGGATAGACTCAAGCATCGAAGCTCTGTTTTCGTTCGGCACGATTCGTGTATGTTTTCACACTTGAAGATCCAACCCTCGTCACTAACAGGTGGGGCCAAAAGGTGAAATAATGTGAACCCGTGGTAAAACTTTACGTCTGTTGCTTTCTTGAAAGGTCTGACGGCTATTTGAGGGGTAACAGCACAAAAATAACGTCTCTTTGCAATGCACCGCAATCATAACAGTTCACTTTCTTTCGGAGCCAACATACGGATGTTCAAGTTCAAAGCCTAGATTCCATACACCTTCAATGTAGGAGACACTTTGAACGGTTATAATACCTTGAATTCTTTCTAAGTCCCTGAGTATGAAAATATTTCTTGCGTATACTACTCTCCTTGCTATATAGGCTATTTGGAGAAGCGTATTCGAGGGGCTACTGTTGGGGGAAAATACTTCACCCTCAGGATCCGCAAGATTCCAAGGTAAAGGCAAATCATAATCTCAGAGCCCAAGATTATCCTCCAGATTGAAGAGTTTGAAGTCGAAGGGTCCGTCCAGGCTCTGGTCAGAAGAGACCCTCCGAAAGGATTTCCCTTTGAGGAGCCATGTTGAAGATCATGGGCCTCATGGCTCCAGATGTGATGAGTGATTGTCAACGGAAGTAGAAGAGACGTGAAGATGAGACAAGAACTGTCGTGTCTGGTCCACGTGTGACTCAGGTACACGGGCGGCGAGCGACTACCGGGCAGAGGGGCTGCGGAGTTGGGCCGGTCCAATCCGAGTACAAGGGGGTGCATCGAGCCGGGGCTCGGAACCTTGATAGGGGGTGCGTCGAGCCGGAGGGCGGAACCCCGATAGGGGGTGCGTCGAGCCGGAGCTCGGAACCCTAATAGGGGGTGCGTCGAGTTGGAGCTCAGAACCCTGATAGGGGGTGCGTCGAGCCAGAGCTCGAACCCTTCGAGTTCGGTGGGATTACGCTTCGTACCTTAGTGTGTCCACTTCGGTTAAAATGTTCACCATATTTCATTATTGAAGCTGAGAAGTCTGATACAACGAGAACTAACAGCGGAACACATATCTATTAAACTATGCAAAATAGCGTTCAGGTGCTCTGCGTGCCAAGTGTGCTTCAGATCTTTGCCTTCTAGGGTAGCTAGACGATAGGACCCTGGTCGCCCGGAGCCGACTACGATTATGGACCTTCCCATTTATTGCCCAGCTTCGTTGGAGCGGCAACCGCGCGCAGGACGAGATGCTCTGGCTGAAACTCGTCGCACTTGACTTTTGGGTCGTACCATGCCTCGTCTGCCTTTGATACTGAGAGAGGTTGGCGACGGCTCGGAGCCTTGATTCTTCCATGAGGTCGAGAGAGACGGCACGCTCTTGATCAGTTTCGGGAGTTGTGACCCATAGGGAGCCGGCTCGGAGCTCCGTTGGCGTCATCGCTTCATCTCCGAACAGCAGCCGGAATGGGGTAAAACCGGTTGCGCGGGAAGGGTTGGTCCGGATGGACCACAGGATCTTGGGCATCTCTTTGGGCCACAATCCCTTGGCCAAACCCACGATGCACTTGTTCAGACCGGACAGTATATGCCCATTGGCCCTCTCAACAGCTCTATTGGATTGCGGATGCTGGACTGCTGCGAAGCATAGCTGCACCCCCAGCTCTTCGCAGAATGCTTTGAAAGAACTAGCGTCGAACTTAGTGCTGTTATCCAGCATGAGCTGCTTGGGCACTCCAAAGCGGCAGATAATATTTTGCCAAAAGAACTTCTGGACGCTTCAAGAGGTAATGGCGGTCAACGGCTCGGCCTCGACCCATTTAGAGAAGTACTCGACAGTGACGACGGTGAAGCGCAGGTTGCCCCTTGCCCTGGGAAATGGCCCGATAAGGTCCATGCCCCACCGAGCTAGGGGCCAGATGGGTGCGATGAGTTGTAGGCTGGTCGGGTGTCGATGGCTCCGCCGTCCCATCCATTGACATCCTTGGCAGGTGCGCACCAGATTTCAGCGTCGGCAACGATAGTGGGCCAAGTACACACCTTGACGGAGAGTCTTCCCGGTGAGTGCTCTAGGGGCTAAGTGGCTACCACATAGGCCCTCATGGATCTCTCGAAGTATCTGCTATCCATTAGGATAGGAGATGCACCGAAGCAACAGAGAGCATACACCCGACTTGTAGAGAACCCCGTTAATGACTTGATAGGGTCTTCCACGGAGCTAAAGCCGCGCCAGCTCCGAACTAGGTCGGGCGTCCATTTCGCCGTTGAGTATCCGCAGAATGGGCTCGCGCCAATCGCTATCGACTGTGCAAAAGACTTTAGCCGGCTGGGAGGACGCCGGAGGACCTGCTGGCAGTTCGATCGGTGTGTCTCCTCGGAGAGACGCCGATGGCTTGGCAAGCTCTTTGAAGAAGGCAGTGGGAGGGAGGGCTTGACCGCCTCCGTAGGCTTTAGCGAGGATGTCAGCTTGGCAATTTTCACTTCATGGTATGCTTTGGATGGAAATCCCTTTGAAAGATGCCTCGAACTTTCGAATGTCTTCGAGGTAGGCGGCGAGATTAGGATGCCGGGCTTGGAAACTCTTATTCACGTGCCCGGCCACGACTTGAGAGTCGGTCTTGACAATCACTCGGGCGGCTCCGAGCGCGTGCGCCTTGCGGATGCCCAACAGCACTCCTTCATATTCAGCGACATTGTTTGTAGCTTTAAAGTTCAACGAACGGAGTATAAAGCTTGCTGGACGGAGGGAGAAACAATTACTGCCACTGCGCCAACTCCAGAGGCTTGGTAAGCACCATCTGAATAAACAGTCCACACCCCTTCACCAGCTTCGTCAGTGGCGCAGCTGGCTGTTGGTGTTCATTCAGCGACAAAATCGGAAAGGATCTGAGACTTAATGGCGGTCTGAGCCACAAAGGTGATACCAAACGGAGCAAGCTCTACTGCCTACTTGCCAATTCGCTCGGTAGCGTCGTTATTCCGGAACATGTCACCTAGGGGATAAGCAGTCGGAATGACTATGTCATGAGCCAAGAAGTAGTGCCGAAGCTTCCGGGATGCCATGACGAGAGCATATGCTACTTTCTCGAGCTCGGTATACCGGGTTTTCGCTCCGGAGAGGGCTTCAGACACAAAGTACATCGGGCATTGTATCAGCTTCCCACCAGTGTCTTCTTCTTAAATCAATGTTGCACTTGCTACGTTGCCCGAGGCGGCGAGGTAGACAAGAAGAGGGTCATCATTCCGGGGCGTTGCGAGGGCAATAAGGTTGACGAGGTATTCCTTTATCCTATCGAAACAATCTTGGCATTCGGGGGTCCACTCGAAGTCCTTGGATCCTCGCAGTGCCTTGAAAATGGGCATACTTTGCTCAACCGATCTTGCCAAGAAATGGCTAAGAGCTGTGGGACGCCCGACCAACTTCTGAGCCTGCTTCAAGTTCTGAGGAGGAGACATATTCTGCAGTGCGCTGACTTGGGTTGGACTGGCTTCAATGCCCCGACTGGAAACCAGGTAACCGAGCAACTTTTCGGCCCGGGCTCGGACACGCACTTTTCCGGATTGAGGCTGATTTCGCACCTCCGGAGGCTGTCAAATGTTTCAGCTATATCCATGCTATGGCAACTTTTATCCGTGCTTTAATGACGATATCATCCATATAAGCTTCGATATTGCGACCGATATGGTGCCCTAGGGCATTAGATATCAACCTGGAGAAGGTGGCCCCAGCGTTACGGAGGCCGAAGGGCATCCGAACATAGCAGAACACTCCCGAGGGGGTAATGAAGCTCGTATTGACTTGATCTTCCTACTTCAGCCAATCTGATGGTACCCCGAATAGGCGTCAAGGAAGCTTAGGAGCTCGGAACCCACAGTAGAATCAACCAATTGGTCTATGCGAGGCATGGGGTAGGGGTCACGGGGGCAAGCTTTATTCAAAGATGTAAAATCGATACACATGCGTCATTTGCTAGATGTTTTCTTCTGGACGAACACCGGGTTTGACAACCACTCGGTATGACTAACTTCTCGGATGACCCCTGCTCGAAGCAACTTCTCCACCTCAGCCTTGGCGAGATCAGCTCATTTGATGGATAGCTTGCGGAGCCCCTGGTGTACTGGGCAAGCCTTTGGGTTGACCGCCAGGGAGTGCTCAATGATCGAGCGGTCGATGCCCGGTATGTCTTCGTCGGACCATGCGAAGATGTCCAGGTTGCTGCAGATACTTCTTCGAGCTGCTTCAACACCTCTGGCTCAAGGACGCCTCCGAATCGGATAGGGTACTCCTTCCCATCTTGAACTAGGATCTTCGTGATGACCTCTCCTTCCGGAAGAGGCCTGGCTGTGGGCCCCTTCGGAGGGGCATCGTGAAGCAGGGGGGCATCTTCGATGTCTGCCAGTCCAGCCTCCTCCAGACCTCCGCAGACGCTGTGGACTTGCCTAGGCTCCAAGGGGGCTGAGTGGTCGTACTCGACCCGTCGAGATGCAGCCTGATCTCCAAGGACCGAGAGCACCCCCCGAGAGTTGGCATCTTGAGGCATAAGTAATTGTGGTGAGTGATGGCCCCTAAGTGGTTGAGCATCCCTCTTCCGAAGATGGCATTGTAGGCGTATGGAGCATCGATGACGTCGAAGATGATTTCTTCACTGCGGGAAAGAGGGGATTCTCCGAAGGTCACCTCCAGCCCAATCTAGTTGAGAGCATCGAGGGTGGTCCTGTGAAGCCCTAGAGCGGTGGTTAGGCCGGCAACAGATGCTTCCGAGAAGGCATAGCTGGTCGAAAGCCTGCACAAAAATGATGTCAGTAGAACTTCCTCCATCGACTAAGATGCGACGCACCTCGACATCCGCAATGTCTGCTGAGATGACAAGGGAATCGGCGTGCGGAACTTGACGCCAGCGCATCCTCGGCAGTGAAGGAAATTGGGACATGGGACCATTCGGGAAGTGCGGCAAAGCTGGAAGTCCCGATATGCCCAACTTCCCAGACATATTCCCTTCGCTACCGCTTGGACATAGCTCCCAAAGCTCCTCCTCCAGAGATAGGCAGGACCACCCACTTCCCTCGGTCCACTTCGTCTTTGAGCTTGGGGGCTTGGAACCTGCCGACCTCTGGGATTAGCCCTGAAGCTTCTGGTTCGTCCTGGCGCCTGACTACATGGACAGCGTCGGCGTGGGGGATTGGAGCCCCTTTGTCAGAGGAGCCGCGACCGGAGCTTCGCTCGAGGTAGTCATTCCGGAGGGTGAGGATGGTTTGGCTGGAGTCAGTGTCGTGGCTCCCGTTCTCGCCGTGGACGCTGCAGTAGAAGGTTGCCCCCTGGGAGCGCCCTTGCTGGCGCTTTAGCTCCGGTGTGACACCCCCAACCGGCAGTGTGTTGGTGATTGGCAGGACCCCTCGGGGTAATACTGAGGACTTCCCCCCGAAGGTGCTTCTGGCATCGCCGGGAATCCCGATGACGAAGGTCTGGAGCGGGGCCGGGAGGCGCCTCATACACCTTAGCGCTCGGGAGCTTGAACGGAGACGATCATTGCCTGACGGCGCAGCTGGCCCTCCTTGGACTTAGTGTACTCCTCGAAGTATGTCATGAGCTGGGCTACCGAGGATATCGGCTTCCGATGGAGCTTATCGAGGAGACCCGGGTTGGTGACGCCCTCCCGAGCGGCGTCAATGACTGAGGAGGCCGACAGCCCGTTAATCTGAGCCTTGGTATGCATGAAGCGCTGAGAGTACTATCACAGTGTCTCTCCGGGCTACTGCTTCACCTTGAAGAGGCTCCGGGTTGACATCGGGGCCACGAAGGTTCCCTGGAAATTATTGACGAACTTCTTCTTCAGCTGGTCCCACGACCTGATGGTCCCAGGCTGTAATGACCAGAACCACCGAAGAGCAATTCCTTCGAGCGCCAAGGGGAAGCACTTGGCCATGGTGTCGCGGCTCCCTCCACAAGCTTCTATTGCCAGAGCATACGAGCGGTAGAATTCTTCGGGGTCAGAATCCCCAAAGTATTTGGCAAGCTTTGTGGCACAGAACTTCTGTAGGTCAGGGTGCAACGGAGACTCCTCATCGTACGACGCGTTCTCCTCCTCCCCTTGGTCTTCATCATCGCTTAGGGCGACGGCCACAACCCCTAGTGCCCTGGAAGGCTCAGGAGGGTGTAGCGATGCCTCCTGGCACCATTGGGCCAGCTCCGCCTTCAACCTTGCATTCTCGGCTGCTAGGGCATCGGCCTGACTCCCGCTACCTCCGAAGGCAGTCTCCGGGTCTTGCGAGCGGACGTAATCAGTCTGGAGGGCCACGCCTGGGGGCACACCTGGAAGGTGAAGCCCGAAGGGCCCCTCCTGAGGCCCTAAAGGGTTCGCGGAGGCCAGCCCCACTGAACCGGCAGGGTCCCGTACCTCCGGCACCCCTCCAAGAGCCTGGCCTGGCTCCGTGCTTGGCATTTCGGTGGGGGTGACGATAGGAGGGTCCGGTCTGATGACTAGGGCGGGCTCGGCCCCAGCGGTGCAGGCCGATCCCAAGAGGGGAGCCGTGCTCGCACTCTTTCAGCTCGACATATTCTTCTAGAGTGGATGTAGAGGACGCTAGCTTCTCGGACTAGGATCCCCACGGGCGGCGCCAACTGTTGGAACAGTGGACTAAACCAACAGGTTTTAGAATGTGTGAGAGTAATAATAGGCTAAGCTCTAAGCTATATTCTTGGATATCGTGTCCTTTACAACAGGGGGAAGGGGAGTATTTATAGAGGAACCCAGCTAGGAGGGGTTCGATACCTCCAAAACCCTCTAGTCGTTACACTACCTAACACAGGCCTACAATACAGACAAGGGTGGCAACCCCATAGTACAGACAAAAGGTGTAACCCTGATAGCGTATCAACCGTTCTGGGTGTTGCAGCGGTGTTTGACGTTGCGCAGACGATCACGATCCTGTCCCCAGACCACTTTGACCAGACTGGTCCTTGGTCCTCTGTCACGGCCTCAGACCCTTCACACCTTCCGGAGACTTAGCTCCGGCCTCCCACCAGGTCGCTGCTCCAGGACCCCTCTCGCCTGCTTCGAAGCCTCCAGAGGCCCCAGGCCTCCCTATCTTTAGGTTCGCCGATGCCTCTAGGACGGGTGTCCAGCCTTCGGCTGATGAAGCCCTTCCTTCGAACCGCGCACCTGCTCTTCATGTTCCCAATTACCGTCAGGATTATCTCCCCCAACACCAAACAAGTCATCAGATGCTGCATCACCATTTTGGGCCACTTTGGGCCATGTATCTGTTTGGGGCCTTAAGCCCACTTTAGGGAAGACTTTCCACAAAGCCTAGGTATTAATACTCTGTAGATGTCGTAAATTACGGTTGGGTTTTGCTTAGTTTCAATCTGCCTTGCAAATTCAACTCTGACGTTTGTTAGATTGAAGAACCCCGCTTGAGAAATCGATCTTTCATTTGTCTACGAGATTGTGTTTCCCTATTCTTGCTTGTGTTATCGATTCGCATGCAGGGATAAGCCTTCTTGGCAAGGTCAATCGCGTTCATCTGTGGTTGATAACCAACGGAGCCGTGGTGCAGTGATTGTTGGGTTTAGATCAGTACTGATCGGAAGGCTGATCGTCAACGTCGAGTCCTCCACTAATCGATTATACTCCCTCTGTCGGAAGATCGGGCACCCTGTGCGCATCAAGATACTCTGAGACATCTAAGAAAGCCTATGAGGCTGCCACCTAGCACCCCAAGCCCTAGCCGGGAAGACGCTTTGCCAAGGGTTGTATTGGCCAACCATTATGTCTGACACCGAAGCACTAGTGTGCACCTACCAATGATGTTAGTGGATGAGGTGATGGAGCCACTAAACCCCATCCCTCTGCAAGTTATAGCTCCAATATAGCACATGTCTAGGTGGGGGATGGACCATATAGGACCCCTTCCAAAAGCAAAAGGGAACCTAAAGTTCGCAGTAGTTGCGATTGAGTATTTCTCGAAGTAGGTCGAGGTCAAAGCCTTGACAGCCATCACCTCGACGAACATCCAAAAATTCTTCTGCCCAAATATCATTTGCAGGTTCGGAGTGCGAAAGCAACTGACAATCAACAAAGGCACCCAGTTCGACGCTGAACCATTCAGAGAATTATGCAAGGGGCTAGGAATCCAATTATGCTTTGCAGCCATCAGGAACCCACAATCCAACGGCATTGTCGAAAGAGCCAATGGGAACATACTGTTCGGCCTAAACCGCCGAATTGTAGGCCTCGCCAAAGGACTTTGCATGAAGGAATTGCCAAAGATATTATGGTCCATTTGGACCACTCAAACCCGGTCAATAGGATTCATGCCGTTCCAATTGCTATTCCTAGATGAAGCTATGACACCGACAGAGCTCAAATGAGGGTGCTTGTGAGCAACAAAGCCTGAAGCCGAACAAGAGAGGCATGCCTTGCTAGACATATCCGAAGAAACAAGGCTCTGGGCCATCACCAACCTCACAAAGTACCTCGACCAGACGAATCCCTGGTCCGACCCCAAGGTGAAGTTAAAGGAGTTGAGGCCAGGACACCTTGTTCTCCAGAACATAGAAACCCGGTGGAAACTCAGCAACAAGTGGGAAAGCTCGTTCATCATCCTCCGCTCCGGTCGACCCGGGTCGTTCAAGCTAGCCAACCTAGAAGGAGAAGAACTTAAGCATAGCTGGCATGCGGAGCACCTCAAGTGCTACTTCACGTAGGAATATTATAATTACAACTGATGTCTAATTGTGTAATAAAAGCCGCCATTCTAGCGATACTCACCCCAATACGAACCTTTACCATGGTGGACGCACTATGGTACGGGATATACTTCGGTGAGGTTTGGCACAACACGGATTCTGATCCACCGACCCGAAGCATCCACAAAACGCGTATTTCGGGCCACCGGCCTGAAGCATCCTCAGCGTGGATTCCGGGCATCGACCCAAAGCATCCACAACTTGGATTTTTGGGCCACCGGCACGAAGCATCCTCAGCGCGGATTCCAGACCACCCGCCCAAAGCATCCTCAGCACGGATTCTAGGCCACCAGCCCGAAGCATCCACAACTATAATTCCGGGAAACTGCCCGAAGCATCCTCAACACGGATTCTGGTCTACTGGCCCGAAGCATCCTCAATGCCGTATTATGGGCCACTATCCTGAAGCATCCCTCGGCGTAGATTTTGGGCCACCGGCCCGAAGCATCCTCAACACGGATTTCAGGCCACTAGCCCAACGCATCCTCAGCATAAAATCTGAGCCACCACTTATGCTCTAAATCGTAATAGTAACCATTGCGCGAGGCTGGCACCTCACGATTGAAAAGCCATCGCCAACCCGCAAAGAGGGGCAAAGGGTGATAATACGTTCAAAGCGCAAAAATGAAAAGGGCGATTTAATCCACCAAAAAGGGCGATTCATCCATAAATTTTATTCCAGTTATTATTGTCAATACAACACGGCCAAAGCTCAAGCAATAACTAAAACACTATGAAAAAATAGTATCTAAACCCAAGAAAAATTGAAAACCCTTCCACTCCTATAGGCTGGCTTGACTTCGAGAACCCTCCCTAGGCCCTGATGCTCTCGGAGCCCTAGGGCTATGGAGGCATTCTCTCTAGCCTTATGTCGCGGTCGTCTTGCCTTATTCAAAGCCATCCAGGCCTTCTGCTCCTCCTGGAGGAGCACCTAAGTTTGAAGTTTATGGTCTTTAGACTCCACTACTTTAGGATCATGCTCTATGTGGACCAACCCACAAACTCAGACGACGAAGATGAAACCTCCACTTTCTTCTCTTTCTCTTTTATAAAGGCAAGCACCTCATTAAAACATCAGGAACAATGTTTCATTGCCTATCGCGAGGTATGGTAAAATGAGTGCGTCTATTAGGCCTAAGGGCTTCGAAAATCGCCCATTGGTGACGAAGGGCGTCCGTCACTTCAAGTACCTTGACCTCGGGGTTCGAAGCACCAAACCAAACCTTGAGAAATTTCCAAAAGAAGTTCTCATTTATAAAATTAAAGAGACTTTTTTACATGATTGATTTTATAGGAGAAACCCTAAGGGAAACTACACCTTCGATCCACCAGAGGGATATCGGATGCAAGCTTCGAAGAAGGCTGTACCGGTGGCTGCTTCCTACGGTAGACTTCATCCACCCAGACTTCACCGCCGCCGGGTCATCAACCTTCCAGCCACCTGAAGGCCTTCCAGCTCTCACGAATGGCGGGAGATGGAGCACGGAGGCGGTCGCCTTCGAAGACGACAGGTGTCATCCCCACCGCTGATGGAATGACACCACTGATAGCCTCAAGGTAGTGAGACACCGCAGGGGCCACTAGCCTGAAGACTTCTCCATCTTGGTTGCGGTGGCATCCATGTTCTTTCGCGGTGGCTTGGATGAACTTCAGTCGATGGCTCGGGGCTCGCTTGCGACTTCGAAATACTAAGAACAAGACATCCCATAACATTCCAGGACGTCCCAGAGGATGCCTATGGTATCAGCCGCCGTATCCTCATTCTTTGCCCAACTCGACAAGCAAGAACTCTTTACGATGACTTCAGCTCTTCATTCGAGGCCGAGAGGCTCGAGATTTTCCTTTCTAGTGTGACCCTATGCACTTGAAGCACTTCGGCTCACGCCGCCCGGAGCTACCCATGCCCAGAGCTCCTCGACCTCAGCTACGGTGCACGAAGCTCCTCAAACTTGGTTGCCTGCTCCTGAAGCTTCCTGGCTTCGGCAGCAAGAGCAACCTGCTCGCCCCAAAGGTCCCGCACCTCCTACTCTGCGGTGTCGATATGGTCATGAAGCCTCGCGACCTCACTAGTGTGTCGGTCGCATTCCATGAAGAGGGACGCTATGGCTCCTTGAGCTAGAATGACGAGCTTCAAGGAAGAAGGAAAGCAAAGGAGAAAAAGTAGGCGGACAAAAACAATCCGGTAGGTGTACATGGTAGGCTGCATGCTCTATGGCAAGGTCCAACTGAACCCATCCGCTTGAGCCACCTCGGCGACCAAGTCGGTACATATCAAGGCCCGACAGAGCTGAGTCAAGGGTTCCACCTTTGCGGTGAGGTCCATCTCAGATGTCAAAACAGAGCCAACAGGGGGATGCCTGCATGCACATATTCGACCTCCACCTGGAAGAGGCCTTGGGACGCTGAGAAGCTCTCTCTGAAGCCTCTTCCGAACCGACCTCTTCGTCCGACTCTAACACGTCGACTACCTCGGTGGGGCTTTCCCCTTCACAACAGCCCTCTCCTAGGCGAGCAGAGGGATTTGGGGGGTGTCCCCTTCCAAGGTACATACGAAACAAACAAAATGCATATGAGATGTGCAGGCAAATGCAGGTGGCAAAAAACCAAAAGCATAGGACCAGGAGGAGGCATCCTACTGGCCTTGGCGCAATCTGACGAAGGCTCGGGGGTTGCCATGTCATCTAGCATCTGTAAGCACCTCCCAAGGAGTTTCCCAGAGATCTGCATAGTGCAGCCGTCAACTTGGCCACATACTACTCGGGTGCCACCTCTTCGACGTTGTGGTGGCCCCAATCAGGCTCGCTTGCAGATCAACTAGTACCTAGGGTCGCGGCATCCCCAGCTGGACTCACTCGAGAGTCAACTGGCACTTATTCGACACCGAGCCCTAGGTCGGGCTAGCGCGTGGGTCGGTTGGCTCTTCTCGATCGTCGCGCCATGTTGGGCTCGCTCATAGGCCGGCTAGGCTTCTTTGACCATCATTCCAGGCGGTGCTCATGTGGGACAGATAAACCTCTCCCACCAAGCACCCACCGAGCCCGCCTCTCCGGTTGCCTCTGGCATCGAGCCTTCACCCCCCTGTTCGGCAACCAAGGCCTCGCTCGAGGACCCCTCCTCTAGGGAGTCGGGGGACGCTATGGCGGAAAGGCCCCTGGCTTGGGGGCAGTCTTTCGAAGGGGATTCAAGGATCCAACCGCCTGTGTCTTACTCCTTGCCTCAGGACGGGATCTAGGATATCAAGGTCGGGAGTGCTGGGGGATCAACCCCAAGGCCGCCCCAACGT
>JAAALK010000084.1:1116004-1167453 GCA_019279435.1 Zizania palustris | reverse complement strand
TACATGCCATTTGGAGCCATGAGGCCCACACTCTTCAGCATGGCTCCTCAATCTCCCCCTTGATGAGTGCATTGTCAACACTTCTCTTCATCAGCTCTTCAGTACCTGGAAGCAACTGTGGAAACATGAAAACAAAACACACGAAATAAAGAAGAAGAAAATAACATAAAAATTAACCTTAATGACCAAAAGCCGAACACAAACAAGACGCGGTCATTATGGTTAACCAAAAGTAAAATCTCAAAATAAGTGCAATCTCAGAATCATCAACAAGGATATCAAAAGAGTAAGGACAAACGGGACAAAAACTCCCCGTGAAACAAATCCCAGAGAAAGCCAAAACTCCCCCTTAAACTCTTCTCCCAAAATTTCTCCCCCTTTTGACAACTGAACTCATCAAGTGAGACTAAATGCACACTAAAGAGACACAGACTCCCCCTAAAAAGCAACTCCTCCGCAAAATATGCAATGAATGCAACAGAGGTGCAGGTGGAGTGTAGAAAGCATGCTTCATAGATATGATTGACTGCAATTTACAAAATCTAGCAGGTATAGCAATTTACATACTGTCTAAGACACATGGCATGATCAGTGCAATAGATGATATCTAAAAGAGTCATTAGCACGCATTTTTCAATTTTTGCAAACAGAAGCATCACCACATTTTCCAGTTGACAAGCAAGGTAAAGCATGAGATGCATAAGCTAACTGATATCTACCAAGATAAGCATTGTCCAAAACAAGTGCTTCAGCAAACTTGTTATGTTTTTAATTTTCAGGCTTTTTATTTTTCATTTTTCATTTTTGCCTGGAGTTATTTGCAAGTCAAACCTTATGCTGACCGACCAAGTCAAGCCTAGGCCAGAACTGGACCATCAGAAGCTTAAGACATTGGTCTTGGCATACATTACACTATCCTAGTTCATACCAAAGTGCTATGGTAAGCAGTCCAGAACAATGCAATGCGACAAAGCAAACCCACCTGGATCTTTTCAACTTAAGCATAAAAAGGCATGGAATTTTCATTTTTCTGATTTTTCATTGTTTTTATAGCACATTTTCCATGTTAAAAGCATAAAGATGTCCAAGTTGCATATTTGCAAGCTAAGTCGGAACTAGCTACAAGGCATGTAACAGATAGCAAAAACACTCAGCCTACACATGCTAGTTACCAGAAGAAATGTTGATCATTTTTCAATTTTAAAGCATAAAAGCCATGCATATGACAGATATCAGACATATCATGTGAACTAAGCAAAGCATGATCATCGACAAGTAATCAAAAGCATGTACCAGCTAGAATAAGTAAAGCAGTTCAATCATATAACAGAAGCAAGCTCAAAAGTGTGATATGTGAATATGTATGATATGAACACACACAAAAAGACTCGAGAAAAGAGTAAACATGAAAGAAAACTGACTCAAAATATCCTAAAAAGGATACACAACACCCAAATCCCCTCGTAAACGCTCAAAAGTAGACTGATCCAGGGGTTTGGTGAAAATGTCAGCCAACTGATGATGGGTATCAACATGAACAAGGTCAATGACACCTTTCTCATATTGATCCCGCAGAAAATGAAAGCGCACATCAATGTGTTTGGTTTTTGAATGGAGACAAGGGTTTTCCCTACACTAATAGCACTGGTGCTGTCGCAAAACAAAGGAACTCTGGTAGGAAAGAACAACCCAAAATATTGCAACGTGGAAATCATCCAAACCAACTGTGAGTAGCAGCTAGCAGCAGC
Organism: Zizania palustris; assembly: GCA_019279435.1. Taxonomy (NCBI): domain Eukaryota; kingdom Viridiplantae; phylum Streptophyta; class Magnoliopsida; order Poales; family Poaceae; genus Zizania; species Zizania palustris. The sequence continues at coordinate 1,165,705 of JAAALK010000084.1, read as the reverse complement.
TACATACAAAGCTTCAGTGGTCGAAAGAGCAACTCCAGACTACTTTCGAGAAGACCAAGAAACAAAAGACGAACTAGGAAACTGGCAAATACCGGAAGTCGACTTGCGATCCAACCGGCACCCACCAAAGTCAGCGTCCAAAAAGGCCAGATAAATCAAGAGATGATGATGCTGAGTAATAAAGACCAAGATCAGGCGCATAGGTAATATACCTGAAGATGCGCTTGACAGCCTACCGATGAGACGCGCGTGGTGAAGACTGGAAGCGCGCGCACAGCCCCACGGCGAACTGAATGTCCGGTCTTGTCGCCGTCAAGTACAACAGTGAACCGATCATCCCTCGAAACTCTCTCTCATTGACCTTGACGCCGCTCTCGTCCTTGTCCAGGCCCCCAGATGTTCCCATTGGGGTCATCTGAGGCTTCAGCTCTCCACCAAAGTCAAATTTGTTCAACACGTCACGAGTGTACTTACCTTGGTGGATGAAGGTGCCGTCCTTGGTCTGCTTGATCTGGAGCCCTAAGAAGTACTTGAGCTCACCCATGAGGCTCATCTCAAACTCGCTGTGCATCTGCTCAGAAAACTTGGACACAAGATCATTAGTAGTACCGCCAAAGATAATATCGTCCATGTAAATCTGAGCGACTAAGAAATCTGAAGCAACTCTGAGCAAGAAGAGAGTTTTATCCACAGAACCCGTCACAAAGCCCTTCCCCAACAAAAACTGCTTCAACCGGTCATACCAAGCCCTGGGGCTTGCTTCAACAAATATAAAGCTTTTTGCAACTTAAAACATGTCGAGGAAACTTGGGGTTCTCAAAACCGGGGGCTGCCTAACGTAAACCTCCTCCTCTATGTACCCATTCAGAAAAGCACTCTTGACGTCCATTTGAAAAAAGCTTAAAACCCTTTGAAGCGGCAAAAGCTAAGAGAATGCGAATGGACTTAAGACGGGCAACATGGGTGAAAGTTTCTTCAAAATCAATACCCTCCTTCTGGCAAAAACCCTAGGCAACTAATCGAGCTTTGTTGCGCACCACAACCCCATCTTCACCTTGCTTGTTTTTGAATACCCGCTTGGTGCCTATGGGGTTGCATCCGGGTGGCAGCTCAACTAGTGTCCAAACCTGATTGCGGACAAAATTCTCAAGCTCTTCTTGCATAGCATTAATCCAATTAGAGTCAGAAAGAGCGTGAGAAATGTCTCTGGGCTCAAAAGATGCAACAAAAGCAGATTCAGCAAACACAGCAAGAGAGTCAACAGACGAACACAAGGTCCTTTCAGTCAAATCACCGATGATGAGCTCTGAGGGGTGATCGCGCTGAACTGCTCGGGATCCCTGGTGATCTGAAGTCACCTCACCAGAGTCAGCAGCTGGCACCTCGGGACTCGACTAAGGGGGCTCGATCGAAGTGGAAGAAGTGATCAGAGGTCCGCCCTCGTCCTCAGTCGAAGTCTCAGAAGGTGTGCGTTCTGCAGGTAGTGCAGAAGGCCCACCCTCATCAGCAGCTGTAGTGTCATCATCTTCCTCGAAGATGGACTCTCCGAGCTCACCATCACTAGAAAGCTCAAAAGAAGGAGTCAAAGAAGGCAAGGACTCATCAAATGAAACCTCGCAAGTCTCGACAAGCTGCTGGGAGTCGAGGTTCCAAACACGGAAGCCTCGAGAATGCAAAGCATAGCCAAGAAAAACTCCATCCCAGCAACGAGACTCAAACTTGTCCAAATGCCCTCCCTTCTTGAGCACAAAGCACTTGCAGCCAAACGCTCGCAAGTGGCTCACCTTGGGATGTCTGCCAAATCACGACTCATATGAAGTCTTACCTAGGTAAGCTCTAAGAAAAATGCGGTTGGCCAGATAGCAAGCCGTGTTCATGGCTTCAGCCCAAAAATGCCTAGGAGTCCTGTGCTCATCGAGCATCATCCTGGCCATTTCGACTAGCGTGTGGTTCTTTCGTTCCACAACGCCATTCTGTGGGGGAGTGTAAGGAGCAGAAAACTGATGGTCAAGACCCTGATCACTACAGAAGCTGACGAACTAAGAGTTTTTAAACTCAGAGCCATTGTCGGAGCGAATTGCTCGCATCTGACCATTGTTCTCATTCTTCAGCTTCAAAATCAGGTCATGAACAAAATGAAAAGTTTCATCCTTAGACTCCAAAAATAAAACCCACGAGAATCGAGAAAAATCATCAACAACCACAAGCGCGTACCACTTCCCACCGACTGAGCGTACCCGAGCTGGACCGACAGTGTCCATGTGTAACAACTTGCCCGGATACGAAGTCATCACCTGAGTCACAGGTGAGTGAGAAGCGGCAACCATTTTCCCATGAGGATAGGGATGACAGACTAGATCCTTCTCCATTTTAAGCTTGGGCAATCCTCGGATGAGTTCCATAGAGCTCAACCTAACTAGCAGATCAAAACTCAAATGGCCCAACCTCCCATGCCACTTCCAGAGCTCAAAGGAGGATCCAGCAATCAAACAGCGAGAAGGGCCAAAAGAACTAGAGAAGTCAATCCGAAAAACCTTACCAAATGATAAGATCTGGCAAATCAAAGACCCGCTAGAATCAATCACAAAAGAACTGCCCTTCTTAAAACGAACCTCCAAGCCATCCTCAAGAAGTTGCGAAATAGAAATCAAATTGAAGTTCAAATTTCAAACCAAAGAAACGTTCTTCAAAGAGAAATGGTCAGAGATTTGAATTGAGCCAATGTCGTGTACCTTCCCTTGACCACTGTTCCCGAATGTGATGTACTCTTTGGAGCTCGGGGAGAGAGACTGGAGAACTATCTGCGATGTCCGTCATGTGGCGAGAGCATCCCGAGTCCATGATCCAAACTTCCTCCAGTCCCCGATCCTGCACAATCAGTGGTTGTATGGGGCAGCAAATGGTCCGGCACCATGTTTAGCAAAAGAACTAAACTAGTGTCGAGCCATTTGCTCAAAAGACGGAAAGCAAAAACCATCAGAAGAGTTTGGACCAAAGCGCGGTCCTCGGTTCTGCCTAAAGCCTCGGCCACGAGGTCCAGGACCGTATCCAGAACGGCCTGGAGCTCTGCTGGAACGAACACCACCATCTGGAGCATGGGCATGAAAGCCGTCTCCTCTACCGCCACCTACACGACGCGGCCTGGCCTCCAGCCTATCCCTGCGTCGAGGAACTCTCAGTCTACCACCCTGCTGGTAGAACTGCTCCTGACCACCATGAGCTATCTTTTCTTTCTCAACCCGCTACCTCCTGAAGCAAAACTCCTCAAGATGCCTGTCTCTCTAACAGTACTCACAATGATAGGTGGGATTCTTTGTATGTGGTTGAGGCTTGGGGTTCTTGCGCTTAGTGGTGTTTGGTGTAGTCTTCTTGGGTTGAGAGGGTCCAGGAAGAGAGTCAAGAGAAGTGTGAAGGTGTTTGGGCTTTGGAACCCAGATGGGCTTTTTTGGTGGAGCTTTAGACTGTTCTTGGAACACTCCATCCTTGGGGTGACTAGCCTGGAAAGACTCAGTGGAGTGAGTCTTGGGGTATCTCTGCTCAGGAGTCATTTTACTCCACTCCACTGCCCGGCTAATGGCACTCTCAAAGTCAGCCTTGGTGTAGGTGTATCCTACCCCAAACCCATCCTGCCTCTTAAACTGCTGGATCATCATGCCGAGCTGTGGCTCTCTGGCACTGATCCAACACAGGATAGAACAGAGGTAAAAGTTCTCATTTTGAGCATCAGCTAGCTCCTCTCTCAAGAAAGCTAGAAACTCCACCTGAGACAAGCAGGTCTCACACTCTCTATCTACTTGGACAGACTTCTCGGCTTTCATCTTAATCAACTCCAGTCTAAAAGACAAGCAGTTCTCACAGACAGTGGGTGGAACTGACGGTGTCTCAAGCTCTAGCCTAGTCTGAGCCAGCTCAGCTCTCACTCTCTCCAAATCACCCAAATGCTCATCGCCCTTGGCTTTCAGCTCAGCTAAACTAGCTAGATGAGATGGGCAATCAGCACAGGGCACGACGATAGTGGCTTGAGCATCTTTCAGCTCCAGCTGAGCGCTCTCAAGCTCAGTGGCCAAAGCGTCCCTCTCATCAACCCTTTTTGTGTACCTGGACTTCAGAGTCGATAGGTCACACAGAAGCACCTCACACTTGGGCACTCACTGCTATCACCCAAGCAAGGGGAAGAAGATAGAATCTCAATTCTGCCGTTGGCCATGGCAAGCTCACTCTCTAGTTCATCTATCCTCTTCTTAGCCCCCCTAAGCAGTTTCTCCCGATATTTTAACTCCTGACGATTGCTTTCAAGTAAATAAACGATTTTGCGTTCATAAGATGATACCTTTTCATTGTCGTCGTTGTCAGAGTCATCGGAGGAGCCCTTCTCTTCCTTATCCCCAAGAGCCATTGAGTAGAAGCTCTTGCGGGATCTTCGGCGCTGATTTGAGTGGCTCTTCGGCCTGTCCCCGAAGGCCATGAAGCAAAGGTCTGCCGGATCGTCCTTGTCCTTCCCCTTCCTGATGACGATCTCCTCATCGCTTGAGCTTGATGAAGAGGAAGAAGACGTGGACCGTTTGGAGTAGCTCTTCTCCATCTCGGTGAAGGAGGCCTTGTCGCGCTTCTTGTTCTCACGCCGGTAGTCCTTCAGGGCCTTTCTGAAGAATCTGGTCTTTGGCTTGCCCTTGTTGAAGGAGGAACTGTTGTGCTTGCCGGAGTCATGGAAGCCACCACCGGTGCCCTTCTTGTGACCAATGCGCTTGGGGCAGTCGGCGATGAAGTGTCCTGGGTCACCACACTCAAAGCACCCGTATTTCGTGTCGTGTCTCTTGAACATTCTATTGTCATAAACACGATGCACCCGGTTGTTAAAAAGACACAGGTCATCATCTCCCAAAGACTCAAGCTGGTCCTCAGTGATAGACATCAAAGAGAACCCAGCACAGCTCACAGAAGAGAGATCAACATAAGGTGTAGCAAGGGCCAGAGACTTTGATCCAGAGCTAGTGAGATTTGATCTCAACTGGGTATCAACATTGGTGGCCTTCAGCTTGCTAAACAACTCAGAAATGGTCAAGGTATCATAAGATGTGCTCTCAATTATAGAGGATACCTTGATCTCCCAGATCTTAGGGTCCAAGGTATGGAGAACCTTGAGTGCTTGCTCATGATCTAAGACTAACTGAACACCCTCAGCCTTGTTGTCCCGAAGCTTGTTTATGATCGATTGAAAACGACCAAAAAACGCTTCAACAGATTCACCCGGCTTCTGTGTGAAATTCTAATATTCACGTCGGTAGGTCTGATAGAGCCGAGCCTTGACCTGGGCTGTCCCCTCATGGTGTGCCTGGAGGGTAGCCCAGATATCTCTCGCAGTGGAGAGATGACTCACATGCTCAAATTCAGTGGGACCTAAACCAGAAAACAGAATATTCACCGCTTTGTTGTTGTTCTGATGCTGGGCTACAATATCTGGAGTAGTGCGCTCAGCAACAGGCAACACTGTGAAAGTAGTGTGAATACAAATGTCCCAGATGTCCGAGCTTTGGCTCATGAGATAGGCTCGCATGCGAGTCTTCCAATAATTATAGCCATAAGCTTACAAGGATGGACCTTTCCAGGAGACGTCATGATCACTACTGGGGTTAGAACCGGTTAAGGTATTGAAAACCCTAACCAAGCTCTGATACCACTTGTAGGACCGAAAGTAGCGACCAGAGGGGGGGTGAATGGGCGCCTAAAAATTCTTTCGAATCAATGGCCTCCTCCCAAGACTCAACGCACCTCAAAAGACTTAGCAGCAAAACATAAACAGATCGCCAAAGCCTAAAAGTATCTAGCCTAGAAATGACGGTGTCCTAAACGAAGAAACACCAACACAGTGCTAATAGGCAGATAAACTAAACATTCAAAACATGGCAGATCAAAGTTCACAGAAGTAAACCATCAAAGCAATTAAAACGAGTGCTCGTAGAAATGAGATGGAGAGTTACTATTCAAAATTTGTCTCCTGTTCAAAACTCGACGAAGCCTGCTTCGAAGTGTTGAAGCCTGCTTCGAAGTGTCGAAGCCTGCTTCGAAGTATGTGTGAAGCGGGAAGTTGTCGAAGGTAGTCGATCGATTCCTGCAACTTCGAAGCCTATGGAAGTTATGACGAAGTATGCTTCGAAGTCCTTTGTCGAAGGCTGAAGTGAACGTGCCGAAGGGTGATGGAGTCTAGTCTAGTTCGGTGAAGAGTTTAGCAAAGTGTGAAGCATGCTTCGGTGTGAAGTGCCTTGTGTGAAGTATGAGACTACCGAAGCCTACTTAGAAAAGCACACTTCGAAGCTACAAAGCTCAACACAAGAAAAATCAACTGAGAAAAATCAAAGCCTACAACGCAACCTTCGAAGCTAGTTTGATCAAAGTATGACTACCAGAGTAGTGACCTTCAAACACAGACTAACTTCGATTCGGAGTCCTCTGGTGTTCTCACACAAGAAGTCGAAGTCAAGAAAACACGCTTCGAATCACAAACTCCGAACGCACAAATTGGGTAAGATCCACAACAACAGAAATGACAACACGTAGAAACCTCTCAGTAACATACTCCAAGTGAAGCCAACCAGAGAGACAAACTTCGAAGCTAACTTCAAAACCTGTCGAAGTGTGCTTCGAAAGAACAGTCGAAGTATGTCAGAATGAAACTTATAACCAGTGCATACTTCGAAACAGGGTCCTCAACTTAAGTTCGGAGTTACTGAAGGCAGCAAAGCCTATAGAGAAGCCTGATCGAAGCCTACTTCACAGAAACTGAAGGACTTCGAACATAGTACGGACCTCCGCCAGAAACTCCAAGAAACGTGCTAGACACTTCCTTCTCGATCAAAACGCCATGTCAGGAAAAAAGCCAATAAAGAACTCGCTGCAGCCTATGAACAGACTAGTCTAACAAACAGTAGCTACACAAAGACTAGGTACTACTTGCTGCTAGAGGAGCAAGAAAGGAGAAACTAGTACTACTCAGACCATGAACACAAGCAACCAGAGAAGAATATCTCGCACATAATCAAAATTTCTAGGCCCATAAAACAATGTCACAGATTAAACCGCTGCGAACACAGATTGCTTAGGAAAAGAAAGATGAACAGCAGCGAAGAAATCAAAAAATAGAGAACAGAATGCTGGCGGCGCAAGCACGAACAGGAGAAGGAACAACGTGACCCAATCTTTTGATTAGTAAAGTGATTTCAGAAAAGGGTGACCTAACCCTAGGGATTGGGGCCCTATTTATAGGCAGCCCAATTAGCCTAGAATATTCCATCAGACCCTTAGAGTTTTTATAGACGCTGAAATAAAGGAAAAGACCAAACTACCCTTAGGATATTTTTACAGACTCGACTGACTAACTGTGGGCCTAAGGACAAAATAGTAAATTCCTATTTACAGATGACCTATCCAAAGGCAGAGCTTTCGTAGCAACTACGGCTTCATCTCTAAACAGTCCAATGCGAGATCATCGGTTGTCAGTTTTGCGCCGAAACTGACAAAGCGTCCACCGGCTTTGCACCAGGTACCCGGATTTGGCCGGCCTGATTCTGCAGCTCTCTCAGCCCGGCAATCACTCGCCGCCCATGTACCTGAGTCAATCCTGGTCAACAGCCCAGTGGATCCTCTGCTGCTCCTAGTCCATGTACCCGGATTGGGCCAGCCTGACTTCGCGGCCCCTCTCCCCGACAGTCGCTTGATGCCCGTGTACCTGAGTCACAAGCGGCCCAGACGCAGCAGGTCTTCTCTTTAGTCCTCTTCGACTACCGTTAACAATGACTCATCACATCTGGAGCCATGAGGCCCACGCTCTTCAGCATGGCTCCTCAGATCTCCATGATGCCCCCATGCAGGTAAAAAGTTTTAATCTCCTATTTTTTGGTAGATCAATTTTTAGAGATAATCATCTATTAATTAATTAGCTGAAAATCTATTTCAAAATTTTGTTTTTATTTTAATCTTTTAAATTTTTATTAGTTATCTCGTTTTATCTTTTATCTGTATAATCTGCTCATATAAAAAGAAAAAAAAATTAAATATATCGTAAGGGTTTCATTTGACTAATGCATGTATATCCTATGTGTTTTAACGATAGCTTAATAAAACATGGGTTCAATATGCTCAAAAGAATAGTTTGGTGACTTGCCTTGTTCAGCGAAAGGGGAGGGAGGAACTTCGGGAAAATATTCCGGCTCCTCGGCGGCATTGTAGTCTTCCCAATATAAATAAAATAAATTTAACATTCAATTAAACAATCCAAAATCACACAACAAGCATATAGGTTTTGATTGGGTTAATTTAAGGAAAATAAAGTTGTTAAGTTTCTGAAATTCATTTTATGAATATTTAAAATGAACTATAATGAAATGTTGTCCTTTATAAAAGAGATTATAAGTGTGAACAATTTTATTTTAAGTTTTCTAACTAATTTAAAATAAGAGGTCCAGAGTAAACTTAGTTGTTTCATTCTACTAACAGGAAAAGAATAAAAGATAAATTTTGCTGAAATTGAAATAAATAAATTTGTAATTTACCCTAAGGAGCATTTGAATACTTTATTAAATAAGCATGAAATATTCAAAGTAAACATACTGTTTTTATTGCATTAACATGTAGAGGATAAAATTATAAATTTTCTGGAACTGAAATGATAATTGTTGGAGTTAAAATGCGCCAGATATGAATTTTACAAGTTTAAAACAGTTTTTGGAATTTAATTTAAATCAAAAACAGCCTCGGGTCCACGGTGAACCGGGCTCACGGTGAACCCACGCACTGTGCGCATGGTCCGACCCATCCTAGACCATTGGATCCAGATCGAACGTGCGAGGGCGAGGCGGGGGGCGTTAAGTTAACGTGGACGATTGAGATTAAAAGGCTGAACCGGTACATGATGGATGGCCCAGATTCATCGAGGTTTTTAAATACTAACAAACGCACGAGATTAACACGTACTACTTCGCCGAGATCCAACGGATCCGATTAAACCGCACGAGGGATTTAATCGCCACCGTCAGATCTGGATCGCACGGCCGGGATCGAATCCGACACGGCATGGGTACTCGACCCGTGCCGGTCATCTTCTCCGGTCACGGCGAGCGGGCCAGAGGCCACGACGAGCGATGGCGAGGGTTCCTATGGGCTAAAACGGAAAGAGGACACTACGGGGATCACGAGGGTACCTTAGGCGAGGTGAGAGGTCATCGGAGCGTGGTCGGTGATGAGGGTAGATGGCGGAGGGGTTCGGGTTCCTCGTCGGCGATGGCGTTCCGGCGGGGTTCGTCATCGGCGGAGGGGTGGCTGAGGTCGGTGAGGTTCTGGCGGTCACGGGGGTGCGATCACCTAGGGCAGATGGGGACTCTGGCGACGGCAAGCAGTGACTGGAGTGCGGGTGGCGGAGGAGTGTTAAAAACCGTAGCGAGGGAGTTCTGTTCATTCTTGCAGCGAGTTAACATGGGGGTTGAGCGCGGCAGTGGTCAGGGGTTTAAATAGGGGTACCGGTGGGGGCAGGGAGGGCGCGATCAGGGGGAGGCCAAGAGTAAACGCCGGCGAGGTGGTTTCCTTGCATGCGAGCGACAGCGGGGCAATTACGCGTGGATTTAAGAGGGGAAACGGTCGGCGTGTTACGGGGGATTCAATGCCGGCGATAAATGGAGGGGAGGGGGCTGGCGACGAGCAGATCACGGGGATTGATTCGGCCGGCGAGGTTTTGGGGTGATGGCGCGAGGTGGACGACGGTCCTAATAGGCGAGCGCCATAGGCCAGCGGGTAAGGGGCGAGGGCGGGGCAACAGAACGCGACCGACAGGTGGGGTCAGGCGGTCGAGCGTGCGCGCGGAGGGGGTGAGGGTCTCTGATGGGTGGGACCCGGGTGTCAGTACGGGCGCGGGGAAGGGAGTGGGCTTGGACGGCCGGTGGAGGGAGAATGGGGGAAAAGGGCCCGTTACTGTTTCAATTCTTTTCTGAATAAATTTAATTAATGAAATTGGTTTAAACTATTTGGGATAATTCCAAGGGTGATAAAAATTTGTAAAACTTCTCAAAAATATATCTTGGCCTTGGGAACTCATACAAAATTTTCTAGCCTCTGGTTCGGTACATTTCAACTAGGTTCTAGTTCAAATAGGCTAAGGAGGGCATTAAAGGTATTTCCAAATTAAATAATTCCAAAAAAATATATAAAATGATATTTTTATTTCTTTGAAATTTTGGGGTGTTACATAATACTCCTGATATTTATCGCTCAGCATTAGAACAAAAACAAAGTGGTGAACATTTTATTTTCTGGATTAGGTCTCACTGAATTTTAGCGTGTGAGCCATCTCACCACTGCTAGAGAGATCTGGGCTACCCTCCAAGCACACCATGAGGGGACAGCCCAGGTCAAGGCTCGGCTCTATCAGACCTACCGGCGTGAATATGAGAATTTCACACAGAAGCCAGGGTGAATCTGTTGAAACTTTGTTTGGTCGTTTTCAATCGATCATCAACAAGCTTTGGGCCAACAAGGCCGAGGGAGTTCAACTGGTCTCAGATCATGAGAAGGCGCTCAAGGTTCTCCATACCTTGGACCCTATGATCTGGGAGATCAAGGTATCCTCTATCATTGAGAGCACTTCTTATGATACCTTGACAATTTCTGAGTTGTTTAGCAAGCTGAAGGCCACTCAGTTTGATACCTAGTTGAGATCAAATCTCACTGGCTCTAGATCAAAAACCCTAGCCCTTGCTACACCTTCTGCTGAACCCTCTTCTGTGAGCTGTGCTGGGTTATCCTTGATGTCTATCACTGAGGACCAGCTAGAGTCGTTAGGAGATGATGACCTGTGTCTATTTAACAACCGGGTGCGTCGTGTCTATGATAAGAGAATGTTCAAAAGACACGGCACAAAATCTGGATGCTTTGAGTGTGGTGATCCAGGTCACTTCATCGCCGACTGCCCCAAGCGCAATGGTCACAAGAAGGGTACCGTTGGTGGCTTCTACGACTCCGGCAAGCACGACAGCTCCTCCTTCACAAAGGGCAAGCCAAAGACCAGATTCTTCAGAAAGGCACTGAAGGACTACCCGCGTGAGAACAAGAAGCGCGACAAGGCCTTCTTCGCTGAGATGGAGAAAAGCTACTCCAAGTGGTCCACGTCTTCTTCCTCTTCATCAAGCTCAAGCGATGAGGAGATCATGATAAGAAAGGGGAAGGACAAGGACGATCCGGCGGGCCTCTGCTTCATGGCCTTTGGGGATAGGCCGAAAGAGTCACTCACAACAAGGCCGAAGATCCCGCAAGAGCTTCTGCTCAATGGATCTTGGGGATAAGGAAGAGAAGTGCTCCTCCGATGACTCCGACGACGACGAAAATGAGAAGGTATCCTCTTACGAACGTGAAATTGTTGATTTACTTGAAAGTAATCGTCAGGAGTTGAAATATCGAGAAAAAATGCTTAGAGGGGCTAAGAAGAGGATTGATGAACTTGAGAGTGAGCTTGCCATGGCAAACGACAGAATTGAGAGTCTATCTTCTTCCCCTTGCTTGGGTGATAGCAGTGAGTGCCCAAAGTGTGAGGTGTTGCTGTGTGACCTGACGACTCTGAAGTCTAGGTACACAGAAAGAGTTGATGAGAGGGACGCTTTGGCCACTGAGCTTGAAAGCGCTCAGTTGGAGCTGAAAGATGCTCATGCCACTGTTGTCGTGCCCTGTGTTGATTGCCCATCCCATCTAGCTAGTTTAGCTGAGCTGAAAGCCAAGGGTGATGAGCATTTGGGTGATTTAGACAGAGTTGATTAAGCTGAAAGCCGAGAAGTCTGTCCAGGTTGATAGAGAGTGTGAGACCTGCTTGTCTCAGGTTGAGGTACTAGCTTCCTTGAGAGAGGAGCTAGCTGATGTCCAGAATGAGAACTTCTGCGTCAGATCCTGAGTTGGGTTAGTGCCAGAGAGCCATAGCTCGGCATGATGATCCAGCAGTTTAAGAGGCATGATGGGTTTGGGGTAGGCTACATGATGTGCACACGCCTAGGCAGCACGTGTAGCAAGTTGTTGTGGCCCGATCTTCTCGTAGGATCTGCGAACTTGATAAATTGTCGCTGCGTGACCTAGTGAAGAGGCAGCGCACCGCGAGGCTGTCCACGCGACGAACTACCAAGACAATCACCCTTCCACGTATCGACGAAACAGCCCACGCAATCACGCCCTATAGACGTGAAGGCACGAACTGGGTGAACCGCAGTTCGGCGTTCTACAACTCCCTCAGGAATCGAAAGAACAAATGTTGCAAGCCTCTCAAGACTCACGCATAAACAAAACTCCACGAGTTTGTGTATTCTGAATTCAATAAAAACAAGATCTGTCTTTTCATTGTCTAGTACAAGATATATATAGAGATAGGGGCATTCAGCTTTGAGTAAATGGCTGCATGCACATGCTCTAATGGATTTCGTGGCTGGTTCGCGCGTCTTTTCAGCTTCTGGCAGCAATTACTAAAATGAGTATAACTCCTTATTAAGACATCGAAATAATGGACCATTTGATGGGCTGGAAAGTAGACTTGAAGACGCTTCCATCCACTTATAGAACACCATATAACTCCTTGTATTCTGTCCGTAGTGATGCTTGGAATTCGTACCATGTGTCAGTCATCTAGCTTCTGGTTGCATTCCCATGCTAAGGTGATGAACCACCATTTTATTCATGCACACCATAGGCATCTTGGTTCAGATGTCCAGAGGCTTGAAACCATCTTGATCCCATGCTGGTTCATACACTCCATCATTCCTAAGGACATTGAAACAAGAACTCAAAAGCATAGGCTCATTCAACATAGACTGATTATTAAACATAAGGTTAGCGTTCACCTGAGAATGAATTTCCTTCTGCAATTGTTTAGCTCTACTCCTTGTAATTGGACCAGCTATCTCAAGTGGAGTTTCATTTGAAGATGATTGAATGCTAGGTATGTCCTCATTAGCCTCCCCCTCTTGAGAAGGAGTCGTCCTCGACTCAGGCTCACCAACAAATGGAAGCAAGTCTTTGACATTAAATGTTGTACTCACATTGGAATATTCAGGTGGCAGCTCAATTTTGTAAGCATTATCATTTATCTTTTGGAGAACCTTTAACGGACCATCACCCCGAGGAGATAACTTACTCTTACGCTGTTGGGGAAAGCGATCCTTTCGTAGATGCAACCATACAAGATCTCCTGGCTGAAATGTAACCTTCTTCTTACCTTTGTTTGCTTGCTTTGCATATTGTGCTGATTTCTTCTCAATATTCTTTCTTGTCTCCGCATGTAACCGCTTGATAAAGTCTGATCTTTTGTGGCATCCAAGTTAACTTGTTCCTGTAATGGTAAAGGCAAAAGATCCATGGGAGTATGCGGTTTAAACCCATAAACTATTTCAAATGGACAAGAGTTTGTTGTGGAATGGACTGCCCTGTTATATGCAAATTCAACATGTGGAAGGCAGTCTTCCCAGAGCTTCAAATTCTTTTTCAACACAGCACGCAACATGGTTGACAAGGTACGGTTGACAACTTCAGTTTGCCCATCCGTTTGTGGATGACAAGTGGTTGAAAATAACAACTTTGTGCCAAGCTTAGCCCACAATGTCTTCCAAAAGTAGCTGAGAAATTTTGTATCCCAGTCTGAAACAATAGTCTTTGGAACTCCATGTAAACGAACAATCTCCCTGAAAAACAAATCAGCAACAGTGTGAAGCATCATCGCTCTTATGACAGGGGATAAAATGTGCCATTTTAGAAAAGCGATCTACAACAACAAAAATAGAATCCCTCCCCCTCTGAGACCGAGGTAACCCTAGAACAAAGTCCATAGATATATCTTCCCAAGGTACATGTGGAATAGGTAATGGAGTATATAAACCATGGGGATTGAGGCGGGACTTAGCTTTCAAGCAAACGATGCAGCACCCAACTGTTCCGCTGGACATCACGTCGCATATGTGGCCAAAAGAAATGATCGGAGAGCATGTCCAATGTCTTTTTGACACCAAAATGACCAGCTAGTCCACCTTCATGTGCTTCCTGCAAAAGAACTAGGCGAATTGAACAAGCTGGGATGCATATTTTGTTAGTCCGAAATAAGAAGCCATCATGCACATAATATTTATCCCAACCTTTTCCATCAATGCAACGAGAGAAGGTTCTTTAAAATCAGCATCAGCAGCATAAAGTGTTTTAATGGATTCCAAACCAAGCACTTTTGTATCTAGTTGGGTAATCAACGCACATCTTCTAGACAAGGCATCGGCAACAATGTTATCTTTACCACGCTTATGTTTGACAACATAGGGAAACGTTTCAATGAACTCAATCCATTTAGCATGTCGACGGTTCAGCTTGCCTTGGCTTTTAAGATATTTCAAAGCTTCATGATCAGAATGGATTACAAATTCTTTAGGGAACAAGTAATGTTGCCAAACTTCCAAAACACGAACTAACGCATAAAGCTCCTTGTCATAAACTGAGTAATTCAGATGTGGACCATTTAGCTTTTCAGAAAAGTAGGCAACATGTTTACCTTCTTGCAGCAGTACACCTCCTATGCCAATACCACTTGCATCACATTCGATCTCAAATGTCTTACCAAAATCAGGAAGTTGTAGCAGCGGTGCTTCACAAAGCTTTGTTTTCAGCTCATTGAAGGCTTGGTCTTGTTCATCTCCCCACTTGAATGGAACATCCTTCTTTGTCAAATTATTGAGGGGTGCAGCGATCATGCTGAAATCTTTAACAAAACGCCTGTAAAAACCTGCAAGACCATGAAAGCTTCGAACTTGGCTCACATTTACCGGTGTAGGCCAATCCTTTATTGCTTTAACCTTCTCTACATCAACCTGAATACCATCTGCGGAAACAACAAAGCCAAGGAAAAGAACATGGTCTGTGCAAAAGGTGCACTTAGCAATGTTGCCATATAATTTCTTTTCCCTCAATACAGCAAGTACTTGATGGATATGATCAAGATGTTCATCAAATGATTGCTATAGATCAGAATATCATCAAAATAAACAACTACAAACTTGCCAATGAAAGCTCGTAAAACATGATTCATTAAGCGCATAAAAGTTGAAGGAGCATTTGTCAAGCCAAATGGCATCACAAGCCATTCATAGAGACCAAATTTAGTTTTAAACGCTGTTTTCCATTCATCACCAAGTTTCATGCGGATTTGATGATAACCACTACGCAAATCTATCTTGGTGAAAATGATAGAACCACTCAATTCGTCTAACATGTCATCAAGTCGTGGAATGGGATGGCGATATCGAACAGTTATAGCATTGATAGCACGACAATCAACACACATGCGCCAAGAGCCATCTTTCTTTGGGACTAAAAGAACGGGAACTGCACATGGTGATAAGGATTCACGAACATACCCTTTGTCCAAAAGCTCTTTTACTTGTCGCTGAATTTCCTTTGTTTCTTCAGGATTGGTGCGGTAGGCTGGACGATTTGGAAGCGAAGCACCTGGTACCAAATCAATTTGATGCTCAATTCCACGGAGTGGAGGAAGTTCAGCTGGTATCTCATCGGGAAAAACATCTTCGAAGTCCTGTAAGAGATCAAGAACACTAGGCAGCAATGAAGGTAAATCATGAGTTGAAAGTAGGACCTCCTTGTGCAAGAGCACAAAGAATGGGGCTGTGGTGTTTCTCAGTTCTCTCAAATCACTCTTGCTCACAAAGAGACACTCAGTGTGGCGTGGCTGTTTAGGATTGGCATGAGGCTTTATGTGGCTAGATGGGTTAGAACTCTCTCCCTTACTTGGGTTGGGGGTCTCACTCAATTTTCTTTTGTCTGATTCCTCTCTTTTCTTGCGAGCCATATCTGAAGTATGTATTTCCTCTGGAGATAATGGAACAAGAACCACCTTCTTGTCATTGTGAATGAAAGTGTATTTGTTAGACCGTCCAAAATGCACCGAGTCCACATCAAATTGCCAGGGCCGACCAAGCAGCAAATGGCATGCTTGACATGGAGACAATATCACAATCCACCTCTCCATGATAATCACCAATGGAAAATGACAAACGAATCATGGCTGAAACCTTAACTGTCCCGGAATTATTCAGCCATTGCATATGGTACGGATGTGGATGGCGACGTGGCTGCAAACCAAGCTTCTCAACAAGAAAAGAACTAACAATATTATTGCAGCTCCCACCATCTATGATGAAACGGCACACTTGGCCTTGCACTTTGCATCGGGACTGAAATAAATTATGGCGTTGTCCTTGTTCAGCAGCAACAAACTGAGTGGAAAGGACTCTCCTAACCACCAAAGAAGGAGATGGTGTATTCATTGTAGAAGGCTCGAAATCAGGAAAATCAGCAAGCAACTCATCAAAATCAGCACTAGTAATCTCGTCAGAAGATGGAGAAATAACATCTTGTAACATGTCATTGTGAGCAAAAGTTGGAATAGGTTGAATCGCTAAACAATTCAGACCTAGCTCAAATGTACCATCCTCTGCTGAATACTCACAAGTTTGGAGATTTTCATTTGATAATGGCAGGATATCGTGCTCATCCTCAGCTTCACTCTGAGAGTCATAAGAACCATCAGCAAGTGCTATAATAACACGCCTATTGGGGCATTCAGCTTGCTTATGCCCATGACCACCACACTTAAAACACTCAATCTTACTTGTCTTCCTTGGGGCTGCAGCAGCGGAGGAGTTGGACTGATTGGAACATACAGCTTTGCCTTTCGCATCAAATTGTTTGGCAGAAGTTGAAACTGGACGAGAAGCTGCACGAGCTGAAGGTGTGTGCAGCCCTGATTCTCTCTGTTGTGAATGGCGCCAATGAGTAGAACTGTTATGAGCTGAAAATGAAACATGGGTCTTATAAGAGTCAGCAAGCTGCCGTTCTGCCCTTTTGGCAAAATGAACCAACTCTGTTATATTTGTGTAGTTTGTCATGTCCACTTTATCAGCGATTGGTTTATTCAGGCCAACCAAGAACCGAGCCATTGTGGATTCCTCATCCTCAATAATTCCCGTACGGAGTAGGCACATTTCCATTTCTTGAAAATATTCATCAACGCTGCGAGTACCTTGCACAAGGCGTTTGAGCCGCAAATGTAAGTCACGGGAATAATACGCAGGAACAAAACGACGTCGCAGTTCCCTCTTCATTTCTTCCCATGTGATATGGTGATGTCCAAATCGTTGGTATTCTGCGCGAATTTGATTCCACCAGTTATAGCATAACCTTTAAACTCAATGGCAGCAAGCTTTGCCTTCTTTGCAGTTGGGTAATTATACAAATCAAATATCTGGTCCACCTTGGTCTCCCATTCAAAATAAGCATCCGCATTCTCCTTCCCGCTGAAAGGGGGAATGGACACTTTAACTTTACCCAAGCCATCTTCATCTTGGTGGTGTCCATGATTACGGCGACGTCGATCACAGTATCCACCATGTTCGCCAAACTGGTTGTCACCATAATTTCCAAAGCGTCCAAAATTAGCACAACCATGAGCATCATAACCACCAGGGTGACCATGGGGGTCTGCTCCCTGTTCATCACTATAATCGGAATGATCATCAACATCAAAATCTGCAGCACCTCCAATAGGAACGCGTCGTGCACGACCAAAAAATTGCGGCCTCCTATTAACGCCACCAAAATTACCAAAGCCAGCATCAAGCCCTCTGCCACCACCACGGCCGCGGCCACCACCACCGCCACCGCCACCACCTACAGCAGCACGGCGTGCGGCGTCAGCCTGAAGACGTGCAGCTTCCGCCTCCAACGCAGAAGGATCATCATCATCGATATGGTCATTATTATTAGGCGGAGGCTCCTCGCGTTGTTGTTGCTGTAGAGATAGTTGAAGTGCTTGCATATTAGTAGAGAGGCAAAAATAATAGGACTAATATATATGTGGAATCACTCCCTCACCACTTACAAAACAAGTTCTTTCTCTCCCTGAAAAGAGCAAGAACCGGGGCTGCAATTTGTAGTGGAAGAGTGATTGTAACAGCGACGACGGTGCAACAACTCACGGTGCGTTTTTAGTGGAGCTTGGTGGGTTAATATGTAAGTGGAATGCGCTGAAAAATGTAGTGATGCAAAACCGAATAATAATCCAAGAACACAAGTCTAAGTTGCTGAATATAAAGGCAAAGAGATCGGACAAGTGATCGGACAAGGGTATGTGCACAAATATTTTTTTTCTCTTCTGCTGCTGATCGGATCGGACAAGAGTTCGGACAAAGGTTCAGACAAGAGATCGGACAAGCAACACAGCCAATGACTGCCTCAGATTGGACAAGAGTTCGGACAGGAGTTCGGACAAGAGATTGGACAAGCAACAAACAGGACCGCTTCTCTTTTTTTATATAATTTGTTTTTTTTTCTCCTTTTTTTTAAACAAGGATGACCAGAGATGCAACAACAAAAATTGGCACCTACAACTGAGGTGGGATGTGGCTCACAAAAATTCAAACAAGTTCGCTGTCCGGCGAGCAAAAAAAACTTTGTCCAATTTTTTTTGTTTATATATATGCAGCAAACAATGACGATTCAGATCAAGGATGGGATGGAACAAAGATAACAGCTAGAACGATGAGGGGAAAAAAATTCAGCAACTAGACAAATCTTAAAGGATTAAAACTCGATAAAGCAAACTACAAAATCAGTAGCACGTATGAATTTGGGCTGTAGGTTTTCTTTTTGGCTATTAGTGGACAGTAGGTATATAAAATCTATCCTACCAAAAACAAGAACAATCCTACTGAGGAAACGGAGGCTCTGATACCAGATGATGTGCACACACCTAGGCAGCACGTGTAGCAAGTTGTTGTGGCCCGATCTTCTCGTAGGATCTGCGAACTTGATAAATTGTCGCTGCGTGACCTGGTGAAGAGGCAGCGCACCGCGAGGCTGTCCACGCGACGAACTACCGAGACAATCACCCTTCCACGTATCGACGAAACAGCCCATGCAATCACGCCCTATAGACGTGAAGACACGAACTGGTGCGTGAACCGCAGTTCGGCGTTCTACAACTCCCTCAGGAATCAAAAGAACAAATGTTGCAAGCCTCTCAAGACTCACGCATAAACAAAACTCCACGAGTTTGTGTATTCTGAATTCAATAAAAACAAGATCTGTCTTTTCATTGTCTAGTACAAGATATATATAGAGATAGGGGCGTTCAGCTTTGAGTAAATGGCTGCATGCACATGCTCTAATGGATTTCGTGGCTGGTTCGCGCGTCTTTTCAGCTTCTGGCAGCAGTTACTAAAATGAGTATAACTCCTTATTAAGACATCGAAATAATGGACCGTTTGATGGGCTGGAAAGTAGACTTGAAGACGCTTCCATCCACTTATAGAACACCATCTAACTCCTTGTATTATGTCCGTAGTGATGCTTGGAATTCGTACCATGTGTCAATCATCTAGCTTCTGGTTGCATTCCCATGCTAAGGTGATGAACCACCATTTTATTCATGCACACCATAGGCATCTTGGTTGAGATGTCCAGAGGCTTGAAACCATCTTGATCCCATACTGGTTCATACACTCCATCATTCCTAAGGACATTGAAACAAGAACTCAAAAGCATAGGCTCATTCAACATAGACTGATTATTAAACATAAGGTTAGCGTTCACCTGAGAATGAATTTCCTTCTGCAATTGTTTAGCTCTACTCCTTGTAATTGGACCAGCTATCTCAAGTGGAGTTTCATTTGAAGATGATTGAATGCTAGGTATGTCCTCATTACTACACCTACACCAAGGCTGATTTTGAGAGTGCTATTAGCCAGGCAGTGGAGTGGAGTAAAATGACTCCGGAACAGAGGTACCCCAAGACTCACTCCAGTGAGTCTTTCCAGGCTAGTCAGCCCAACGATGGAGTGTTCCAAGGACAGCCCAAAGCTCCACCCAAGAAGCCCATCTGGGTTCCAAAGCCCAAACACCTCCGCACTTCTCTAGACTCTCTACCTGGACCCTCTCACACCAAGGAGTCTACACCCAACACCACCAAGCCCAATAACCCCAAGCCTCAACCACATCCCAAGAAGCCCACTTATCGCTGTGAGTTTTGTCAGAAAGATGGGCATCTTGCGGAGTTTTGCTTCAGGAGGAAGCGAGTTGAGAGAGCAGAGAGAGCTCATGGTGGCCAGGAGCAGTTCTACATGCAGGGTGGTAGACTAAGAGTTCCTCGATGCGGGGAGAGGCTAGAGGCCAGGCCGCATCGTGTAGGTGGTGATAGAGGAGACAACTTTCATGCCCATGCTCCGGAGGATGGTGCTCAATCCGACAGAGCTCCAGGCCATTTTGGATACGGTCCTGGACCTCGTGGCTGAGGTTTTAGGAAGAACCGAGGACCGTGCTTTGAGCCGCATTTTGGTCCAGACTCTTATGATGATTTCTGCTTTCCGTCTTTTGAGCAGATGGCTCGACACTAGTTTAGTTCTTTTGCTAAACCTGGTGCTGAACCATTTGCTCCCCATTACAACCACTGATTGTGCAGGATCGAGGACTGCAGGAAGTTTGGATCATGGACTCAGGATGCTCTCGCCACATGACGGGACATCGCAGATGGTTCTCTAGTCTCTCTTCCCCGAGCTCCAAGGAATACATCACCTTCGGGAACAGTGGTCAAGGGAAGGTACACGACATTGGCTCAATTCGCATATTAGACCATTTCTCTTTGAAGAATGTTGCTTTGGTTGGAAATTTGAACTTCAATTCGATTTCTGTTTCGCAACTTCTTGAGGATGGTTTGGAGGTTCGTTTTAAGAAGGGAAGTTCTTCTGTGGTTGATTCTAGAGGGTCTTTGATTTGCCAGATCTTACCCTTCGGTAAGGTTTTTCGGATTGACTTCTCTAGTTCTTTTGGCCCTTCTCGCTGTTTGATTGCTGGATCCTCCTCTAAGCTCTGGAAGTGGCATAGGAGGTTAGGTCATTTGAGTTTTGATCTGCTAGTCAGATTGAGCTCTATGGATGTCATCCAAGGGTTGCCCAAGCTTAAGATGGAGAAGGATCTAGTTTGCCATCCCCTTCGTCATGGGAAAATGGTTGCCGCTTCCCACTCACCCGTGACTCAGGTGATGACTTCATATCCAGGAGAGCTGTTACACATGGACACTGTTGGTCTAGCTCGGGTACGCTCAGTCGGTGGGAAGTGGTATGCACTTGTGATCGTTGACGATTTTTCTCGATTTTCGTGGGTTTTCTTCTTGGAGTCTAAGGATGAGACTTTTCATTTTGTTCATGACCTGATTTTGAAGCTGAAGAATTAGAACAATGGTCGGATGCAAGCAATTCGCTCTGACAATGGCTCTGAGTTCAAGAACTCTCAGTTCGTCAGCTTCTGTAGTGATCAGGGTCTTGATCATCAGTTTTCTGCTCCTTACACTCCCCCACAGAACGGCGTTGTGAAACGAAAGAACCACACGCTAGTCGAGATGGCCAGGACGATGCTCGATGAGCACAGGGCTCCTAGGCGCTTTTGGGCTGAAGCCATGAACACGGCTTGCTATCTGGCCAACCATATTTTTCTTAGAGCTTACCTAGGTAAGACTTCATATGAGTTGCGGTTTGGCAGACAACCCAAGGTGAGCCACTTGCGAGCGTTTGGCTGCAAGTGCTTTGTGCTCAAGAAAGGAGGGCATTTGGACAAGTTTGAGTCTCGTTGCTGGGATGGAGTTTTTCTTGGTTACGCTTTGCATTCTCGAGGCTTCCGTGTTTGGAACCTCGACTCCCAGCAGCTTGTCGAGATTTGCGAGGTTTCATTTGATGAGTCCTTGCCTTCTTTGACTGCTTCTTTTGAGCTTTCTGGAGATGGTGAGCTCAAAGAGTCCATCTTCGAGGAAGATGATGACACTCCAGCTGTTGATGAGGGTGGGCCTTCTGCACAGCCTACAGAACCCACACCTTCTGAGACTTCGACTGAGGACGAGGGTGGACCTCTGATCACTTCTTCCACTTTGATCGAGCCCCCTCAGTCTAGTCTAGAGGTGCCAGCTGCTGACTACGGTGAGGTGACTTCAGATCACCAGGGATCCCGAGCAGTTCAGCGTGATCATCCCTCAAAGCTCATTATCGGTGATCTTTCTGAGAGAACTTTGCACTCTTCTGTTGACTCTCTTGCTGTGTTTGCTGAATATGCTTTTGTTGCATCTTTTGAGCCCAGAGATGTTTCTCATGCTCTTTCTGACTCGAATTGGATTAATGCCATGCAAGAAGAGCTTGAGAATTTTGTCTGCGATTGGGTTTGGACACTAGTTGAGCTGCCACCCGGATGCAACCCCATAGGCACCAAGTGGGTGTTCAAGAACAAGCAAGGTGAAGATGGGGTTGTGGTGCGCAACAAAGCTCGATTAGTTGCCCAGGGTTTTTGCCAGAAAGAGGGTATTGACTTTGGAGAGACTTTCGCCCCTGTTGCCCATCTTGAGTCCATTCGCATTCTCTTAGCTTTTGCCGCTTTGAAGGGTTTTAAGCTTTTTCAAATGGATGTCAAGAGTGCTTTTCTGAACGGGTACATAGAAGACGAAGTCTATGTTAGACAGCCCCCCGGTTTTGAAAACCCAAAATTTCCTTGACATGTTTTTAAGCTGCAAAAAGCTTTATACGGTCTGAAGCAAGCCCCTAGGGCTTGGTATGACCGGTTGAAGCAGTTTTTGTTGGGGAAGGGCTTTGTGATGGGTTCTGTGGATAGAACTCTTTTCTTGCTCAGAGATTCATTAGATTTCTTGGTTTCTCAGATATACATGGACGATATCATTTTTGGTGGTACTACTGATGCTCTTGTGTCTAAGTTTTCTCAGCAGATGCACAGTGAGTTTGAGATGAGCCTCATGGTTGAGCTCAAGTATTTCCTAGGGCTCTAGATCAAGCAGACCAAGGATGGCACCTTCATCCACCAGGGTAAGTACACTCGGGACATGTTGAAGAAATTCGACTTTGGTGGAGAGCTGAAGCCTCAGATGACCCCAATGGGTACATCTGGGGGCCTGGACAAGGACGAGAGCAGTGTCAAGGTCAATGAGAGAGAGTTTCGAGGGATGATCGGTTCACTGCTGTACTTGACGATGACAAGGCTAGACATACAGTTCGCCGTGGGACTGTGCGCGCGCTTCCAGTCTTCACCACGCGCGTCTCATCGGCAGGCTATCAAGCGCATTTTCAGGTATCTTACCTGTGCGCCCGATCTTGGTCTTTATTACTCAGCATCATCATCTCTTGATTTATCTAGCTTTTCGGACGCTGACTTTGGTGGGTGCCGGTTGGATCGCAAGTCGACTTCCGTTACTTGCCAGTTTCTTGGTTTGTCTCTTGTTTCTTGGTCTTCTCGAAAGCAGTCTGGAGTTGCACTTTCGACCACTTTGCGAGATTTTGGGTTGTTCTTTCCTACCAGAGTTCCTCTGTTTTGTGACAGCACCAGTGCAATTAGTGTAGGGAAAAACCCTTGTCTCCATTCAAAAACCAAACACATTGATGTGCGCTTTCACTTTCTGAGGGATCAATATGAGAAAGGTGTCATTGACCTTGTTCATGTTAATACACATCATCAGTTGGCTGACATTTTCACCAAACCCTTAGATCAGTCTACCTTTGAGCATTTACGAGGGAATTTGGGTGTTGTGTATCCTTTTTAGGATATTTTGAGTCAGTTTTCTTTCTTTACTCCTTTCTTGAGTCTTTTTGTGTGTGTGTTCATGTCATACATACTCACATATCACACTTTGAAGCTGCTTCTATTATATGATTGATCTGCTTTACTTATTCTAGCTGGTACATGCTTTTGATTACTTGTCAATGATCATGCTTTGCTTCAGTTCACATGATATGTCTGATATCTGTCATATGCATGGCTTTTATGCTTTAAAATTGAAAAATGATGACCATTGCTTCTAGTAACTAGCATATGTAGGTTGAATGCTTTTGCTATCTGGTACATGCCTTGTAGCTAGTTCCTCACGTAGATGCAGATATGCAACTTGGACATCTTTATGTTTTAAACATGGAAATGTGCTATAAAAATGATAAAAATCAAAAATGAATGAAAATTACATGCCTTTTTACACTTGAGTTGAAAAGATCCAGGTGGGTTTGCTTTGTCGCATTGCATTGTTCTGGACTGCTTACCATAACACTTTGGTATGAACTAGGACAATGTAGTGTATGCCAAGACTAATGTCTTCAGCTTCTGATGGTCCAGTTTTGGCTTAGGCTTGACTTGGTCGGTTAGCATAAGGTTTGACATGCAAATAACCCCTGGTAAAAATGAAAAAGGAAAACGAAAAAGCCTGAAAATTAAAAATATGACAAGTTTGTTGAAGCACTTTTGTTTTGGACAATGCTTATCTTGGTAGATATCAGTTAGCTTTTGTATCTCATGCTTTACCTTGCTTGTCAACTAGAAAATGTGGTGATGCTTTTGTTTGCGAAAATTGAAAAATGCGTGCTAATGACTTTCTTTAGATATCATCTGTTGCACTGATCATGCCATGTGTCTTAGACAGTATGTCTTTTGCTATACCTGCTAGATGTTGTAATTGCAGTCAATCATATCTGAGAAGCATGCTTTCTACACTCCACCTGCACCCCAGTTGCATTCATTGCATATTTTGAGGGGGAGTTGCATTTCAGGGGGAGTTTGTGTCTCTTTAGAGTGCATTTAGTCTCGCTTGACGAGTCCAATTGTCAACAAGGGGGAGAAATTTTGGGAGTAGAGTTTAAGGGGGAGATTTGGCTTTCTCTGGGATTTGTTTCAGGGGGAGTTTTTGTCCCATTTGTCCTTACTCTTTGGATATCATTGTTGATAATTCTGAGATTGCACTCATTTTGAGTCTTTACTTTGGGTTAACCATAATGACCGTTTTTGTTTGGCTTTTGGTCATTAGGGTTAAAATTTTATTTTATTTTCTTCTTCTCTGTTTTCTTGTGTTTTGTTTTCGTGTTTCCACATGTGCTCGCAGGTACTAGAGAGCTGATGAAGAGAAGTGTTGACAATGCACTCATCAAGGGGGAGATTGAGGAGCCATGCTGAAGAGCGTGGACCTCATGGCTCTAGATGTGATGAGTCATTGTCAATAGAAGTCAAGAGGACACAAAGAGAGGAGAAGACCTGCTGTGTTTGGGCCACATGTGACTCAGGTACACGGGCAGCGAGCGACTATCGGGCAGAGGGGCCGCGAAGTCAGGCTGGCCCAATCCGGGTACATGGGCTAGGAGCAGCAGAGGATCCACTGGGCTGTTGACTAGGATTGACTCACGTACACGGGCGGCGAGCGATTGCCGGGCTGAGAGAGTTGCGGAATCAGGCCGGCCCAATCCGGGTACCTGGTGCAAAGTCGGTGGATGCTTTGTCAGTTTCGGCGTAAAACTGATGACCGCTGATCTCGGATCAGACCGTTCTGAGGCGAAGCCATAGTCGCTACGAAAGCTCCACTTCAAGATAAGTCAATTGTAATTAGGAGTTTACTATTTTGTCCTTAGGCCCACAGTCAGTCAGTCGAGTTTGTAAAAATATCCTAACGGTAGTTTGGTCTTTTCCATTTTATTTTAGCGTCTGTAAAACACCCTAAGGGTCTTTTAGTATTTTCCTAGGCTATTGGGCTGCCTATAAATAAGGTCCCAATCCCTAGGGTTAGGGTTACCCATTCTGAAATCAAGTTTTAATCTCACTAAAGTTTGGGTCACTTTTTGGCTTCCTTCTTCCATCATTCTGTGAGCGCCGCCGCCGTTATAGATCCTATGTTCTTCACGAGTTCATCAGGTTCTGATATTCTTCTCCGAATCATAGAACATCACGCTGTGGAGTTTTTATCCTGTTCGCCTCGTTTTGCGTGTCCTTTTTGTTCGTTGGTTCTGAGTTTGCCGCAGAAAGTGTTTATTCTCGAAGCCATCGTGATCTCGTCTGCTTGCATGGTTTTTTACTGAGTTTATTGGTTACTCCAGGCAAAATTGTTTTTTTCCTTCCTGACAGACTGTTTTTGTTCGCCAGCCTGCTCAAGTGTGTAGAAGCAGGAATAGGTGCACATTTTCTCCTTCATAGCCAGTCATTTGCGTGTCCAGATTTCTATCTCAGGAAGTCATTCGTTACTGTTTTGCTGTAGAAGCCTCTGTGTGGAGTAGTTCTTGGCAGTTTTGCTTTAATGGCCTATGTAGTAGCCTGTTACTTTTTTGCATAGCCTTGTTGTGTGTTGATTTGATTGGGTGCAGGCATGCTATACACAGGACTTTAAGTCTTCTCTCAACGTTTATTTTAATTTGCCTAGCCTAGGTGCACAAGCGAGTCAACTTGTCAGCCTATGAAATTTTGTGTCGTAGTGTCTGTGTTCAGCTTTGCCAGCGGTCTATGAAATTGTTCAGACAGGTTCGCCGCAGATTACGAAGTAAGACTTGCGAAGTACTGCTTTTCTAGCGAAGTATGAACAACAGGCTTTGAAGCCTTCTCACTCCGCAAGCGAAGCCTGCATGTGCCAGAGTTCTTCAAGTTGCACGTGTTTTGAAGTATAGGCTCCGGTAGTTGGTTTTTTCGGAGGTGGTTCTTTTTGAAGTTATTTTCGTGGACTTCGGCTGTAGACAGAACAGACTTCGACAAAGTTCAAAGTTTTTTTCCAACGGACTTCTGTGCACACTTCGGTCTCGAAGTATACACACTACGATGAGGCAGGCTTCAGGATAGTCTTCAACATTTGAGACTACAGGCTTCGCACGACTGCTCCGAACCGACTTCGACTACTTCAGGCTTCGCACGTTCACATCGCACAGGCTTCCTCAAGTTTCGAACAGGAGACAAATTTTGATCAGTAAACTTTCATCTCTTTTTACGTGCACTCAAGTTAAATACCTGTGATGAATTACCTTCATGAAGCTTGAGATGACCATGTTTTAAATGCTCTGTTAATCTGCCTTTAAGCACTGTATTGGTGTCTTTTCGTTTAGGACACTAGTCGTTTTTAGGCTAGATCATTTTAGACTCTATTGATCTGTTTACCTTTCTTTGCTAAGTCTGTCGAGGTGCGTTGGGATGTTGGTAGTTGGCCATTGATTCGAAAGAATTTTTTTAGGCCCCCATTCACCCCCCTCTGGTCGCTACTTTCGGTCCTACAATCTATAATCGGTTAGGATAGATTACTTTGACGGTTGAGGAGCCATGTTGAAGATCATGGGCCTCATGGCTCTAGAAGTGATGAGTGATTGTCAATGGAAGTCAAAGGAAGAAGATGAGGCAATAAGAGAAGCCCTACCATGTCTTGACCGCATTGTTACTCAGGTACACGGGCAGCGAGCGACTGCCGGCAGAGGTGCCACGGAGTCAGACCGGCCCAATCCGGGTATATTTGCTAGGAATGGCAAATGATCACTGGTTTATTGACCGAGTTTGACTCTGGTAAACGGGCGGTGAGCGATTGCCGGGCTGAGGGAGCCGCGGAATCGGGTCGGCCCAATCTGGGTACCTGGTATGAAGATAGCGGGCGCTTTGTCGGTTTCGAGGAAAAACCGACGCCCCAATCCATACCGTCGATCTGAGATCGGGATGTCCTGAAGCGAAGCCCTAGCTGCTATGAAAGCTCCGCGTTATGACAAGTTATCTTTTGCTAGGATTTTACTATCTTGCTCGTTAGGCCCGCAGTTTTATTTTTGCATCCGTGTGTACTTTACCCTAGGGGTAATTGCATCTTTTCCACTTTTTGAACTGCATATAAAAGGCCATGTATACCCTAGGATTTCATCAACTCATCCAATTGAAAAAATTTGAGTTCACCTTCTGTTTCTAGCTTCTTCTTCCTGAAATTTCCCACTGAACTATTCTTAGCCATTTTCTAGCAACAGTAGTCTCCGCCCGCTACAATGGGCTTTTTCCCGCAGTATCTATTCTCTAGCTGTATCAAATCCAATGGTTTTCTCATGGAGGCACTATTCAGGTTTTATTCTCCCTAAATGTAGTGCTGGCGCATGGCATTTGGTGCTCGGTGGATCTGCGCACATTAGTTTGGCGCAGGAGCTCCCGATCTTTTTCCATGGGCTGGGCACCAGTTTATTGTGGGAGTCATTCGGCGCTAAGTTCCTAGCAGTGTCGTGGTTTTCTATAGGAGCGGGAGACGGTGGTTCGGTGTACGGAGAACAATATGATGTAGCTGTGTTTTTCTCAAGGAGCGGTGTTGTTGCTGGGGTCCACGCACAGCCGAAGGCAGAAGCTTCTCGATCGCAGGCGAGCACAGGCGCATAGTGCAAAACAGTAATTGCATATTCCTAAATATTATGTGATATAACTGAGAGAACTATATATATTGCTTGCATTTATTTTGTCTAGATTAAATGTGTTAAATATTGTTTTTTCTCATATTTATGAATAGCCTGTGATTTGGGAATGATCTCCATGTGCTTGATAGATTATCTATGTTTCGGTGGAACATTTGAGGGTATGTCATTCATTCTGTGAGTATTCTTAATCTGCCTTTAAACATTGTAGAGGTGTCTTTTCAATTAGGACACCGGTCGCTTTTATGCTAGCTATTTTGAGTACTCATGATCTCTCAGACTGTTGCTTCATCTCATATCTGACAGGAGAGTGATAGCACTAGGATTTCTCTATATTTTTAGTCTGATATTTTGGTTATCTCTTGAGGAGCGTTGGGTGTTGGTAGAAGGCCATCAATTCAAAATAATTTGTTGAGGCGCCCATTCACCCCCTCTGTTTGCTACTCTCGGTCCTACAAGTGGTATCAGACCAAAGTTAGGGTTTTTCCATACCTTAACCGATTCTAACCAAAGGTAGCAATCATGACTTTTGTTGGGAAGGTTCCATATCTTGAGGTATTTGGCTATAATTATTGGAAGACTCGCATACGAGCCTATCTATTGAGCTAGAACTCAAGAATATGGGACATGTGTGTTCATGCCACTTTCACTGTGCTTTCGGCTGCTGAGCGTACTATCCTTGAGATAGCCTCTCAACATGACCTGAACAACAAGGCAATGAACATTCTATTTTCTGGTTTAGGTCCTAGTGAGTTTGAGTGCGTTAGCCATCTCGACACTACTCGAGAGATCTGGGCTACCCTCCAGGCACACCATGAGGGGACAACTCATGTCAAGTCTAGGCTCTATCAGACCTACCTACTAGAATATGACAATTTCTCACAGAAGCCAGATGAGACTGTTGAGGCTTTGTCTGATGTAGAGCTTTTCAATAAGCTCAAGGCCTTAGAGGTTTATATCAAGTGGAGATCAAATCTCACTTGTTCTTGCTTAAAAACCCTAGCCCTTGTGACACCTTCTGATGATGCTTCTTTGAGTTGTTCTTTGTCCTCTTTGATGTCTATCACTGAGGATCAGTTGGATCTTTTAGGAGATGATGATATGTGTTTGTTCAACAGTCAGGTTCACTGTGTTTATGACAAATGTATGCTTAAACAACATGGCAAAAAACCTGTTTGCTTTGAGTGTAGTGATCTAGATCATTTCATCACTGAGTACCCAAGCTAATCAATCCCAAGAAGGGCATCCAACAGTGGCTCCTACGACTCCAACAAGCACAACACCTCCGACAAGTACACCTTCACCAAGGGCAAGCCCAAGACGAAGTTCTTCCGAAAGGCCCTGAAGGATTACCGGCGCGAGAACAAGAAGCGGGACAAGGCCTTCTTCACCGAGATGGAGAGGAGCTACTTCAAGCGATCATCCTCTTCTTCCTTACATCGAGCTCAAGTGATGAGGAGATCATGATCAAGAAGGGGAAGGAGAAGGACATGGATGATCCGGCTGGCCTCTACTTCATGGCTTTTGGGGACAAGTCGAAGACTCGCTTGCTACCACAGTCGAAGATCCCGCAAGAGTATCTGCTCAATGGCTCTTGGGGATAAAGAAGACAACAGCTCCTCTAACAACTCCGACGACGACAACGAGAAGGTATCCTCATATGAATGTGAAGTCTTTGAATTACTTGGAGAAAATTGTCAGGAGTTGAAGTATCGGGAGAAACTACTTAGGAGGGTTAAGAAGAGGGTAGATGAGCTAGAGAGTGAGCTTGGTATGGCCAATAACAAGATTGAGAGTCTATCTTCTTTCCCTTTCCTAGGTGAGATCAGTGAGTGCCCTAACTGTGAGGTGTTGCTGAGTGACCTGACTTCTTTGAAGTGCAGGTACACCGAGAGGGTTGATGAGAGAGACGCTTTGTCCACTGAGCTTGAAAGCGCTCAGATGGAGCTAAAAGATGCTCATGACACAACTGTCGTGCCCTGTAGAGACTGCCCATCCCATTTAGATGACCTAGCTAAGCTGAGAGCAAATGAGTGATGAGCAGTCGGGAGAACTTGAGCGTCTTAGATAGACTAAGCTTGAGCTTGAGACCTTGTCAGTTCCACCCACTGTCTGTGAGAACTGCCTGTCTCTAAGGATGGAGGTGATCAAGATAAAGGCTGAGCTCCAAAAGCTTCAGAAGTCTATTCAGATCAATGGAGAGTTTGAGATCTGCTTATCTCAGGTGGAGGTGCTAGCTTCCTTGAGAGAGGAGTTAGCTGATACTTAGAATGAGAACTCTTAGCTCCGTTAGATCCTAATTTAGGTGAGTGCCAGAGAGCATCAACTCGACATGATGATCCAGCAGTTCAAGATGCTCTCACCACATGATGGGACATCACAGATGGTTCTTCATCCTCACTTCCCCGAGCTCCAAGGAGTACATCACTTTCGAGAACAATGGTTAAGGGATGTTTTCTGAGCAGATGCACAATGAGTTTGAGATGAGCCTTATGGGTGTAGGACCGAAAGTAGCGACCAGAGGGGGGGTGAATGGGCGCCTTAAAATTCTTTCGAATCAATGGCCTGTTCCCAATACCCAACGCACCTCAAAAATACTACGCAGCAGAAAATAAACAGAAGGCCTAAGTCTAAAGGTTTCTAACCTAGAAGCATTAGATAATAAACAGTGTAAAACTAAAGAGGTGCAACTAGGCAGATAAACAAGTTGTAACAGGCCTATACTTCTCAATGAAATGATCTAAGTATGTATAAAGAGAAAAGAGAAGTTACTGTCCAAATTTGTCTCCTGTTCGGGACTTGGCAAAGCCCCCTTCGCACGCCGAGGTCTGCTTCGGAGGTTGGTGACGGAGTCCGTCCGAAATGCCGAAGGTGTCTCTGTCTAGCCTAGTTCGAAGTGATAAGAAGCGAAGTGTACTTCGGAGCGAAGTAAAAACAGTGTCGGAGCTTGGTTCGAGGTAAGCACTTCAAAGACAAGACTTCGAACACAACTTCGAGTCACGAGCTTCGGAGCGAAGTAAAACAATGCCGAAGCTTGGTTCGAAGTATGCACTTCGAAGGCAAGACTTCGCACACAGCTTCGACTCACAAGCTTCGGAGCGAAGTAAAACGGTGCCGGAGCCTGCTTCGAAGTATGCACTTCGAAGACAAGACCTCGAACGTACTTCGAACCGAAAGCCTCGAAGCTAAACCTTCGAACACGAAACTTCGAGCACACAAACAGACAACCTTCGAACGTAGGAGCGAAGTCTGTCACGTGACAGAAAATCAAGTCCGAAGCCTACACTCTATCTCGAAAAGGGAAAACTTCGAGAGGAGAAACGAAGGCAGACATGCCACAAGGAAATCCAAGCGAAGTCTATCAGAACAGACAAACTTCGAACCCAAACTTCGAAACCTAATGAAGTGTGCACTTCGAACAGATAGATTCGGAGTATGCTAGTTCGAAGTATGCAATGCTGTCCATACAGGAGGAGCTTCGAAGCTAGCAACTCAGACACAAAGACCGAAGTTCGAAGTCTGAGCGAAGTCTTTAAAGACGTTCGATCGAAGCCTGCCTCACGGAGTTGAGGGGCTTCGCACTGAAACGAGCTTCGCCAGACACACCAGGAAAAAGGCAAAAGAGACTGTCAGCTTCGATCAAAAGCTGGGCGATAGAAGGTGAAAAGCTGCAGCCGAACACTGTAGCTACAGTGAAGCAGTACTACTTGCAACAGCAAGAACTAGTACTACCACCGTGAAGAACACACCCAGCCGAAGAAGCTTCTCTTCAAGAATAAATTCAGCAGCCCGTAGGTAAGGCAATAACTCCCCAAACCGAACAAAATGCAAGCAATAAATTCACCAGGGACCAAAGCATTAAAGCATCCAAGAGATTTGAGTGAAAATAATGCAAGAACAGGGAGAGGAAGCCCCTGGCGGCGCACACAGGAGAGAGAAAACGGGAGACAAAGTGACCCAATAGGTGGATTTGATTTCAGCTCAAAAGGGTAGTCCAAACCCTAGGGATTGGGGTGCTATTTATAGGCAGCCCAACACTAGGAATATTCTACCAGCCCCTTAGGGTTTTACAGACTCAAAGATACAGAAAAAGACTCTACTGCCCTTAGGTATTTTACAGACACAACTGACTGACTGTGGGCCTAGAGTAACAGATGACATATCCTGAAGCTATTCTTCTGGACAGTCGGATACAGAATCAACGGTTGTCAGTTTTACGCCGAAACTGACAAGCCTCCACCAGCTTTGCACCAGGTACCCGGATTGGGCCGGCCCGACCCCGCAGCTCTCTCAGCCCGGCAATCGCTCACCGCCCGTGTACCTGAGTCAGTCCTGGTCAACAGCCTAGTGGGTCTTCTACTGCTTCTGGCCCATGCACCCGGATTGGGCCAGCCCGACTTCGCAGCCCCCTCTGCCCGACAGTCGCTCGCTGCCCGTGTACCTGAGTCACACGCGGCCCATGAAACAGCAGATCTCCTCTCTTCTTCAGTCCTCGTTGACTATCGTTGACAATGACTCATCACTTCTAGAGCCATGAGGCCCACGCTATTCAGCATGGCTCCTCAATCTCCCCCTTGATGAGAGCATTGTCAACACTCCTCAATTCTCAGCTCTTCAGCACCTGTGAACCAAATGTGGGAAACACGAAAACAAAATACAAGAAAACAAAGAAGAAGAAAAATAAGGTAAAAGTTTAACCCTAATGACCAAAAGCCAACCAAAAGCAAGAAACGGTCATTATGGTTAACCAAACGTAAAAGCTCAAAATGAGTGCGATTTTTAGAACAACAAGGATATCAACAGAGTAAGAACTCCCCCTTAAACTCTGATCCCAAATTTTCTCCCCCTTGTTGACAAGTGAACTCATCAAGCACTCAATAGAGACACAGACTCCCCCTGAAAAGCAACTCCCCCTCAAAATATGCAGTGAATGCAGCTGGGGTGCAGGTGGAGTGTAGAAAGCATGCTTCTCGGATATGATTGACTGCAAATACAGTATCTAACAGGTATAGCAAAAGAGATATTGTCTAAGACACATGGCATGAACAGTGCAAGAGATGATATCTAAAGAAAAGTCATTTAGCACGCATTTTTCAGTTTTTGCAAATAAAAAGCACCACCACATTTTCTAGTAAACAAGCAAGGTAAGCATGAGATGCAGAAGCTAACTGATATCTACCAAGAATAGCATTGTTCAAAACAAAGTGCTTCAGCAAACTTGTTATCCCTTTAAAGTTCAGGCTTTTTTCATTTTCCTTTGTCATTTTTGCCAAGGGTTATTTGCATGTCAAACCTTATGCTAACCGACCAAGTCAAGCCTAGGCCAGAACTGGGCCATCAGAAGCTTAAGACATTGGTCTTGGCATACACTACACTGTCCTAGTTCATACCAAAGTGCTATGGTAAGCAATCCAGAACAATATAGTGCGACCAAAGCAAACCCACTTGGATCTTTTCAACTTAAACACAAAAAGGCATGGAATTTTTCATTCATTTTTGATTTGTATCATTTTTATAGCACATTTTCCATGTTAAAGCATAAAGAGGTCCAAGTTGCATATCTGCATCTATGTGATGAACTAGCTACAAGGCATGTAACAAATAGCAAAAGCATTCAGCCTACACATGCTAGTTACCAGAAGCAATGGTGATCATTTTTCAAGTTGAAAGCGTAAAAACCATGCATATGACAGATATCAGACATATCAAGCGAACTGAAACAAAAGCATGATCATTGACAAGTAATCAAAAGCATATACCAGCTAGAATAAGTAAAGTAGTTCAATCATATAACAGAAGCATCTCTAAAGTGTGATATGTGAATATGTATGATATGAACACACACAAAAAGACTCAAGAAAAGATTAAAGAGCAAAGAAAAATTGACGCAAATATCCTAGAAGGATACACAACACACCAAATCCCCTCGTAAACGCTCAAAAGTAGACTGATCTAGGGGTTTGGTAAAATGTCAGCCAACTGATGATGGGTATCAACATGAATAAGGTCAATGACACCTTTCTCATATTGATCCCGCAAGAAGTGAAAGCGCACATCAATATGTTTGGTTTTTGAATGGAGACACGGGTTTTTCCCTACACTAATAGCACTCGTGCTGTCGCAAAACAATGGAACCCTGGTAGGAAGAGCAACCCAAAGTCTCGAAGAGTGGAAATCATCCAAACCATCTGTGAGCAGCAGCTAGCAGCAGCTACATACTCAGCCTCTGTGGTCGAAAGAGCAACTCCAGATTGCTTTCGAGAAGACCAAGATACAAGGGAAGAACCAAGAAACTGGCAAGTACCGGAAGTCGACTTGCGATCCAACCGGCACCCACCAAAGTCGGCGTCCGAAAAGCCGGATAAATCAAGAGATGATGATGCTGAATATAAAGACCAAGATCAGGCGCATAGGTGAGATACCTGAAAATGCGCTTGACAGCCTGCCGGTGAGATGCGCGTGGTGAAGACTGAAAACGCGCGCAAAGTCCCACAGCGAACTGTATGTCCGGTCTTGTTGCCGTCAAGTACAACAGCGAAACCGATCATCCCTCGAAATTCCCTTTCATTGACCTTGACACCGCTCTCGTCCTTGTCCAGACCCCCAGAAGTAACCCATCGGGGTCATCTGCGGCTTCAATTCACCACCAAAGTCAAATTTTCTTAAGCATGTCACGAGTATACTTACCTTGGTGGATGAAGGTGCCGTCCTTGGTCTGCTTGATCTGGAGCCCTAAAAATACTTAAGCTCACCCATGAGGCTCATCTCAAACTCACTGTGCCTATGCTCAGAAAACTTGGACACAAGGAGAATCAGTAGTACCGCCAAAGATAATAGTCCACGTAAATCTGAGCAACTAAAAAATCTGAAGCATCTCTGAGCAAGAAAGAGTTTTGTCCACAGAACCCATCACAAAGCCCTTCCCCAACAAAAATTGCTTCAACCGGTCATACCAAGCCCTGGGGGCTTGCTTCAACCCGTATAAAGCTTTATGCAACTTAAAGACATGTCGAGGAAACTTGGGGTTCTCAAAACCGGGGGGTTGCCTAACATATACCTCCTCCTCTATGAACCCGTTCAGAAAAGCACTCTTAACGTCCATTTGAAAAAGCTTAAAACCCTTTGAAACGGCAAAAGCTAGAAGAATACGAATGGACTCAAGACGGGCCACAGGAGCCGAAGGTTTCTTCAAAGTCAATACCTTCCTTCTGGCAATAACCCGGGCGACTAGACGAGCCTTGTGCGCACCACGACCCCATCTTCACCTGTTTGTTCTTGAATACCCACTTGGTGCCTATGGGGTTGCATCCTGGTGGCGGCTCAACTAGTGTCCAAAACCCGATTGCGGACAAAATTCTCAAGCTCTTCTT
Organism: Zizania palustris; assembly: GCA_019279435.1. Taxonomy (NCBI): domain Eukaryota; kingdom Viridiplantae; phylum Streptophyta; class Magnoliopsida; order Poales; family Poaceae; genus Zizania; species Zizania palustris. The sequence continues at coordinate 1,130,067 of JAAALK010000084.1, read as the reverse complement.
GCATGGCATTAATCCAATTAGAATCAGAGAGAGCATGAGAAATGTCTCTGGGCTCAAAAGATGCAACAAATGCAGATTCAGCAAACACAGCGAGAGAGGCAGAAGAACGCAAAGTCCTTTCAGTTAAATCACCAATGATGAGCTCTGAGGGGTGGTCACGCTGAACTGCTCGGGTTCCCTGGTGATCTGAAGTCACCTCACCGGAGTCAGCAGCTGGCAACTCTGGACTCGACTGAGGGGGCTCGATCGAAGTGGAAGAAGTGATCAGAGGTCCGCCCTCATCATCAGTCGAAGTCACAGAAGGTGTGGGCTCTGCGGGGGATGCAGAAGGCCCGCCCTCAACAGCAGCTGGAGTATCCCTCATCTTCCTCGAAGATGGACTCTCCGAGCTCATCATCACCAGAAAGCTCAAAAGAAGGAGTCAAAGAAGGCAGGGACTCATCAAATGAAACTTCACACGTCTCGACAAGCAGCTGGGATTCGAGGTTCCAAACACGGAAGCCTCGAGAATGCAATGCATAACAAGAAAAACACCATCCCAGCAACGAGACTCAAATTTGTCCAAATGCCCTCCCTTTTTGAGCACAAAGCACTTGCAGCCAACGCTCGCAAGTGGCTCACCTTGGGCTGTCTGCCAAACCGCAACTCATATGATGTCTTACCAATGTAGCTCTAAGAAAAAATGCGATTGGCCAGATAGCAAGCCGTGTTCATGGCTTCAGCCCAAAAACGCCTAGGAGTCCTGTGCTCATCGAGCATCGTCCTGGCCATCTCAACTAGCGTGCGGTTCTTTCGTTCCACAACGCCGTTCTGTGGGGGAGTGTAAGGAGAAGAAAACTGATGGTCCAGACCCTGATCACCACAGAAGCTGACGAACTGAGAGTTCTTGAACTCAGAGCCGTTGTCAGAGCGAATTGCTCGCATCCGACCATTGTTCTCATTCTTCAGCTTCAAAACCAGGTCATGGACAAATTGAAAAGTTTCATCCTTAGACTCCAAAAAGAAAACCCCACGAGAAACGAGGAAAAGTCGTCAACAATCACAAGTGCATACCACTTCCCACCGACTGAGCGTACCCGAGCTGGACCCACAGTGTCCAAATGTAAAAGCTCGCCTGGATACGTAGTCATCACCTGAGTCACAGGTGAGTGAGAAGCGGCAACCATTTTCCCATGACGACAGGGATGACAAACCAGATCCTTCTCCATTTTAAGCTTGGGCAATCCTCGGATGAGATCCATAGAGCTTAACCTGACTAGCAGATCAAAACTCAAATGACCTAACCTCCTATGCCACTTCCAGAGCTCAGAAGAGGATCCAGCAATCAAACAGCGAGAAGGGCCAAAGAACTAGAGAAGTCAATTCGAAAAACTTTACCGAAGGGTAAAATCTGACAAACCAAAGACCCTCTAGAATCAACCACAGAAGAATTGCCCTTCTTAAAACGCACTTCCAAACCATCCTCAAGAAGTTGCGAAACAGATATTAAATTAAAGTTCAGATTTTTAACCAAAGCAACATTCTTTAAAGAGAAATGGTCTGAAATGCTAATTGAGCCTATTCCACTTACTTTCCCTTGACCGCTGTTCCCGAACGTGATGTACTCTTTGGAGCTCGGGGGAGTGAGACTGGAGAACCATCTGCGATGTCCCGTCATGTGGCGAGAGCATCCTGAGTCCATGATCCAAACATCCTACAGTCCCCGGTCCTGCACAATCAATGTCTGTAAGTGGGAGCAAATGGTCCGGCACCAGGTTTAGCAAAAGAGCTAAACCAGTGTCGAGCCATCTGCTCAAAAGATGGAAAGCGAAAACCATCAAAAGAGTTTGGACCAAAACGCGGCTCAAGGCGCGGTCCACGGTTCTTCCTAACCCTACGGCCACGAGGTCCAGAACCGTAGCCAACACGGTCTGGAACTCTGCTAGAACAAACACCACCAACTGGAGCATGGGTACGAAAACCATCTCCTCTACCACCACCTACTCGACGCGGCCTGGCCTCCAGCCTCTCCCCCGCGCCGAGGAACACGCAGTCTACCACCCTGCTGGTAGAACTGCACCTGATCACTACGAGCCCTCTCTGCTCTCTCAACCCGCTTCCTCCTGAAGCAAAACTCCGCAAGATGCCCGTCTCTCTGACAGTACTCACAATGATAGGTAGGCTTCTTGGGATGTGGTTGAGGCTTGGGGTTCTTGGGCTTGGTAGTGTTTGGTGTGGTCTTCTTGGGCTGAGAGGGTCCAGGAAGAGAGTCTAGAGAAGAGTGGAGGTGTTTGGGCTTAGGAACCCAGATAGGCTTCTTGGGTGGAGCTTTGGGTGGTTCATGGATCACTCCATCCTTGGGCTGACAAGCCTGGGAGGTCTCAGTGGAGTGAGTCTTGGGATACCTCTGCTCTGGAGTCATTTTACTCCACTCCACTGCCCGACTGAGGGCACTCTCAAAGTCAGCCTTGGTGTAGGTGTAACCTACTCCAAACCCATCCTTCCTCTTGAACTGCTGGATCATCATGCCAAGCTGTGGCTCTCTGGCACTGATCCAACTCAGGATAGAACGGAGGTAAAAGTTCTCATTCTGAGAATCTGCTAGCTCCTCTCTCAAGGAAGCTAGAACCTCCACCTGAGACAAGCAGGTCTCACACTCACTCTCTACTTGGACAGATTTTCCGGCTTTTAGCTTAATCAACTCCATTCTAAGAGACAGACAGTTCTCACAAACAGTGGGTGGAACTGACAGTGTCTCAAGCTCTAGCCTAGTCTGGGCAAGCTCAGCTCTCAACCTCTCTAAATCACCCAAATGCTCATCGCCCTTGGATTTCAGCTCAGCTAAGGCAGCTAGATGCGATGGGCAATCAACACAGGGTGCGACGACAGTGGCTTGAGCATTTTTCAGCTCCAGCTGAGCGCTTTCAAGCTTAGTGGCCAAAGCGTCCCTCTCATCAACCCTTTCTGTGTACCTGGACTTCAGAGTCGACAGGTCACACAGAAGCGCCTCACACTTCGGGCACTCACTGCTATCACCCAAGCAAGGGGAAGAAGATAGACTCTCAATTCTGCCGTTGGCCACGACAAGCTCACTCTCTAGCTCATCTATCCTCTTCTTAGCCCCCCTAAGCAGTTTTTCCCGATACTTCAACTCCTGACGATTGCTCTCTAGTAAATCAACAATTTCACGCTCATAAGATGATACCTTGCTATCGTCGTCGTCGGAGTCGTCGGAGGAGCTCTTTTCTTCTCTATCCCCAAGAGCCATTGAGCAGAAGCTCTTGCGGGATCTTCGGCGCTGGTGTGAGCGGCTCTTCGGCTTATCTCCGAAGGCATGAAGCAGATGCCCGCCGGATCATCCTTGTAATTATAGCCATAGGCTTCCAAGGACGGGACCTTGCCAGGAGACGTCATAGTCACTACTGGGGTTTAGAACCGGTTAAGGTATGGAAAAACCCTAACCTCGCTCTGATACCACTTGTAGGACCGAAAGTAGCGACCAGAGGGGGGGTGAATGGGCGCCTTAAAAATTCTTTCGAATCAATGGCCTGTTCCCAATACCCAACGCACCTCAAAATACTACGCAGCAGAAAATAAACAGAAGGCCTAAGTCTAAAGGTTTCTAACCTAGAAGCATTAGATAATAAACAGTGTAAAACTAAAGAGGTGCAACTAGGCAGATAAACAAGTTGTAACAGGCCTATACTTCTCAATGAAATGATCTAAGTATGTATAAAGAGAAAAGAGAAGTTACTGTCCAAATTTGTCTCCTGTTCGGGACTTGGCAAAGCCCCCTTCGCACGCCGAGGTCTGCTTCGGAGGTTGGTGACGGAGTCCGTCCGAAATGCCGAAGGTGTCTCTGTCTAGCCTAGTTCGAAGTGATAAGAAGCGAAGTGTACTTCGGAGCGAAGTAAAAACAGTGTCGGAGCTTGGTTCGAGGTAAGCACTTCAAAGACAAGACTTCGAACACAACTTCGAGTCACGAGCTTCGGAGCGAAGTAAAACAATGCCGAAGCTTGGTTCGAAGTATGCACTTCGAAGGCAAGACTTCGCACACAGCTTCGACTCACAAGCTTCGGAGCGAAGTAAAACGGTGCCGGAGCCTGCTTCGAAGTATGCACTTCGAAGACAAGACCTCGAACGTACTTCGAACCGAAAGCCTCGAAGCTAAACCTTCGAACACGAAACTTCGAGCACACAAACAGACAACCTTCGAACGTAGGAGCGAAGTCTGTCACGTGACAGAAATCAAGTCCGAAGCCTACACTCTATCTTCGAAAAGGGAAAACTTCGAGAGGAGAAACGAAGGCAGACATGCCACAAGGAAATCCAAGCGAAGTCTATCAGAACAGACAAACTTCGAACCCAAACTTCGAAACCTAATGAAGTGTGCACTTCGAACAGATAGATTCGGAGTATGCTAGTTCGAAGTATGCAATGCTGTCCATACAGGAGGAGCTTCGAAGCTAGCAACTCAGACACAAAGACCGAAGTTCGAAGTCTGAGCGAAGTCTTTTAAAGACGTTCGATCGAAGCCTGCCTCACGGAGTTGAGGGGCTTCGCACTGAAACGAGCTTCGCCAGACACACCAGGAAAAAGGCAAAAGAGACTGTCAGCTTCGATCAAAAAGCTGGGCGATAGAAGGTGAAAAGCTGCAGCCGAACACTGTAGCTACAGTGAAGCAGTACTACTTGCAACAGCAAGAACTAGTACTACCACCGTGAAGAACACACCCAGCCGAAGAAGCTTCTCTTCAAGAATAAATTCAGCAGCCCGTAGGTAAGGCAATAACTCCCCAAACCGAACAAAATGCAAGCAATAAATTCACCAGGGACCAAAGCATTAAAGCATCCAAGAGATTTGAGTGAAAATAATGCAAGAACAGGGAGAGGAAGCCCCTGGCGGCGCACACAGGAGAGAGAAAACGGGAGACAAAGTGACCCAATAGGTGGATTTGATTTCAGCTCAAAAGGGTAGTCCAAACCCTAGGGATTGGGGTGCTATTTATAGGCAGCCCAACACTAGGAATATTCTACCAGCCCCTTAGGGTTTTTACAGACTCAAAGATACAGAAAAAGACTCTACTGCCCTTAGGTATTTTTACAGACACAACTGACTGACTGTGGGCCTAGAGTAACAGATGACATATCCTGAAGCTATTCTTCTGGACAGTCGGATACAGAATCAACGGTTGTCAGTTTTACGCCGAAACTGACAAAGCCTCCACCAGCTTTGCACCAGGTACCCGGATTGGGCCGGCCCGACCCCGCAGCTCTCTCAGCCCGGCAATCGCTCACCGCCCGTGTACCTGAGTCAGTCCTGGTCAACAGCCTAGTGGGTCTTCTACTGCTTCTGGCCCATGCACCCGGATTGGGCCAGCCCGACTTCGCAGCCCCCTCTGCCCGACAGTCGCTCGCTGCCCGTGTACCTGAGTCACACGCGGCCCATGAAACAGCAGATCTCCTCTCTTCTTCAGTCCTCGTTGACTATCGTTGACAATGACTCATCACTTCTAGAGCCATGAGACCCACGCTATTCAGCATGGCTCCTCAATGGGTGAGCTCAAGTACTTTTTAGTTCTCCAGATCAAGCAAACCAAGGACGACATATTCATCCACCAGAGAAAGTACACGCAAGACATGCTGAAGAAGTTCTACTTCGGTGGAGAGCTAAAGTCTTAGATGACCCCCATGTGCTCATCTCGAGGCTTGGACAAGGACGAGAGCAGCATCAAGGTCAACGAGAGAGAGAGAGAGAGAGTATCGAGGGATGATTGGATCGCTTCTTGTTGATGCCAAGATTTGGTTAAGACCACACCCACTAAGAATATCGCACAGTCAATAGGAGTCAAAGGGGTCCAGTCAAAGAAAGTCAAGGAAGCTCGTCCATGTTGTTACCAGATGATCGGACGCAGAAGGAGCCGATGGAGATAAGATGCGGGGAAAAGAAGATAAAGATTATCCAAAATCGGTTAAGATATAGTGCTTGCATGACAAGTCTCCGGACTATAAGTATATATCACTAGTTAGCTTTGAAAACACATCTCTGTCAACCAACTACTCGGCACATCACCACCCTTGGTTTGCAAGGTTTATTCTGGTGGGGTTCGGCACTCGGAGCTAGGTTGCATCATTTCGATCTCCGGCGAAGAGGTGAGTCCCGCCACCACCAACGTTTGTACCGATTAGATCAGTATCCTCCAGGCTACATCAATTCAATTTGATCTCTTGAGGTGAACCTTGAAATAGTATGGTCGTTGGTTGTTCTCGGTGTATTAGCTAGGTCTAAGGCTACATCAGTTCAGTTTGATCTCTTAGATTGATGTGATGTAGGTGTGATAGTTTGAGGCTTCATTGGTTAAGTTTGACATCTCTTGCTATTATATATCTTTCATGTTGTATACCGTTCATCTAAATAAATCATGCCTAATTCTTTGATATATTATTAAGATCATTGTGACTAGCTACTATCTTGGTTAGGTTTGATCTAGTTATTATGATTATTTTCATGATATAGCCTTGTTACCTGGCACATTTTATTTATTTCTGTCGGAGTACAAGCCGATGGGTTATGTTTGATTCCACAATATATCTTTTGAGTTATCGGAAAAGCATCCATCAGCATGCGCAGTTCACTGTTCATCTTATCGGCCAATGGTATGCTCGCCCGATCACTTCATCTGAGGACATCGGCCTCATGGCCAATCGGCATGATATTCCACGAATATCCAATCCTCATCGTAGTCATCAGCTCGATAGCTGATAGGCCATGCTAGTAATATCATATCTTTTGTTCCCTTATCAGTTGCAGGGTCAAACTGATTAGCACGCCTTGAACCCTTTCTCTAAGAATGTAGTACCTATACTAGAGTGAAGAAGATCTCCGAGGCCACACGTGTGTCAAAGTGTGACCAAAAAACACACCAACATGCTTTTTGCCATGCCCAGTGGGACATCTCTGAAACCCCAACAATGGCGAATGAAATCAATGACGAAAACATCATCCCGGTCACAATGGAAGCCCTGACTAATGACCAAAGGCTAAAGGTGCAATGACACGTGGAGGAGTTCTAGAAGTCATGCCTGCAGTCCTACGACATGAATTGGATGAGGCCTGTGCAAAAGGGTTTGTTGCCGAGGCCAGTATTGACATTATTGGGAGGCTAGCCAGTGGAGATCTCTTAGGCCAACCTATTGGAATTCGTCAACCAAGCAATTCGCCACTCGCTGGCTAACCAGTCTGGGATGTTGGTCACTACTCTGCAGGGTCTAATCAAGAAAGTTGTCGAAGGCGTCGTGGTCTCCAGACCATTGCAAGGTCCAGCATACCTCCCAAACGACCTGACAAAACTGTTGCATACTCAGCCAGCGCTATAGCCGCATGGGCCGATGAGGCTAGAGCAACTGGGCACTTCGCCCAGCCATGAGGCCAACAAGACGGTTCATCTGGTAGGCTCCGCATAGGGCCCGCTATAGATCACATCATACGCCATGGCGAGGAATGCGGCGGAGCCGTTCCCCACGTTCGACCTGAGGCTGCCAAGACAAGGGGTGCCTCCGGTGACATATGGCATCACTAGGAACACACTACCAGACCTTCTGCTTACAAGGGGCACCCGATGGCATTCCTCATGGGTATCATTGGACGGCGTATTACAGTGCACAACCCTACAATGATGAGGGGTAGTATGGGAGCAATGTTGTCCGGTAGGAGAAATACCAGCATGCTCCAACACCCGGCCAATATCCGATGCTAGGTGTTGGGGGAATATATTTCCCTTAAACAGGGGCCAAATGACGTCAGCCTCCGACAGCCTTCGGCCTAGGGCCTAGCACTGTCGGAGCCTGTTTTTTCTATCTAAGTGTCGTTTCCAGGTCCCAAGGTGCCTTTCGGGCCTGTAGCTTCGAAGCCCTCAAACCAGGAGGTCCGGCTCGAAGCCCCCGATTCGGCCCCTAGCGCGGGATGCCGGAGGCCGCCCTCCGGAGTCCAGTTCGGAGGCGCCCTCCGGGAGCCAAGCCCAGAGGCCACCCTCCGGGACCAAGACCGGAGGCCACCCTTCGGGACCAAGACCGGAGACCACCCTCTGGAGTCCAGTCCGGAGGCCACCCTCCGGAGTCAAGTTCGGAGGCCACCCTCCGAGAGCCAAGTCCAGAGGCCGTCCTCCGGAGTCCAGTTCGGAGGCCGTCCTCCGGAGTCCAGTTCGGAGGCCGCCCTCCGGAGTCCAGTTCGGAGGCCGCCCTCCGGGAGCCAAGCCCGGAGGCCACCCTCCGGGACCAAGACCGGAGGCCACCCTCCGGGACCAAGACCGGAGACCACCCTCCGGAGTCCAGTCCGGAGGCCACCCTCCGGAGTCAAGTTCGGAGGCCACCCTCCGAGAGCCAAGTCCAGAGGCCGTCCTCCGGAGTCCAGTTCGGAGGCCGTCCTCCGGAGTCCAGTTCGGAGGCCGCCCTCCGGAGTCCAGTCCGGAGGCCGCCCTCCGGAGTCCTCCGGAGGCCACCCTCCGAGAACTAAGACCGGAGGCCACCCTCCGGAGTCCCGTCCGGAGACTGACCTCCGGAGCATGCTTCGAAGCTCCCCTCTGGGGTGCACTCCGAAGCCTTCCCCCCAGCCTCTACCTTCGGTATATCTTTTAGCTGGTCAAAGCCTGGCGCAGCCTGACACGTCAGTAAAGCTGTAAAGTTGTCTGGCACTTTTTGTATCGTAGCTAGCTCCTTTTCCCCTCTCTGCCCCTATAAGCCTAGGGCTCATAGGGGGCATCCCAGTCTTTTCCTCTGGCCTGCGTGCCTATAAAGCAGGGCCAAGCCCTTGTAGCAGGGGGAGACCCCAAGGAGCCATGAGACCCTGTAGTTCTCTTCTCCACTCTAAGGCATACCATGCCAAATCCACCACGAACTGGACGTAGGGCTATTATCCCCTAGGGGAGGCCCGAACCAGTATAAAACCCCTTCCCCCTCTGAGAGAACCCATCGAGGTTCATTCTTCACATCATACACCATCACAGGAAAACCTGCTGGAACTAACGCAATTGTTCCAACAGTTGGCGCCGTCCGTGGGGACTTAGACTAGAAGCTAAGTTCTCTACCACTGCCTGCAATTCGAAGCACGCCTGCGGGGGGAGCTTCGAAGCTTTCTGCTTCGCGCACCCTTCGGCAAGGGGCTTCGGGTGCAGTCCGAAGGCCAATTTCCGCCTTCCCTTGCCCTCCGCATACCGGGGCTCGCCCCCCAGCAAGGGGCTCCGCTTTGTGCGTCGGAGGTCATCGAGGTCCCTAGGGGCTACGAGGCCAACCTTCAGCCATCTCGCGAGGTATGTCCGCTGTCCGACGCACTACCTCGACGTGCCATGTCGTAATCATTTTAATGCATTTTCGAAGCCTTGCTTCACCCCAAAAAATCGAACCCGAAGCCTTGCTTCGCCTTATTTAAAATCCGAAGCACCGCTTCGCCGTGTTGAAAAACCGAAGCCTTGCTTCGCCTTGTTTAAAAAACCGAAGCCTTGCTTCGCCTTATTAAAATCCGAAGCACCGCTTCGCCTTGTTTGAAAAACCGAAGCCATGCTTCGGCGTATTAAAATCCGAAGCACTGCTTCGCCTTATTGAAAAACTGAAGCACTGCTTCACTTTATTTAAAAAACCGAAGCCTCGCTTCGCTTTTCAAATTCCGGAGCACTCCTCCGAAGGCTACACAGCGCCTCCGGGCCCGTAGCAGCTGGCTTTGAGGCTTCCGAGCGACGGCTCGGCAAGTCCGGGATTCCAGGCTCCGGCCTGACGCATCCCCGGGTCGAAGGTGGCCCAGGGTCGAAGGTGGCCCAGAGTCGAAGGTGGCTCAGAGTCGTAGGTGGCTCAACATATCACAGGTTCGGTGAATCCACACCAAATATCCTTTTCACTACAGGACCAAGCTCCAGAAGCCTTGCTTCGCTATCTAAACACGCACCGGAGCCCCGCTTCGTGTGACGTGATCTAAGCTGAAAAAACTAAGCTTGTCGAAGTCAGACTTCGCTAAAAAAATCTAAGTGCGTTCAGGGCCTCGCCCACGCACAGCATCCAAATCCCGGCATGCCGAAGCATGCTTCGCTCAAATTGGTTATGCGGAAGCCTTGCTTCGCACCAAATTGATGCGTTCGAAGCCGTAAGAGGCCTTCGCTCGGTACAAATCCAATATCCGAAGCCGCCGAAAAGGCGCACCCCTTCGCATGTTTATTTTTTGCTCGCACCAGCAACGGTTTAAGTCCCTAACTGCCACGAGCAAAAGGGGGGAAGAATGTATGCGAGGTGTCGCGAGTGTTATGCGCAGTACGAGCGTGACAAGCTAAGCGTTCGAAGCCAAACAATGCGAAACATACAAACGAAGTATTGCAAATATAATAACTCCGTTCATTAAGAGACAATTGAGAAGTATGTTACAAACATGCTTCGAAAACAAACTACGAGTAATCTGTGTCTAAGCCCTAAAAGAAACCGATGTGCGAGGCCACAACCCTCGCTTGCCTCTCCTTCGGCGGGGCCCCCTCGGCTGGATGTGCCTCGTCGGAGCCCGCTCTCCCTCGACCGGCCCGTCCAGGCTCTGAAGCCCGCAGGCTTCGACTTCCACTTCGCAGGTCGCTCCAAGTTCGCGAAGCAGGCGGGGCCGTGTCGAAGGCAGAAAAGTCTAGGGCTTCGTCGCTCGCTAAGGCCGCTCGCGAAGGCAAAGGTAAAGGGCTCTGAAGGGGCTCCGCCTTCACAGCGGCTAGCAAATCCCGAGCTATTTCGGAGATGGCTTCGCCCCTAGGCCCCCTCGGAAGCTTAAACCGAGGGGGGCCTTCGGACCTAGCTACTTCAAGAATCGCCCACAGTTGTCGAAGCCCTTCAGAGTCCTCGAGGACTTCGAGGTCTATGCTCGAAGGGCTGAGCCTGGGCAGGTATAAAAAACCCCCGCATTCATATTAATAAACTGATAAGTTTTACAAAGCCTACAGCTAGGTATTACAAGGAAGCCTAAGGAGATCTACACCTTCGGAGGCGGAGGCGTCGAGGTCGAAGGCTTGTCCGAGTCGGCGGGCCCCTTGAACCGGCGTTGTCGAAGGGCCTTCATTAGGTCAAGGACTGCCTCGCAGCCTTGCTCCTTCCAAGGTTCCTGCAGCCGCCGCCAGGCCCCGCGGACTTCGCCCGGAGGCGTCACCAAGTGCGGACCCCCGAAGGCCACGGGGCCACGGAGGTTGCCGCCCGAAGGTGGTCGCAACCCTGCGGCATGAAGCATATGCAGCACCCCTTGACCGGCGACGCGACCGGCCATAAGAGCGAAGCCCGTCAGCGCTTCGTCCGCTATCGAAAGCTGCAGTCTTCAAGAAATCGGCGCGGTCCCCAATCGGGTCTTGATCGCCAAATTCCGGAGCCCGGCACTCGGTCCCTATTTTCTCAAGGACCTCGGTCAGGCTTTGGGTGGCCTCGCCAAGGTTGGCCACGACGAAGCTCTCAAGATCCTGAGCCCGTTGACGGAGCTCTTCGTTCTCCTTCGCCTGTCGGGCTCGGCATCCTTCGAAGCCTGGAGCTCCGCGCGAAGCCGAGCCGTCTCCGAGGCCAGGGCCTCCTTCGCCTCCGCAGCCGAAGCCTCGGCCCGTTTTCCGCCTCTCGGCTTCCTCTGAAACCTCGCGGCGAAGGGCCTCCTTCTCCGCTGCGAGGCGCTCCAACCGCCTGTCGGCAGCGGTCGAAGCGGCTGCGTTCAGTGCGAAGGCCTGCAGAAGTTCAAGGAGTCATAAGTACCAGCGAAAAGCTAACATATAATTCGAAGCTGCAAGGGGCTCCGCTCACCCGCATGAGGACTTCGTTCGAGCTAACGAAGAGCTCCGTGGGATCTAGGTGGCTAAGCTGGGCCACCAAGTCCCCCTCCTCCGCAGAAGCGCAGGCCTCGCGGAAGCCGAGGATCGCCGCCGCCGTCACGCCCTCCCTCGGCTTGAAGGGGTGAATCACCGCCACGGTGGTCTCCGCGGGCTTCGGCGAGGCAGGGCTCAGGCCCACCACATCGACATCCTCCTCGCCTCGAGGGACCGCACGGCCTCCGCCGCCCTCGCCGTCAGACGAAGTGCTCTCGGACTCCGGACTCACTGCTGCCGCCGCTGCTGCTGCTGCTGCTGCTCGAAGCCTCCGCGGGCTTCGCTTCGGTGGGCTTCGATCCACCTTTGCCTGCCGGCTTCGCCACAGTGGGCCTGCGCATCATCCTCGTCCTCTGCAGGAAGCCAAGTCAAAGCCTGCATATTGAAGAGAAGCATGCAAAAGAAAAAAGGTTTACCTTCATCAGAGAATTTCTTGGAAGGCCGGTGGGGCTAAGTGCGTCCTCCAGCTCCCTCGCTGCGAAGCTGGCTCATCCACCTCCGCGCCCGAAGTTGGTTCCGCCGGGGCATCCGTGGCCTCCTTGGCAGCAGGAGTGCGCGCGGTCGGCCTCCGCCTCCGAAGTCCTCACCGCCAGGGGCCTCGCGGCCTTCTTGGGGGTCGGAGTAGCTGCGGGCTTCGCCGCAACCTCCCCCGAGCGTCCGGTTCGTCCTCGTCCCCCCTCTTCCTCTTGGCCCCGGCCGACGAGGTGCCCAGGTGGCCGAAGTCCGGCAGAGCTGGGAGCCCTCCGAGGTCGAGCGCGCTCAATACTCTGTTCCAGCGCGTCCCAGGACCCCACCAGGGCGAGGCACTGGTTCTGCTCCTCGGGAGTCGGAGTCCCGACGACTCGGTCGCCGCCGCGATGGCCTCCTCCGGGGTCCTCATGTCGAGGTCGGCTACACGAAAAGGTTGAGTTAGGAGCAAAGTATTCGAAGTATTAAAAGCAAGAAGAGCGTGAAGCCTTACAGAAACGGTCGAAGGCCAGCTCGCTGAGTCCACCTCGACCCGAAGCCTGGAAGAGACCCTCCGGCCAGGAGCGCGCGAGGGGGCTAAGCCGAAGGGTGATGAAACTCCTCCGCGAGGTCCCTCATGCTCATCTTCGCCGCCACCCTTCGGAAGCAGCGAGATCCTCGAGTGAAGGAGGCCTTCGCTGGTCGTCACCACCCCTTCGCACCGTACAGGATGTGGGCGTTGGTACTCCGAAGGGGAGAGTTCGCGCCGACGGAGGCGTAGAACCACCTCTTGATCCCATCTCGAATACAACTTGTTGTTTACAGCCCTCGCAGGGAAGGCGTCCTGGAACTCCTTCCGGAGCTGGAAGTTGCGCTGCCGAAGGCCAGCGCCTCTTGACGCGGTCCGTCCCCTCCCTGGGCTTCGGCTGGCAGTTGGCGTCGTGAAGGGCAACGAAGACATCTCGCGCGGCCCTCGCAGCCTTCGGCCCGCATGGCCCACTCGAAGACAGCTAACCTCGCCACTGCATTGGGCGGAAGCTGAGGAAGCTCGAGGTTGTAGGCCTTGAGGACTTCGCTCAGCATCCCACTGCGGGCAGTCCAAGGCCGGCCTCGAAGAAGACTTCAAACAACCACCACTTCGTCAGCACGAGGCTTCGGTACGGCTCTGATTTCTCTGGAACTCTTAGTTGGATTTTCGCTGCAATCTTCCCCTCGCAGGCCTCCGGACGGACTCCTCCGTGGAAATCGAAGCCCTCATTTCCGAGGTCTGCTCGTAACTTGTCGGAGGGCGTCTGAAGGTCCCTCGGCCCCAGTCGCCTAACCGCCGCTTCGCTGCCGCGGCCGCTGCTGCCGCTACCTGCACTTGGGCGGAGCCCGAGCTCGAGCCCAAAGCCAGGGCTTTGCCACTGCCTTCTTCGGCATTCTGATCAGACTTCGGCTCGAAGGGCTAAAAGATGGCGAAAGGCTAGAAGCTAGCGGAGTTGCTCTGCGAAGCTAGGAGGAAAAGGAGAGCAAGGTTGTAAGGCGGTGAGAAAGAAGCGAATGAAAGCGTGCCGGAGCCACCGCCGGTAAGTCCCTATTTATAGGCGCGGTAAGAATTCCAACCGTCGTGGGCCGGAACCCACCGCCAGATGGTCCTCCGACGAAGGCGAATCGAGCCCAAGCAAGGTTAACGGTAACTTTTCGACCGTTGCGGAGCCGTTCGGGGCTCCCCGAGGCCGCTCTGGCACGAGCATTTATTACCCCCGAGTATCGAGATCACCTTCGTTCCAGGCTTCGAAGGTATGTC